>ML661334.1:5358748-5462003 GCA_007570785.1 Antilocapra americana | reverse complement strand
TCTTTACATAAAAAACAGTTGTTTTAATTTTAAATCAATGCATTTTAATGAAATTAATAGAGCTGAATATCACATATTCAACTGATATATTCAGAACACAATTTGGCTTCTGCTTAACTCAACTCTAGGACAATCTCAAACTAAACCACAGTAAAGAACACGTTCTCCACCTCAAGCAACATTGCTCTCTGATGAATAACTGTGTTCTGGACAAATTTGCAACAGATGGCTTAGATGTTCTCCATTATTATTTCAATGTGTTTTCTGATTTTAAATGTTCCTTCCTTCTTTGGAGTCATGGTATTCTCATTCTGTACTCCTTGAGGGAATTTTCTACCCAAGAATCACTTCCTGTCTGGAAGTATGAATCAGCTGAACTTCTGACTTCTAAAGAAACCTTTCCTTTTTATATTTTCAAAAAGAACTGCCTAGGATAAGGCAAAGTTTAACACAAAAGAAAAAGTTTAACAATATTTTGAAAGAGCAGACACTACAACAACCTGATATCCTGCAATTCCTTCTGCATTCAGTTCAGTTCAGACCCTCAGTTGTGTTTGACTCTTTGCGACCCCATGAACCGCAGCACACCAGGCCTCCCTGTCCATCACCAACTCCTGGAGTCCACCCAAAGCCATGTCCATTGAGTCGTGATGCCATCCAGCCATCTTATCCTCTGTCTTTCACTTCTCCTCCTGCCCTCAATCCTTCCCAGCATCAGGGTCTTTTCCAATGAGTTAACTCTTCGCATCAGGTGGCCAAAGTATTGGAGTTTCAGGTTCAATATCAGTCCTTCCAATGAACACCCAGAACTGATCTCCTTTAGAATGGACTTCTTGAATCTCCTTGCAGTCCAAGGAACTCTCAAGAGTCTTCTCCAACGCCACAGTTCCAAAGCATCAATTCTTCGGCACTCAGCCTTTTTCACTGTCCAACTCTCACATCCATACATGACTACTGGAAAAACCATAGCCTTAACTAGATGGACCTTTGTTGGCAAAGTAATGTTTCTGCTTTTCAATATGCTATCCAGGTTGGCCATGAGTTTCCTTCCAAGAAGTAGGCATCTTTGGATTTCATGGCTCCAATCACCATCTGCAGTGATTTTGGAGCCCAAAAAATAAAGTCTGGCACTTTTTCCACTGTTTCCCCATCTATTTGCCATGAAGTGATGGGCCAGATGCCATGATATTAGTTTTCTGAATGTTCAGCCTTAAGCCAACTTTCTCACTCTCCTCCTTCACTTTCAGCAAGAGGCTTTTTAGTTCCTCTTCACTTTCTGCCATAAGGGTGGTGTCTTTTGCATTAGGCTCTTATTTTGGATCTTTGATGAAGTGCATATATTTCCCAAATATTAAGATTTGCTTGCTATATTTTTTTACAGTAGTCATGCATGGATGTGAGAGTTGGACCATGAAGAAGTCTGAGTGCCAAAGAATTGATGCTTTCAAGTTGTGGTGCTGGAGAAGACTCTTGAGAGTCTCTTGGACTGCAAGGAGATCAAATCAGTCAATCCTAAAGGAAATCAAATCTGAATAGTCATTGGAAAGACTGATGATGAAACTGAATCTCCAATATTTTGACCACTTGATGCAAACAGCTGACTCTTTGGAAAAGACCCTGATGCTGGTAAAGACTGAAGGAAAAAGAAGGATGGGGGGGGGCAGAAGGTAAGGTAGTTGAATAACATCACTGACTCAATGGGCATGAATTTCAGCAAACTCTAGGGATGGCTCAGTTATTAAAGAATCTGCTTGTAATCAAGAGACCATGTACAATATAGGAGATCCAGTTTTGATCCCTAGGTTAGGAAGATCCCTTGGAGAAAGAAATGACAAGCCACTGCAATATTTATGACTGGGAAATCCCATGGACCGAGGAGCCTGGTGGGCTACAGTCCATGGATTCGCAAGAGTCGGGCACGACTTAGCAACTAAACCACCACCAGGAGATAGTGAAGGACGGGGAAGCCTGGTATGCTGCAGTCCATGGGGTAGAAGAGTCAGACATGACTTAGCGACTGAACAACAGCAATTATGCTTCATAATGAGCTCTCTGATAAGATCATGGTAAATTTTGTCTCTTAATTAGATTAGATTGAGACACCACCTAAACAGGTAATCAAAGCTGACATCACTCAGCCCTAAAACATAATGACCAAACTGACTTCTGTTTGTTTCCTCTCTCCTCTCAAGGAATCATATTATTTTGTAGTGTTCTTGCCCAAAATGGATAGTCTGAACTTAACCATGAGGAAGAATGGAATAAACCTAAATCAAGAGACTTAAAAATAACTGACCAATATTCCTTAAAAGTGTGGAAGTCCAAGAAGAAAATTATTAATATTTAAAGAAAACAGAATAATTTAAACCTTCTAATGGTTTCTTATCACTCTTTTACATGCCCCCAGTCCTTATCCTGATTTACACAGTTCTGTGTGATCTGAGTAGCCTCTTACCTATGATCTCAGCTCATCTCATTCTTCTTTCTGAAGCGTGCTCTGGATACCCGACTTCTTAAAAAATCACTTTATACACTCTTTCTGCTCTAGCTTGCTTTATTCTGCTGTGTTTATACCTTTTGTGTTCAATAAGTCCACCATCAACAGTAACCTACCTGAACTAGTCTCTCTCTCTGGAGTAGTCACTCCTCCAGAACACAATCTCTAAGAAGTTCAGTCCTTGTCTTCCTCTGCTCTTACTCCCTCTCTGGCTGATGAGCTAGCTGCCAGGAACACTCTACATATTACTACATATTTCTGCATTGTCTATTTGACCCTCATGACCTCAACTGATAACATCAAGTTTTATCACCTGCCTGATATTATTCTGTGGCATTCAAATCTGAGGGTTATTCTTGTCTTCTGCAAGTCCTACTTTTCTTTGATTTTTGTGCTCATGTTGCTCCCTTTTCTTCTTGCTTCTCATATTCCTTTATGTTATCCATAGCTTTGGCTCCCTTGCTTTCCATTTCAGTGTTTTCTACAGAGTTTGTTGGGCTTGAAGGACAGATCATAAGGGCAGATGTTTAAATTGGGAACATAATAAATGGTTGAAACCCACAGACTTTACAATGTGACATGTCCAACATTATTTTAAAATCCCATCTGCCTGTATATCTGTGCTGTAGGAATTTCCACCAACTTTTCTATGAATAATTAAGGTAACATTTGTTGTTGTAACAAACAACCCCTAAAGTCATTAACTGCTTAAGAGTGTATTGCTTGTTTATATTTTAGTATATTTATTTGCACAACTTTTTTCATGCTGGGACCCTGATATTCTATAGAATCTTAGAATCAGTCCTGTGAGGTTACTGAATGGAGGAAGAGCATGGAAGGGGACACCACACATAAGGAAAGCAGGGTTTTCAGGCCAGGCCTGAAGATACTTTGTATCACATTGGGTCACAGGGCACTCGGCCACATGCATGGAGTATGGGGACACAGCCACACTGTGGCTGAAGAGGAGAGGACATAGGCTTTGTGAACAGACAGTATCTCTGTCATACCCAAAATGAAAAGGCAGGGGGAGTTTACGAGGCAAACATGATACTATCTGGTAGTTAATCTGATGTAAAAGGTGGCAATAAACAGAAACTTTATGGGCATGTGCTCAGGGAAAATGCTTTGCTAGGACAGGAATGATCTTGGTGGAAACAGTCAGGTTCTCTGTTTTCCATGTTGTGTGATAGGTCATAAATTCACTCACACTCTGACCTGAGGGTTTGAGAGCTACAGTTATGGAGAGTGTTAGCCTCTCACTTGCCATAGTCCCCAGTTAGAAGTGATAGGATTGTTTCCCATTTTAGAGACTCGTCTGACTCTTCTCTCAGCTTTCAAAGGCCAAATTATTTTTTTAAAAAATCTGTGATTTTTTTAAAATAAAATATAGTTGGTTTATGATGTATTAATTTGTGCTGTGCAGCAAAGTGATCCAGTTATACACATATAGGCATTATTTTTCATATTCTTTTCCATTATGGCTTATCTCAGGAAACTGAATATAGTTCCTTGTACTATATAGAGAACTCTTTGTTGCCTACAGGATTCTACTTATGGTCCACAATGTCCTTCATAATTATCACATTTTCTGTTCCTTCAAGCTCTTCTCCAATGATCCTGATCCCCTCCATGTACCTCATGTTGTGTACCTATACTAAACCATCTTGCTAATACAATGAAGCATGTACTCTTATCTTTGTAGGCTACTCTCTGTGCTTAAAATATCCCTGACTCCTTTATCTCCATGAAAGATTCTGATTAATAGGCAATAGCCCAGAAGCCAACAAAACACTACTAAAACTAATCAATGAATTTGGTAAAGTAGCAGGACACAAAATTGATATATGTATATATAAATTTATTGCATTTCTATATACTAAAACAAATATCAGAAAGAAATTAAGAAAAAATTTCATGTACAATATCACAAAACATAATAAAATACCTAGAAATAAAACTTTCTGAAGAGGTAAAAGACGTGTACTCAGAAAACTACAAGACACTAATGAAAGAAATTGAAGACAACAGAAACAGATGGAAAGATGTACCATGTTCATAGATTGGAAGAATTAATATTGTTAACAGGGCCTTTCTATTCAAGGCAAGCTACAGATTCAATGAAATCCCTAGCAAAATACCAGTGGCATTTTTTTTTCACAGAAGTAGAACAAATAATTGTAAATTGGTATTAAAACACAAAAGTCTCTGAATACACAAAATAATCTTAAGGAAAACAAACACATCAAGAGGTATCATGCTCCCTGGTTTTAGAGTATATTGAAAAGCTACAGTGATCAAAACAGTTTGGCACTGGCTCAAAAAGCAGACACATAGATAAATGGAACAGATAGGAGCCCAGAAATTAACACGCATACTTACAGTTAATCTATAACAAGGGAAACTAGCATATACAATGAGAAAAGACAGTCTCTTCAATAAATGTTGTTGGGAAAACTGGACAGCTACATATGAAGGAACAAAACTGGGTTATTTTCTCACAACATATACAAAAGTACACTCAAAATAGATTAAACACTTAAATGTAAGACTGGAAAGCATAAACTTCCTAAAATAAGACATGAGCAGTAGCTCTTTGACATTTGTCTTAGCAATGTTTTTTTGGTCTGTCTCCTCAGGCTAGGGAAACAAAGGTAAAAATAAGCAAATAAGACCACATCAAGCTAAAATGCTTTTGCACAAGGATATAAACTATTCACAAAGCAAGAAGGCCATCTACTGAATACCACTCAACATCAAAACAAAAAAAACAAAGCACACCTCAATTGAAAAATGGGCAGAGGATCTGAATAGACATTTTTCCAAAGAAGACATATGGATTGACAACAGGTGTGTAAAATGTGCTCAACATCACTAATCATCAGGGAAATGCAAACTCAAACCATAACCACAATGAGATATCACCTCACACCTGTCAGAATGGTCATCATCAAAAAGACAACAAATAACAAATGTTGGTGAGAATGTGGGAACCCTCATGCACCATTGGTGGGATATAAATTGATGCAACAACCACTATTGGAAAAAATATGAAAATTCAAAAACTTGGAATATCTCCAGCAATTCAACTCCTAGGCATTTATTCGAAGAAAACAAAAATATTAACTAGAAGTGTTAGTGTTGGAATCACTATATAGACACATGTGCCCATATATTCACTGTAGCATTATTTACAATAACCAAGGTATGGAAGCAGCCTAAGTGCCTATCAACAGATGAATGTATAAAGAAGACATATACAGTGGAATGCTTCTGAGCCATAAAATAAGGAATGAAATATTGAAATTAACATGCATGGACCTATAGAGTATTCTGATAAGTGAAATTAAGTCAAACAGAGAAAGACAAACACTGCATGAACTCTGAAAAAAAAAAAAAACAGAAACAGAATTATAGATACAGAGAATAAACAAGTGATGGAGAGAGGGGAAGAAGATAGAGGGTGAAAAAAATGTGAAGGAGATTAAAAAAGTTTAAGTTACAAAATAAAAAAGTCATAGTGTAAAATGTACAATGTGGGGAATATAATCAATAGTTACATAATATTTATGTGCAGTGACAGATTACAACTAGACTTCTTATTGTGATCATTTTGAAATGTATAGCAGCATTAAATCACTATGTTGTATACTATGAACTAACATAGTATTTGTAGGTCAATTATATTTAAAAATACAGATAGAAAAAGAGACCGAGATTTTCGGTTACCAGAGTGGAGGTAGGGAGCAAGGGAATTGGATGCAAGTCATTGAAAGGTAAACACTTCTAGTGATAAGATAAATAAATACTAGGGATGTAATGATGTAATGTACCACATGATAAACGCAATTACCATTGCTGTACTTTGTATGTAAACACTGTTAAGGGAGGAAATCCTAAGAATTCTCATTACAAGAAAAATATCTTTTTTTCTATTTATTTACTTTTGAATCTATATGAGACATAGATATGTTCACTAAACTTACTGTGGTCATCATTTCATGATGTGTAAGTCAGATTATCATGCTGAACACCTTAAACTTATATCTCAATAAAATTGGAAGGAATTAAACATACCAAGGGAAAACACATGAGGGCTAATTTGACTGTCTCTTTCTCTAATTTTTCACCTCGTCCCCACCTCTCATTTATAATGAGTTGTATTTTTCTTTCTTCTCCTGTCACACTCTATATATATTTCTAATATTACCCTTAACAAACATTTGTGTAACCATTTGTTCACCTGTTATTGTTAGTAATATGGTGTGTTTTTACTTAAGTCTAGGAATTTTGTTGTACTTTAATACAGTCATTTTTGTACTACCCAGCATGCAATAATTCTTTGAATGCATCATTGAATGAATTAATATATTATTCCTCTCTTGTTGAATAACAAATCACCCCAGCATTTACTGACTTGAAACATCTATTTTATTTCATTTATAGTTTCAGGCATCAGAAGCTTGTGAAGGGATTGGTTGCATTGTTGACCTTTGATCCTGAAGCAATCAACTGAGGCAACAGGGTCCTCTCTTAATATAGCTGCTTTACTCGCATCTCAGGGTCTCAGAGCTGTCTGGTCTGTGTGTGTGTGTGGGTGCGTGTGTGTGCATGTGTGTGCATGTGTGTGTGTATGTGTATATATGTGTCTCTCAGCCATGCTCTCTTTCAGCCCCTCTGCACTGGTGTCTCATCCTTCAGAGAATCTCCACTTGTTCTTCTCACATCGCTGCAGTTCAGGGTCATTGCAATTCCATGACAGCTGGCTTCCAAGAAGATGTACACAAAATACAAGTGTCCCTAAAACTCTGGGTAGAATCTGTGAGGCTGTTTGTGATGTGGCCCCAGATTCATAGGACATCACTTCCTCCACATTCTATTAACAAGTAAGTCACAAATCAGCCTGGTTTCAATGGGTGGACAATTAGAGTCTATCTGTCAGCAACTCCTACTATCACATTAAATAAATGGATATCTTTGGTTTACTCAAAGTACAGCATTAAGAACTGAGTAGCTAATATATCAAAAAATAAAATCTTAAAAAAATTCCAATGGGAAATTAAAATAGTCAACATTCAAGTGTACTTAGGTACTATGTTACCTTAGGAAAACTAAATGATCTGTGGGTTTAGGGAGTCAAAAACTGAAAGTGGCTACGTAAGGAATAATAATCCCATTCAACATACAAAGAGAGTACATTATTTTTTTCTAAAGTAAGCTCAGTGAAAGACCAAAATGAAATGTTCATAGAAACAAACAAAAAAATGATTTTAACATTAGTTAATGTGTTTGGCTCTTATAAAGAAAATAAGTAGCTTCTTAAATCATGGAAAACACAGAAGCCTAAGTGTGTATAGAAGAAATCACCACTTTCTGGATGTATAAGAACTAAATTTTGGGGGGCTTAGTATTTTGACAACAAACATGTATAAGGTCATAACTCCAGATTGTCAAACATGACAAGTAGGAGTATTATAAAGGAAGCAGAGAATAAAGAGAATGGATAATTTTCGTCTAGGAAGTCTGTGCATGTCAGTTTCTGTTATGTGTATCTTGAGGACATAGGAAAACTTGTGACTGGGCAGTAGGGTTTCAACTTAAGGGAACTGGTGCTGCCATGAGAGTTATGGGGGATATTATTTCTAGGACGATAACTGAAGCAGACTTAGAAACAGTGGTAGAGTGAAGTAAGGGGCTTCCTTTTCTTTTTATAATCTGGAATAGGTCCTTGATTATAAGATTTTACATGTCCCAGAACTATTTCATGGATGCTATTCAGCTGTTCCTCACCACCTGAAGCAGTTTGGGATTAAGGTCACCCACCAAGCGAACGTGTGCGCTTGCATGCTAAGCCGCTTCAGTCGTGTCAGACTCTTTGGAACCCGTGGACTGTAGCCTGCCAGGCTCCTTTGTCCATGGGATTCTTCAAGCAAGAATACTGGAGTAGGTTGCCATGCCCTCCTCCAGGGGATCTTCCGGACCCAGGGATGGAACCTGGGTCTCCTGAGTCTCCTGCAGTGCAGGCAGATTCTTTATCGCTGAGCCACCAGGAAAGCCCAAGTGAGTATACAGTTCATCAGTGATGCCAACAGCTGCAAACTAGTGAAAAGAAGCAGTCTCTAAGGCAGCAACGTTTGGGCACCAATGAGCGAGACTTAAAATGGATCGCTGTGATATTCAATTGCAGGAAACAGCAACCAGTCTAGCTATTTCAAAGAGAAAGGGATTTCCAACAGGAAGTTGTCATAAGAACTGTATGCCCACTGTTCAGGAATGAATCCCCCAAACATCCCTCTAGAAGAGCTGCTACCAGTGTCGCGGGAAGGATGGGGCTGTCTGGAGGCTCTCCCCACACTATCGGGCTCAAGCACTCACTGATGAAGTGATATCCCATGAAGGCACCTACCTCTCCCCAACTCCAAAGCTGGCGGCCAGAACCCTGCTACTGGGAACCCCAGAACCCCCTGCAGGAATTGCCTGGTGGCCACACTTTGCAGTCAGGGCAACAGTTGTTCACCGCATCCGCCAGGAATGCGCGTGATAATCAGACACCCACGTGCATCTATAGCTGCTGCTCCCCTGCCCCCCACACCCCCAGGGCCAGGTAGCCAGGAGCTGCAGCTCAAGGGCCACCAGCAAACAGCAAACTTGGGGAGGCGCGGGTGTCCCGGGGGAGAAGCAGGGGGCGAAGGAGTGGAGGGCTGGAGAACGGGTCCTGGGTTGTTGTCTTCAGTTTAGCGAATGTAAGGCACTTGCTCTAACAGCTTGTTTATATGAAGGAAATGCAGTTTCATTTTTTTGTTGTTGTTGTTATAGATTGTTGACTTCGAATATATGGGGTACCGTACAGTTCCTATACTTACCATTAAAAGGAAGTGAGTGTGAAAGTGGTTCAGTCGCAAAGAGTGGACTCTGCGACCCCATAGACTCTACAGTCCATGGAATTCTCCAGGCCAGAATACTGGAGTGGGTAGCCTTTGCCTTCTCCAGGGGATCTTCCCAACCCAGGGATCAAATGCAGGTCTCCTGCATTGCAGGCGGATTAATTACCAGCTGAGCCACAAGGGAAACCCAACTAAAAGGAAACGGGAGCTCAAATTTCAACAAGTCTCAATGAAGTTGTAATAGAATTTATTCTAGAACTCTAAAGCCTAAATCAAACAGGGCTATAAATGAAAGCTTAGACGCATTTTAAAATCCATTCCAAATATTAAGGAAATTTTGTGTTTATTATAAGGATTTTAAACTATAAAGCAGTTGTTATGTCAAGCAAGTATTGAAATGAAATGGCACAATTTTGCTTAGTTATGAGAGTATGAAACAGGTAATTTTAAAATTAGGCAACACTGGATCACCTTCTAAGTGTAGCACTTGGCGTAAATGATGAACACAGATGATGAAGCTGCTCTGAGGTCCATCTGGATGTCACTCACAGGTGTTGCTGAGGTGAAAGTGTGAGCCTGTGGGATTGTGCTGCTTTGTGGGCAGGATTAAAAACAAATTGATAAATAAAATTCCTCTTGAAACAAAAAATAGTCCTATTGCAGCTTTTCTTTTCATGAGAAAACTAATATGCAAAAGCCCTCTAATTGTTCTCAGCTGTGTTGTTGTATTTAGCATAGGTAGAGCTTTATAAATGAATATTCTTTGACTTTGGTAAAATAGAGCACATGGATGGGACTTATTACTAAGAGCTAGGGATGATTTTGCATAAATAAAGTTAATCATGTAAACTATTGAAATGAAATCTAGACTCAGCTTCATTATCTCTATCAAGCTCTTACTAACTTTGCCTTTCACACAATTCCCCATTCTTTCTATTGCATCTTGGGTTTTCTTCTCTTGTTGTTGGTTGTCTGGAATGTAGACTTTCGGTGTGAATTCCTCTCTACATCTGTAGACTGCTCTATGAGGTCAAGGTTCCTGTTTTATTCTACTTTGAATCCCAACATCAAAAGCATAGTATCTCATATCAAGTAGGTGCTCAACAAAAATAGGCTGAATGACTATCTATGATCACTTATGTCTTTGGCTTATTTATTCAGTTTCTCATGTGATGTTTTATTCAATATGAAAATATGTTTTAGGTACTATAAGAGATTACCAAAGAGCATGGCTAACATTCCTGCCTGCATTTGTGTTGGAGAAAACAATACTAGCATACCATAAAGAAATTTATATAAAAAACTAACGCTGTACAATCTATGACTTGGCTTCCCTGGTGGCTCAGACAGTAGAGTGTCTGCCTGCAACACAGGAGACTTGGATTCAATCCCTGGGTTGGGAAGATCCCATGGAGAAGGAAATGGCAAACCACTCCAGTATTATTGGCTGGAAAATTCCATGGATGGAGGTGCCTGGTAGGCTACAGTCCATGGGATTGCAATGAGTCCAACATGACCGAGCAACTTCACTGGTTCACTGGTACAATCTAATCTTTGTGATGTATTCAGAACTTCAGTGTAGCAACTAAGATAACTCAAAAGGACAGACAGTAACAGATATGTGTGCAGGTAAATGATAAAATTATTTCTGTATGGAGTGGTCCACTGAGGTAACTGATCTAACGAGATTTCTCAAATTTTTACATAGGTAAATATTTGGTTGTCACCCATTGGGGAAGATATTATGATGGTTTCCTAACTAATACCAAAAAATAGTAACACTGGCTCTCAACTTACAGGAAGTAACCTTCCAGAATTCTCAGTGATAAAAAGGAGGAAGTCAAATTGGAAATGCCGGAGACCCTGAAACTGTTGCAGAATTGTTTCTGTGAGACTCTGTTTATGAATTATGCATGTGCCCAAGTGATCTCCAGAAGTGGACTGAGTCATCACAAACACAAACAGCTCCTGTCCTGACACCTAAGGAAACAGCAGTCCCTGGTTAAAACCATTCACCTGAAAAACAAGTAATAGACTAAAAGAAAATGAAATAGGACTTCAGGTGGAAAAAGTCTGAACATTAATAATGGCAAAATTATCAAACTAGGCTTATAAGGAATTAATTGCACTATCTGGATTAGATTATTTTTCTTATTTGAATTTTAGGTGTTTGACTAAATTTAAAATTATTATAAATCTACATTAATTAAATTTTAGTTTTACTTCACTCCATCTTCCTTTCTACCTTCTGAAATAACTTTGGAAACAGTAAAAAGTCAATGCAATTAACATATTCAAGATTGCATATTAAATAAATAATGTAAAATTAATTTTTTCATGGATACTCACTTTCAGGTCATTACTTTTCTCTTTTACTTTGATGACATAGAATATTCTTAAGTAGCATTAATATAATCACCAATCAATTGAATGACATACATTATTTATTATGTGTTAGAACAAATTCAATCCCTATTGGATATTAAAGGAGCATAGTTGGTGAAATACTAGGAAGATACATGGAGATAAAATCTTCTACAGGATCTGAAAAAAAGTGATATATTGAATTGAATACTTTGGCAAAAAACTGGATCTGCATTTTCAAAGACAATTAAAATGATACCTTTGTGTATATCAGATATTAACCATTAGAATGTTATTATACATAAGAAAACTTTTTTAATTCTTTCCACACCTATGTCTCCATATACTTGCTAATTTTCAATGCAAGATAGTTTCCCAAAGGAGCCAATATGAAAATCAACTAAGATATGATATCGTTATGGAGTATTTTTGAGTTATTATACACTATTTTGCATGAATTATTTGAGTTTTGCTTTGTGTTACCTAAGAAACAAAATTCACAACATTATGAAGATGCTATAGCATTGAGGAACAGATCCTGGATTCTCCGAACTTGCTTAAAGCAAGTGACTGTCAGCTCATTTTAAAAATATTCTGAGATTTTAAAATTAAATAATTTGAAGATTATGTGGCCATTTTAACCTAAAAAAGATTTTGTAGTTTTCTTTTCCTAGAAGTATCAAAAATTTCCTCATTACCAAGTAGGCTGTCTTTCCTTCTTAAGAGCATCTTGCTTTGTTTTCTCTTATTAGAAAAATAATAACTTTTCATTGTAGAACATGTATCTTGAATTGATGGATGTCAGAGGGTCAGTGAATCTTCTGAAACAGTGTGAGAAATACTACATGTACCTGCTCATGTGTATAGGTTTGGTCCATATTCTTAAAGATTCTTAAACTGGTTTGTGGAAGGGAAAAAAAAAAAGTTCAATGGCTCTCAAGCCACTGATTAGTAAATACCTCTTGGTGTTGAAGTGTTTGTGCCTTTCTGGTCTTCATCTTGTATCCATCTCCATTTCTGTCTGTCTCACTCCCTCTACACCTTTATAGCTACTAATGTCAAGTGTGGCAAAGAAATTGTTTAAAAAAAAAAGAGAGAGAGAGAATAGTAGCATCTGCCTGCTTGCCTGTTATTTATGTATTTGTGATTTTAATGTATTATATATATGCATCCATGTATATTCATTAACTGATTTAATTTTCTTTCACTTTCTCACTTTTACCTATTTTTAATTAATTTATTTATTTTAAATGGAAGCTAATTACTTTACTATACTGTAGTGGCTTTTGCCATACATTGACATGAATCAGCCACAGGTGTATATGTGTCCCCCATGCTGAATACTCCTCTAACCTCCTTCCCCATCCTATCCCTCAGAGTCATCCCAGTGCACCAGCCCTGAGTGCCCTGTCTTGTGCATTGAACCTGGACTGGCAATCTGTTTCACATATGGTTCAGTTCAGTTCAGTTGCTCAGTCGTGTCTGACTCTTTGCGACCCCATGAACCGCAGCACACCAGGCCTCCCTGTCCATCACCAACTCCCAGAGTCCACCCAAACCCATGTCCATTGAGCCGGTAATACCATCCAGCCATCTCATCCTCTGTCTTCCCCTTCTCCTCCTGCCCCCAATCCTTCTTAGCATCAGGGTCTTTTCCAATGAGTCATCTCTTCGCATGAAGTGGCCAAAGTATTGGAGTTTCAGCTTCAACATTAGACCTTCCAATGAACACCCAGGACTGATCTCCTTTAGGATAGACTGGTTGGATCTCCTTGCAGTCCAAGGGACTCTCAAGAGTCTTCTCCAACACCACAGTTCAGAAGCCAAAGAAGTTCAATTCTTCGGCGCTCAGGTTTTTTCACTGTCCAACACTCACAACCATATATGACTACTGGAAAAACCATAGCCTTGACTAGATGAACCTTTGTTGGCAAAGCAATGTCTCTGCTTTTCAATATGCTATCCAGGTTGGCCATAACTTTCCTTCACATATGGTAGTATATATATTTCAATGCTATTCTCTCAAATTATCCCACTCTCGCCTTTTCCCACAGAGTCCAAAAGTCTGTTCTTTACATCTGTGTCTCTTGCTGTGTCGCATATAGGGTCATTGTTACCACCTTTCTAAATTCCATATATATGTGTTAATATACTGAATTGGTGTTTTGCTTTCTGACTTACTTCATTCTGTAGAATAGGTTTACCTATTCTTTTATGCAGTGTTGGTTGCATTTTACATAGGCTTTAGTTTGCTGAATACAAAGGATGATAGTGAATGAACTAGAAAGGAAGTTAACATCATGCAGAAATAGTTATGAGCAATTCTAGGTCCTTGTATTTCCCTTTAATCTGAGAACAATTTAATTTGTACAAAAATACTTTCTTATTAGGTTAAAATTATGAAGTGCTCCTGTATACTGTGTATGAGAGATTAATATGGGTGCAATGCTAAGAATAAATGCTCAGGAACTATAGAGATAAGTCACCAGGCCCGTATTGGATTTCAGATTCATTTGCATCCTTCCATGCTTTCTGATGAACAGAAGGTTGAAAGGCAGCAAACTACATACCCAGATTCCCAGACTCCCAGCCACTGTCTGCTAATGGAAGTCCTAGTCTGAATGCAAAAGGTTTGAAGGGAAATGAAATTTTTTGTTCCTGGGGGGCCTCCACTAGCAGCAGAAGCAATGTGCAAATCTGGATTTCAGGGTCATTTTCCAGCACTGGAGTTCTAGTCACAGGGGCTACAGGAGTGCCAGAAGGATCTCTGCAGGGTAGAGCCAGAGTCTCTGGGCTCTGGCCATGGCCAAGGCAGTGATGGTTACAGTCAGATCAGATTGTTACCATTACCAAGTCCAAGCATGTTCCACTTGCTGCATGAGAGGCCAATCAATCTGAGAGAAGATGTGGTGAGGCAAGGAATACGACTGTATTTGGAGAGCCAGCCAACCACAAATAAGGTAGATTAACATCTCAAAATAACCATCTTACAGGTGTCTGGATGCCAGGTTCTTTTATAGATCAGAGATGGGTGGGGCGGGGGGGAGGTAAGGAAACAAAGTACAAAGGCGATTAATCTTGCAAGTATTTCATAGAATGGCAAGCCTCAGGCAGGAGAATGTGCTAATGTCTTCCTTCCTACCATCTACAGGTAGACTTCCCTGATAACTCAGTTGGTAAAGAATCTGCCTTCAATGAGGGAGACCTGCATTTGATCCCTGGGTTGGGAAGATCCCCTGGAGAAGAGGAAGGCTACCCACTCCAGTATTCTGGTCTGGAGAATTCCATGGACTATATAGTCCATGGGATTGCCAAGAGTTGAACACAACTGAGCAACTTTCACTCACTTACTCACCATCTACAGGTAGACAGGGTTCTGAACAAAGGCACTTTAGTTTATCAGTCAAGCAGAGAGGCAGGATTCTCTGAGGAAGGCCATTATGTATGACTGTAATAACAAAAGCAATGGAAAGCAAGTCAAAAAAACAGTTCCAATATAGAGTTAGAATTGACTATTCTCTGCAATAATCCCTTACTGTCAGTTCCTTCCACAATCTTGTGGAAAAGAGGGCATGACCCTTCTAACTGCTATGTCAGGTGGATCTTTCTGGGAGTTTCCCCCATCAGTGCCAGTGTTCTAAGTGTTCAGATTTGTCATTATTTGTTCTTCTTGGAAAAGT
The DNA here is from genome assembly GCA_007570785.1 of Antilocapra americana. Taxonomy (NCBI): domain Eukaryota; kingdom Metazoa; phylum Chordata; class Mammalia; order Artiodactyla; family Antilocapridae; genus Antilocapra; species Antilocapra americana. The sequence goes on along the minus strand of ML661334.1, from coordinate 5,446,578 downwards.
GTCTATTTTATACACATAGATTTGGAAATGTTGAGTTTCAAACCCAGGAGGCAGCATTTGAAGTTAAAGAACTTAGCATTTTTCTATGTATATGAAGTTGCAAGTGTTAGAGCTCACTAAAATAATTTCTTTGTTAGTACCTCAGCTACCTGGAGCCTGCAGTTTCCTCTGGGTTTGCCATAGGGAGTAGCCACAGCCTGATGACTGCCAGGAAGGATGTTCTCCTTCCTTGAGGCTTACCACCTCATGTTTGAGGGCTGCAATTGCTGACTATTTTCCTCAGATCTTCCCCTCTTAGTCAGAAATTTGACTAATATCTGAGAGATGTTTCATGATCAATTTTTGTTTTCTGGTGGTAGGAGGCTCATCCCAAAACAGGTGAAAATTCTTGATATACCACTCTAGGTGTTAAGTTTTGGACCAGACTTCATCAATAATTTGAATTCTCTGGACTCTGTTTAACTATAATCCAGGAGACATTTTCCCTTGTGGTTTTTCCCATACCTAGAATCACATGAGTACAATTATTTTATGTTATAAATGTGATTTTCTCAAGATGTTTAGCCTATGGCTAAAGTTTTGTCTGGGGTCTGATTACACATTACAAGAGATAACAATCTTATAAATTAGACAGGATATAAGTAATGCAATTAGTAACATTTGGTAATGATACAGTGCAGCAGGGAGACAGCAAAACACGATTTAAGGGGGAAAAATTTTAAACAATGATTAGTATAACTAATTGTAATACAGTTGCAATAATCAAGTGACCAAAGAAGTCATAATTGACTTAATGAGCCTTCTTCAGATTCATTGTACCTGCCATACACACTTGTACATGGCTTAATCTTTGCGGCAAGCATAAGCTACTGACAGGATCAACTAGGTAGAGAGAAAAAGATAAATGTTTCAATTTTGCTCACAAAAGGTATAATTTACCAAGTTATTGTAAGTCATAATTAGTTTAAGGGGAAGGTTCTTCTTATACCTGAAAACACAGATTTAAACCAATAATCTTTTTAGTTAGAAACCATAAAAATTACAACTGTATTTTCCAATTTGCTCAGTCCTATGTAGTTAATATGTTTGTTAACAGCTTTATGAAGTTATCAGGTTTCCCACTGGAATTCTTCAGTTTCTTACTCACTTCAGCATTATGGTCTGAAAATCAGAAACTCATATTTATCTAGAAATCCTTTTTATAAATCTTGAGGAGGAGGAATTTTTTCAAAGGCATCAGAGTGAAACTATAGCTGTCTATAATAACAAAAGACTTAAGAACGCATGTTTAAATCTGATTACAGTCAATGCATTTGACAAAGCAACTCAGTTACTGCTGTTACATACAATATTTTCAGAAAATAAGTAGAATTATGACTGATAATATCCTACAAGGACATAGCCAATTTTAGGAATTCCATATAATTTCTAGAATATCTGTATTAAATTCCATATAATTTAAAATTTATTACCAAATTAACATACCAAATAAACCTAATTAGTTTATTAGGTGTTTCAGGGACCTTTTGAAGCACCCCAAAGTTAGCTATAGCTCAAAGAAACTTTATAATAATTTGACTTTGAAAGTTTTGTCAAAAGAACCCTCCCCCAAAACATTTTAAAACACAACAGGTTCAAACATGTGAGCAGGTAAATCCATGCTCAGACAAGTCTGACTCCTTGTGACCCTCTAAACTGTACACCAGGCCCTCTCTTCATGGGATTTCCCAGGTAAGAATGTTGGAGTGGGTTGTAATTTCCCACTCCAGGGGCTCTTCCTGACCCAGAAGTGGAAGCCGCATCTCCTGTATTTTCTGCATTGCAAGGGATTTCTTCTCCCCTTCGCCATGCGCTAAGCAGTAGCTGTGCAGTGCTGGAGCAGCTGAAAGGAGATACCCCACGTCCAAGGTCAGGAGTTGTGGCTGTGCTTGACTGGACTGGCCGTGTGTTGGTATCCCACATCCAAGCTCAGAGAAACCCCAGTAAGAGAGTTGGCACTGAAGCAACTGTGAGGAGATACCTCATGTCCAATGGCAAAGGAGAAGCCCCAGCAAGATGGTAGGAGGGGCAAATTCATGTTTAGAATCAAACTCCATTCCCGCGAGAGACGCTCAGAGGACTCAAACAAACCTTCTGCACACCAGGACCCAGGGACCCTACAGAGACTGAGACAGAACTATGTTCGAGCATCTCCCGTGGGAGTATGAGTTGGCGGTGGTCTGCCACAGGGACAGGGGCTCTGGGTGCAGCAGACCTGGGTATGGCATAAGCCCTCTTGGAGGAAGTCACTATTAGCCACACCATAGAGCTGCCAGAACTTAAATAGGACTGGGAAAAAGACTCTTGGAGGGCACAACAGAAACTTGTACACCAGGAACCCAAGAGAAAAGAGCAGTGACCTCATAGGAGACTGTCCCAGACTTTCCTGTGGGTGTCCAAGAATCTCTGGTGGAGGCATGGGTCAGTGGTGGATAGCTGCAGGCTTGGGGGAACTGAGTGTAGTAGTATATGCATGGAATCTTTGAGGGAAGTAACCATTATCTTCATTACCTCTACCATAGTTTGGCACCAGGTAAATAGCAGAGAGAGGACATAGCTTTACCCATCAACAAAAAATTGGATTAATGATTTACTAAGCATGGCCCTACCCATCAGAACAAGGCCCACGTTTGCCCTCAGTCAGTCTCTCCTATCAAGAAGCTTTCATAAGCCTCATATCCTTTTCCATCAGAGGGCAGACAGACTGAAAATCACAATCACAGAAAATTAACCAATCTAATCACATAAACCACAGCCTTGTCTAACTCAATGAAACTATGAGCCATGCCATATAGGGCCACCTAAGATGGGCAGGTAATGGTGGAGAGTTCTGACACAGTGTGGTCCACTGGAGAAGGGAATGGCAAACCACGTCAGTATTCTTGCCTTGAGAATGCCATAAACAGTATGAAAAGGCAAAAATATAGGACACTGAAAGATTAACTCTCCATGTTGGTAGGTACCCAGTATGCTACTGCAGATCAATGGAGAAATAACTCCAGAAAGAATGAAGAGATGGAGCCAAAGAAAATACAACACCCGGTTGTGGATGTGACTGGTGATGGAAGCAAGGTTCTATTCTGTAAAGAGAAATATTGAATAGGAACCTGAAATGTTAGGTCCATGAATCAAGGCAAATTGGCAGTGGTCAAACAAGAGATGGCAAAAGTGAACATCAGTGAACTAAAATTAGGAATGGCATTCCTAACTAAAATTATGAATCAGTGAACTAAAATGGACTGGAATGGGTGAATTTAAATCAGATGACCATTATATCTACTACTGTGGGCAAGAATCCCTTAGAAGTAATGGAGTACCATCAGAGTCAACAAAAGAGTCCAAAATGCAGTACTTGGAGGCAATCTCAAAAGTGACAGAAAGATCTCTGTTCGTTTCCAAGGCAAACCATTCAATATCATGGTAATACAAGTCTATGCCCCAACCAGTAAGGCTAAAGAAGTTGAAGTTGAATGGTTTGCTGAACACCTACAAGACCTTCTAGAACTAACACCCCCAAAAGATGTCTTTTTCATTATAGGGAATTGAAATACAAAAGTAGGAAATCAAGAAACACCTGGAGTAACAGACAATTTTGGCCTTGGAGTACAGAATGAAACAGGACAAAGACTGATAGAGTTTTGCCAACAGAACATACTGGTCATAGCAAACACCCTCTTCCAACAGCACAAGAGGAGACTCTACATGTGGACATCACAGATGGTCAAATCCAAAATCAGATTGATTATATTTTTTTGCAGCCAAAGATAGAGAAGCTCTATACAGTCAGCAAAAACAAGAGTGGGAGCTGACTGTGGCTCAGATCATGAACTCCTTATTGAAGAAACTAGGGAATACCACTAGACCATTGAATTATGACCTAAATCAAATCCCTTGTGATTATACAGTAGAAGTGAGAAATAGATTTAAGGGTGTAGATCTAATAGACAGAGTGCCTGAAGAACTATGGACGGGGGTTGGTGACACTGAAGAGGAGATAGGGATCAAGACCATCCCCAGGAAAAATAAATGCAATAAAGCAAAATGGCTGTCTGAAGAGGCCTTACAAATACCTGTGAAAAGAAGAGAAGCAAAAAGCAAAGGAGAAAAGGAAAGATATACCCATTTGAATGGAGTCTTCCAAACAGTAGCAAGAAGAGATAAGAAAGCCTTCGTCAGTGATCAGTGCAATGAAATAGAGGAAAACAATAGAATGGGAAAGAGTAGAAGTCCCTTGAAGAAAATTAGTGATACCAAGGGAACATTTCATGCAAAAATGGGTTCAATAAAGGACAGAAATGGCATGGACCTAACAGAAGCAAAAGACATTAAGAAGAGCTGGCAAGAATACATAGAAGAACTATACAAAAGATACCTTCACGACACAGACAATCACGATTGTGTGATCACTCACCTACAGACAGATATCCTGGAATGCAAAATCAAGTGGGCCTTAGGAAGCATCACTATGAACAAAGCTAGTGGAGGGAATGGAATTTCAGTTCAGCTGTTACAAATCTCAAAAGATGATGCTGCGCAAGTGCTGCATTCAATATGCCAGAAAATTTGGAAAACTTAGCAGTGGCCATAGGCCTGAAAAAGGTCAGTTTTCACTCCAATCCCAAAGAAAGGCAATGCCAAAGAATGCTCAAAGTATCACACAATGTACTCACTTCACACGCTAGTAAAATAATGCTCACAATTCTCCAACCAGGCTTCAACAGGACGTGAACTGTGAATTTCCAGATGCTCAAGTTGGTTTTAGAAGAAGCAGAGGAACCAGAGATCAAATTGACAACATCCACTGGATCATTGAAAAGGTAAGAGAGTTCCAGAAAAACATATATTTCTGTTGCATTGACTATGCCAAAGCCTTTGACTGTGTGGATCAAATAAACTGGAAAATTCTTAAAGAGATGGGACTACCAGACCACTTGACCTGTCTCTTGAGAAATCTGTATGAAGGTCAGGAAGCAACAGTTAGAACTGGATATGGAACAATAACCTAACTCCAAATAGGAAAAGAAGTACATCGAGGCTCTATATTGTCACCCTGCTTATTTAACTTATATTCAGAGTACATCATAAGAAACACTGGCCTGGAAGAAGCACAAGCTGGAATCAAGATTGCTGGAAGAAATACCAATAACCTCAGATCTACAGATGACACCCTTATGGCAGAAAGTAAAGAAGAACTAAAGAGCTTCTTGATGAAAGTGAATGAGGAGAGTGAAAAAGTTGGCTTAAAGCTCAACATTCAACAAGCCAAGATCATGGAATCTGGTCCCATCACTGCTTGGCATATAGATGGAGAAACAGTGAAAACAGTGGCAGACTTTAGTTATCAGGTTCAAAAAATACTGCAGATGATGAATGCAGCCATGAAAGCAAAAGACAGTTATTCCTTGGAAGCAAAGTTATGTCCAACCTAGACAGCATATTAAAAAGCAGAGACATTACTTTGCCAACTAATGTCCATCTAGTCAAGGCTGTTTTTTTTTTTTTTTTTTTGCAGTAGTCATGTATGGATGTGAGAGTTGGACTATAAAGAAAGCTGAGCACTGAAGAATTGATGCTTTTGAACTGTGGTTTTGGAGAAGACTCTTGAGAGTCCCTTGGACTGCAAGGAGATCCAACTAGGCCATCCTATAGGAAATCAGTCCTGAATATCCATTGGAAAGATTAATGCTGAAGCTGAAACTCCGATATTTTTTCCTCCTGAGTGAAGAGCTGACTCATTTGAAAAGACCTGGATTCTGGGAAAGATAGAAGGCAGGAGGAGAAGGGGACAATAGAGGATGAGATGTTTGGATGGCATCACCAACTCAATGGACATGAATTTGAGTAAACTCTGGGAGTTGGTGATAGACAGGAAGGCCTAGCATGTTGCAGTCCATGGGGTCACAAAGAATTTGACACAATTGAGTGACTGAACTGAACCAGCTAGTGGTTTGTCTATTTTATTTATCTTCTCAAAGATCCAGCTTTTAGTTTGTTGATTTTTGTGAATCAATATAGTCTAATTTGTTCCTCATTTATTTCTGCCCTAATTTTTATGATTTCTTTCTTTCTGCTAATGCTTGGGTTCTTCATTTCTTATTTTTCTAGTTGCTTTAGGTGTAAAGTTAGGTTATTTATTTGATTTTTTTTTTTTCTTGTTTCTTGAGGCAAGCTTGTACTGCTATGAACTTTCCCCTTAGCAGTGGTTTTACTGAATCCCATAGATTTGGGGTCATCGTGTTTTCTTTTTCTTTTGTTTCTATGTGTATTTTGATTTCTTTCTTGATTTCTTCTATGATTTGTTGGTTATTCAGAAGTGTGTATTTTAGCCTCCATATGTTTGTGTTTTTAATAGTTTTTCTTTTCCTGAGGTTGACATGTAATCTTACCATATTGTGGTAAAAGATGCTTGAAATGATTTCGATTATTTTGAATTTACCAAGGCTAGATTTATGGTCCAGTATGTGATCGATCCTGGAGAATGTTCCATGTGCACTTGCAAAAAACATGAAATTCATTGTTTTGGGGTGAAATGTCCTGTAAGTATCAATTAGGTCCAACTGGTCCATTGTATTATTTAAAGTTTGCTTTTCCATGCTAATTTTCTGTTTGGTTATCTATCCATACATGTGAGTAGGGTGTTAAAGTCTACCACCATTATTGTGTTACGTTAATTTCCCCTTTCATACTTGTTAGCATTTGCCTTACTTATTGTGGTGCTCCTATGTTGGGTGCATATATATTTATAATTGCCATATCTTCTTCTTGGATTGATCATTTGATCATTATGCAGTGTCCTTCTTTGTCTTTTTTCATGGCCTTTATTTCAAAGTCTATTTTATCTGATATGAATACTGCTATGCTGCTTTCTTTTGTTCTCCATTTGCATGAAATATCATTTTCCAGCCCTTCACTTTCAGTCTGTATGTGTCCCTTGGTTTGAGGTGAGTCTCTTGTAGACAGTATATTATAGGGTTCTTGTTTTTGTATCCATTCAGCCAGTCTTTATCTTTTGGTTGGGGCATTCAACCTATTTACATTTAAGGTAACTATTGATAAGTATAGTCCCATTGTCATTTACTTTTCTGTTTTGGGTTCAAGTTTATAAACTTTTTCTGTGTTTCCTGTCTAAAGAAGATCCTTTAACATTTGTAGGAGACTGGTGGTGCTGAATTCTCTCAGCTTTTGCTTGCCTGTAAAGCTTTTGATTTCTCCTTCATATTTGAATGAGATCCTTAAAGGGTAGAGTAATCTGGGTTGTAGGTTTTTCTCTTTCATCACTTTAAGTATATCCTGCCATTCCCTTCTGGCCTGAAGAGTTTCTATTGAAAGATCAGCTGTTATCCTTATGGGGATTTCCTTGTGTGTTATTTGTTGCTTTTCCCTTGCTGCTTCTACTGCTGGTAGAGTCCAATACCATTTCCCCTCTCCAACATGGTACTCTTAATAAACTGGCTTTTTCTGTAAAGGAAAAACCCACACTGAGGAGGGAATATCTTCCCAGTGTGCACACCAGAATGACTTAGCCTATAAAATCTAATCTGTTGACTTATAACTCAAAAGAGCACACAAAACCACAAACAAATGAACTGGCTATTGAATTAGGTAGTCTTCCCTATGAAACTGAGTCTTTTGACTCATAGAATTTCCTCAGTTCCTTGCTTCGACTTCCAAGTGCTGGGGCAGCTAGTGCTGTGTCAGGGAATCCTGAAGGCAAGATCTTCAAGACAAATGGTCCCAGTAGCTTATTCCAATTTTCCCTGACCAAGTCCAGCTAGCCATGAGCAGCAAGGCTCCTGACTGACTTGCTAAATTTGTTACTGAGTCTAAGCTAACTCACCACCCAAGAGGTCAATAAATCTGAGAAATGAGATGTTGAGGCAAGGAGTAGGACTTTATTTGGAAAGCTGACTAACTAACAAGATGACAGACTAATGTCTCAAAATAACCATCTTACTGAGGTCTGGATGTCTGGTTCTTTTATATACCTGAGATGGTGTAGAAGTGAGGAAACAGAGTAGAAAAAGCCATTAATCTTGAAAATATCTCGTAGAATAAAAAGCCTCAGGCAGGAGTATGTGTTAATTTCTTCCTTCCTACCATCTACAGGTGAACAGGGTTCTAAAGAAAATCACTTTAGTTTAACAGTCAGGCAGAGGGGCAGGATTCTCTGAATCTGGCCACTCTGTATGATTATAATAACAAAAGCAATGGAAAGAAAGTCAAAAAAACAATTCCGGTAGGGAGTCCGAATTGACTTCTCCAGGCAATAAGATCTTCCTCCATGAGTACGGACACATGAATGACGTCTACATAGGCTGCATGTGGAAAATATATCCCTCAGTGAACTGGGAAAATAAGAGGAATAGAGAAACAGGCCAAGAGAAGTTAGCATAATCTTTATAAACCTAATTGACATGCTTATTCAAATCAGTGTGCTAGTTTGTGTGTATGATTTGAGAATACAAAATCTAGCAAGAAAATGACTTTAATAAGCATTGCAAAATTACATATTAAAAAAAAACTTTTATAAATGATATTTAACAAAGTTAAGTTAACAAGTTTTATATAATTGTGGCAATCACATACAAAGTTAATTGTGTCTTACTTATATTGAGTATTTACTTCAGAAAAATGCTTCAAGAAGCAGGTATCAAGCTGCCAACAAAGCCACTTTTCAAGAACAAAAATCTATAATGAATCATTTTTATAGAATGAAGATTATCTTAGAAATCATCAGGTCAACACTCTTTTCTTTCCAGGTGAATAAAAGGATAACTCTGACATTGATTTGTTAAAATTCGCAAGACCAGGTGGTAATAAACCAGGAAAAAACCCATATTTCCTTCTGCATAATTGCTACATTGTTGCTGGAAGCAGAGTGGTCAGAAAAAAAAAGGATTCTGAACTTAGGTGGGTTTGCTGAAATTCTACAGGCACATGGACCCTACAACCCTGCCAGATTACCAGGGAGAAGAGAGGAAATGTTGATGCTTTGGGAAAATTGTGAATTCACATAATTACAGGCTTTAATGACTGTATTTTATAAATGACATTAGGCAATTTCACATGTCTGTAAACTTTCCCTTGCTCAACTGGTGTTCCTAGATGATTTGTTTCAGCTTTTAGGAAACTATTTTGTTGAATGTTTTAAAATTGCTATTCTTTAGGCCCCAAATTGAGTATCTGCAATTTCATATGATTCATCCTAATAAAAAGAGTTGTTATTCCCATTAGCACCTTTTGATTTAAGAAATATTTGAGAGATTCCAAGTGCATCATATCATATCAGAAGCCTTTGTTAATATTATCTTAGAGGCAGAAATTCTCTGAAATCTTCAAAGACCTCTTTGTTTTTATGCTTATCCTCTTACCCTGTATCTGTGGACAATCAGTCCACTAGCCAAATGTTGAATCAGTTGTTGCAGAGGATTTATTAAGGGTATGGGTGGGGAAACACCCATAGATGGTCACTGGGGCACATTCTTTGGAATCCAATGGAGGGCTTATATGATTAGGTCTTGGCATGAATTCAGGCAGGCTTCCTTGATGGCACAGTTGGTAAAGAAATGAATGCAAGAGAACACAAGACACAGGTTCAATCACCCGGTTGGGAAGATCCCCTGGAGGAGGAAATGGCAACCCACTCCAATATTCTTGCCTGGAAAATCCCATGGTCAGAGGAGTATGGCAGGCTACAGTCCATAAGGTCACAGAGTCAGACACAACTGAGTCACTAAGCACACACATACATACGAGTTCAGGCATGACCAAAAAAAAAAAAAAAACCTGAGGAGGGGACCCCCTCCCAAGGTGATGTCAAGGTCCAAGAGCAAGATTACAATGTGGAGATAATTCATAAAATCAACAATTTATGTAACCTTTTCCTTATGTATCAAATAGCTAAGTTTATAAGATAAAATTGCAAAAAAAGGTCTCCATTTCCACTGACTTCTATTTCCTTTTTCATCTCCCCTCCAGGCTTTCTTAAGTGTGCTGAAAGGACTCTTTACCACAGATGATGTTCAACTATGCAATTCTTAAACAGATAAAGGCCCAAATGCAGGCTAATCGGAGACACTGAGAAAGGTTACTTGTCTAGTCAAACGTATCAGTAGAGATCAAGATACAGACAAATGTGTTCATTATAGTTCAGTCTAAATGGTGAACATGAATCAATCTGGTAGATAAATCTGTATCTGGACAGTCCATTAAAAAAGGCATTAACAATTTTAAATTCATCATTGACCATTTTATTACCCTTACCTATTGGCTTGAAAACTCAATAAGTAAGAAAAAAATATCTAAATTAATACACGTTTCTATTTTGCAGTGTATGTGTATTGATTTAGTTTTAAGCTAATTAGCAGTATTTTTATTAATAAATGTCAGGATCAGCATTATAGGATTAGAATATGTCTCTAAGTATAAATACTGTATATTGCTAACAATTAAACATCTTTTATGGAATTTAATTTTTTTGCTTTTTCTTAAATCATCTTTGCTGTGATTTTGAGAGCATGTTAAGTAATTAGCCTCCAATTAAAATTAATTAATTAATTAAAAATAAAATAGATGACAAAAATTATTTACAAAAATAAAATAGATTTGTGTAGGGAAATTATACTCTTAAAATTGATAAGTTTAATATATTAATTTAGGATTGTGTTATAAGAAAATTATAATAGTCATATTTTCTGAAAACTAGATACAAATAAAAGATATTATTTTAAGAAAGTGATAGGGGTTTTAACATTATTTATTCCTAATTCTACCAGTTAGGATCCAGGTGGCAAACAGAAACCACTTAACCTCTTCAAATCATAAGAAATTGAGTAAAAGATACTGATCCCTCAGATAATGGAAAAATTGTGAAACCAGAGAGAGAACATCCTCCTTGCTAATGGAGAGAGGGCAAGGATTATGTCCTCAGCTGCTTCCCCTGTGTTTGAATTACATCTCTGCAGGGCTGTACCCAGCCAACTGGCATAACAGAGGTACTAACACAGGTCCATGCTGCAAGATGCGGGACTCTCTAAAAGCACGACTGTACTGGAGACTCTATTCACTTACTCAAGTTTCCTTTGCACTGCACTGGGGTTTACCTCCTAATAGACATCATCAACATCTTAAGATGCCCTACCTTCCCTGGCACGTCCTTTTTTTTTTATTTTTCTTCACAAGCACCCTTCAGTAAATTTCTTTCAAGTGTCTTTGCTGGCTTACAAAGAGGCCTTTATTTCCTACAGTGGAATAGCTGATGCACTGAGTAGGAATGGAGCTCTGGTAACTAGCCACAAACCTCTAATGATATTTAAAAGGTCATTCAAGGCAGAGGTTTCATGCTGTGGGCAGGTTCTGGCTAAGAAAACTGTGGAACAGGACTGTAAAACACAGGAAGGGGACACTACTGTGGCCCCAAGCACTAGAGCCAGCCTCTTCCCTGCCCAGAGCTGATATAGTTAGAATTAGGGTCAGGTTCAGAGTCAGGGTCAGGATCAGGGTTAGGGTCAGGCTTAGGGTCAGGGTTAGTCTCTCCTGTGCTCAGAGACTGAAGAGGCCTTATTTCTTTGAGCTAACAGGCATCTACACTTAAGGATGACCCATCCCCTTCTAGAGGACAGACCTGCAACTACTGTAAAATGCCTCCATAACCTTGCTGAGAAGTCACTGTGCCTAACAAAACAAAAACAGAATATACACCAATGAAAATATAAGAACTCCTTGTAGGTAAGCTTGTACCTGCAGGAACCAGGAGAGGATTGAGGATGCTTAGTCAAGGGGCTAGGACATGAAATTGGGTAACTCATGGGCACTTCTCAGGACAGAGAACTTGATACTCGAGAACATACCTCAGAGGATGGGGTCAAGTTGGCTGAGAGGTGATCTTAGAATAATGGAAGAATGAAGAGCCACTGCTGCAGCAGGAGTGCCTGAGTTGCCTGGTGAATGCAGAGGAGGGTGTGAGGGCTGAGGAAGGGGCTCATGAGAATGAATGGATTGTGGAAGCCCACACGGCCCAGCCTAACACCCTTTTCCAAGGCCATGTGCTACTGAGAACAGCTGGGTATCACTGTAGGTCAAACAGGGATGATTGCAGGGGAGAGGACCACACAGCTGGGCTTATAACACACAGAGAAATTATGTTCTTTCCCCTTCCCCACCTGCCAGTCACAGATGGCAGGAAGCGATCATTCACCTCACTGCTTGACACATGGGTCCAGAAGTCCTAGGACAATTGGCAAGATCATGGGGGCACCTAGGGGCTGCAGTAGCTTGGAGGCTTGCCTCAGGGTCAAGAACAGGCAGCAGGAAAGGTCACTACTGAGTGCTTACAGCCAGGAGAAGGGGGAGCAGAAGGCCCAGGAATGTCTCCCCAGAAGAAAGTCATCATACACTTTCCCCTTTCATTTCCAAAGCTGAGTCAATTTCCAAATCCAGGTCACATGTATGGACCACCAGTTGGCATTTATCATTGGGATTGCCATATTGGACAGTCAGAATAACCTCCACATCAAGTCTTTCATATTTATCATGGTAGGGAAAAACAAATGAAACCACTTAAACTACCCTAATTCCTTTGGCCAAAAGAGAACTTATAAATAATATTGGACCCCATCTCCTAACTCTGGACTCTCACAGCTAAAAGTTCTAGTGCCCTAAGGACTGTAAGAGGTATAATTTATGGACATGCCTTCAGAGTAATCTGGATTCTTGTGTACAGGGATCAGTAGCTGTAAAGAGGAATCACCATCTTGTTGGGGAAGTTGGCCCTAAGAGTACTGGTTCACAACAGGATAGGGGGAGGATGTGTGGATCTCAAGTGGTCGTCAAGAGCCTCTGGTAAACTTTGAAGCATTGTAACTGTGAATTGATACATGCAAAAACCCCAGCTTGCAAAATTCATTATTACTGTGTTCTAAGACTTGATAGTTAGGGATCACATCAGAGAGGAGTCATCAAGACCTGCCAAGGTGATGGCAAAGCTGAGTTTCTTTCTGAGACTACTTAGGAAAAGAAGCCAGAGGAAATACAGGGCAAGACTCTGTTGAAGCAGATGTCGACGTCTTGAAATGGACTGTGGGCACCACAAATATGCTTTGTTCAGGTCTCCTGCTCAGGAGCACAGCCTCAGCTGTTCCTTCTGGACCCACCTGACCCTCACTGCATGTGTCTTATGAGGGTCCTCCCGTTGTCTAGTCTTTTCTAGAAAATGGCTGCAAAAGACTTTAGAACATTTTTGAAATATAACATCCGAATCTGCCTTCATTGATTCAGTATTATGCTTGTGATTCATCCATGTGACTGCAGGCAGCAGGATTTGCCCATTTTCATACTGTTCTTTTATGTGGATGTTTATCAATTTGTCAGTTTCTCTTTTTGATGGAAATCTGTGTCATTGCTATCCAGTTATTTTAAAAATAAGTGCTTAAAGCATAGAAAGATAGTGAAAGTGAAAGTTAAGTCTCTCATTCATGTCCAACTCTTTGAAATCCCATGGACTGTAGTCTATAAAGTTCCTCCATCCATGGAATTTTCCAGGCAAGTGTACTGGAGTGGGTTGCCATTTCCTTCTCCAGGGGATATTCTCTACCCAGGGATCAAACCCAGGACTACCTCATTGCAAGCAAACGTTTATACTATCTGAGCAGCCAGGGAAGCTCCTGCTTAAAGCATAGAATGTTATATAATTTATTATTTTATTTCCTATTTTCAGCAAGAAATAAAATTGAGATATACATAGCCCAAATATATATGAAAGACCAAAATGTAAACTTAAATATTCGATTTGAGGACTGCCAAAGTGCTAATCTCCTAACCTATAGGTTTTTGTTTCCACTCCTATTTGAAACTCTATCATCAATAATAAATTCCCTAATTTTATGTTTTTCTCCAGTGTTCTTAAAATATTATGATTCTGTGGCTAAATTGTTAGTAAATTATTTTATTAATGTATTATGCCTTAAGTTTAAGAAAATCCATAAATGAAACTTCTTCACTGAAATAATGAACTGAATATTGATTCAGTTCATTCGTTCAGTTGTGTCCGACTCTTTGTGAACCCACAGGCCACAGCAAGCCAGGCCTCTCTATCCATGACCAAATCATGGAGTTTCCTCAAACTCATGTCCATTGAGTCAGTGATACCATCCAAACACCATGCTATGTCGTCCCCTTCTATTCCCACCTTCATTCTTTGGCAGCATCAGAGTCATTTCCAACGAGTCAGGTCTTTGTATCAGGTGTACAAAGTACTAGAGTTTCAGCTTCTGTATCAGTCCTTTCAATGAATGTTCAGGACTTATTTCCGTTAGGATGGAATCTTTTAGGATTTCCTAAATTCCTTTAGGTTGGATCTCCTTGCAGTCCAAGGGACTCTCAAAAGTTTTCTCCAACACCACAGTTCAAAAGCATCAATTCTTCAGCGATCAGCTTTCTTTATGGTTCAACTCTCACATCTGTACATGACTAATGGAAAAACTATAGCCTTGAAGGGGTGGAATTTTATGACAAAACAATGTCTCTGCTTTTTAATATGCTGTCTAGGTTGGTCATAATTATTCTCCCAAGGAGTAAGCATAGTTTAATTTCATGGCTGCAGTCACCATCTGCAGTGATTTTGAAGTTCCCCAAAATAAAGTCTGTCACTGTTTCCCTATCTATTTGCTGTGAAGTGATGGGACCACAGGCGATGATCTTCATTTTCTGAATGTTGAGCTTTAAGACAACCTTTTCACTCTCCTCTTACACTTTCATCAAGAGGCTCTTTAGTTCTTCACTTTCTGCCGTAAGTGTGGTATGTTGATATGTCTCCCAGAAATCTTGATTCCAGCTTGTGCTTCATCCAGCCCAGCCTTTCTTATGAGATATTCTACATTTAAGTTAAATAAGCAGGATTACATTTACAGCCTTGACATACTCCTTTTCCTATTTGGAATTAGTCTGTTGTTCCATGTCCAGTTGTAACTGCTGATTCCTGACCTGCATACAGGTTTCTCAAGAGACAAGTCAGGTGGTTTGGCATTCCCAACTCTTTAAGAATTTTTCACTGTTTGTTGTGGTCCACACAGTCAAAGGCTTTGGCATAGTCAAGAAAGCAGTAGATGTTTTTCTGGAACTCTCTTGCTTTTTCGATAATCAAACCAATATTGGCAATTTGATCTCTGCTTCCTCTGCCTTTTCTAAAACCAGCTTGAACATCTGGAAGTTCATGGTTCATGTACTGTTGAAGCCTGGCTTAGAGAATTTTGAGCATTACTTTTCTATTGTGTGAGATAAGTGCAATTGTGCAGTAGATTGAGTATTCTTTAGCATTGCCTTTCTTTGGGACTGGAATGAAAACTGACCTTTTCCAGTCCTGTGGCCATTGCTGAGTTTTCCAAATTTGCTGACATATTGAGTGCAGCACTTTCACAGCATCAACTTTTTGAATTTGAACTAGCTCAACTGGAATTCCATCACCTCCACTAGCCTTGTTCCTAGAGATACTTCCTAAGGCCCACTTGACTTTGCATTCCAGGATGTTTGGCTCTAGGTGAGTGATCACACACCATCATGATTATCTGGGTCATGAAGATCTTCTTTGTATAGTTCTTCTATGTATGCTTGCCACCTTTCTTAATATCTTCTGATTCTGTTAGGTCCATACTATTTTTGTCCTTTATTGAGCCCATCTTTGTATAAAATATTTCCTTGGTATCTCTAATTTTCTTGATGAGATCTCTAGTCTTTTCCATTCGATTGTTTTCTTCTATTTCTTTGCACTTATCAGTGAGGAAGTCTTTCTCATTTCTCCTTGCTACTCTTTGGAACTCTGCATTCAGATGAATATCTCTTTCCTTTTCTCCTTTGCCTTTAGCTTAACTTCTTTTCTCAGCTATTTGTAAGGCCTCTTCAGATAGCCGTTTTGCTTTATTGCATTTATTTTTCCTGGGGATGGTCTTGATCCCTATCTCCTCTTCAATGTCATCATCTGCCGTCCATAGTTCTTCAGGCACTCTGTCTATCAGATCTAGACCCTTAAATCTATTTCTCTCATCCACTGTATAATCATAAGGGATTTGATTAAGGTCATACTTCAATGGTCTAGTGGTTTTCCCTAGTTTCTTCAATTTAATTCTGAATTTGGCAATAAGGAGTTCATGATCTGAGCCACAATCAGCTCCTGGTCTTGTTTTGGCTGACTGTACAGAGCTTCTCCATCTTTGGCTGCAAAGAATATAACCAATCTGATTTAAGTGTTAACCATCTGTGATGTCCATGTGTAGAGTCTTCTTTTGTGTTGTTGAAGGGGGTGTTTGCTATGATCAGTGCGTTCTCTTGGCAAAACTATATTAGTCTTTGCCCTGCTTCATTCTGTACTCCAAAGCCAAATTTGCCTGAAACTCCAGGTGTTCTTGACCTACATTTGCATTCCAGTTCCCTATAATGAAAAGTACATCTTTTTGGGGTGTTAGTTCTAGAAGGTCTTGTGGGTCTTCAGAGAACCATTCGACTTCAGCTTCTTCAGCATTACTGGCTGGGGCATAGATTTGGATTATTGTGATATTGAATGGTTTGTCTTGGAAATGAACAGAGATCATTTTATTGTTTTTGAGATTGCATCCAAGTACTGTATTTCAGATTCTTTTGTTGACTGTGATGGCTACTCCATTTCTTCTAAGGAATTCTTGCCCACAGTAGTTGATATAATGGTCATCTGAGTTAAATCCACCCACTTCAGTTCATTTTAGTTCGTTGATTCTACAATGTCAGTGTACACTCTTGCCATCTCCTGTTTGACCACTTCCAATTTGCCTTGATTCATGGACTAGATTCCTATGCAATATTGCTTTTTATAGCTTTGAACTTTGCTTCTATCACCCGTCACATCCCCAACTGGGTATTGTTTTTGCTTTGGCTCCATCTCTTCTTTCTTTCTGGAGTTACTTATCCATTGATCTCCAGTAACATGTTGGGCACCTACCGACCTGGAGAGTTAATCTTTCAGTGTCCTATATTTTTGCCTTTTCATTGTGTTCATGGGGTTCTCAAGGCAAGAATACCGAAGTGGTTTGCAATTGCCTTTTCCATTGGACCACATTTTGTCAGAACGCTCCATCATGACCAGTCCATCTTGGTGACCCTACATGGCATGGCTTATAGTTTCATTGATTTAGACAAGGCTGTGGTTCATGTGATCAGATTCGTTAGTTTTCTGTGATTGTGATTTTCAGCCTGTCTTCCCTCTGATGGAGAAGGATAAACGGGTTATGGAAGCTTCCTGATGGGAGAGACTGACTGAGGGGGAAAGTCGGTGTTGTTCTGAAGGGTGGGACCATGCTCAGTAAATCTTGACATTGAGAATATTGATTAAAAAGAGATAAATCATAGTTTAACCATAATTTCCTCATCTATGAGTATGGGGAGACAGCCTATTAGCCCAGATGGTGTGTTCAGGCTCTCTCACTCCTCGTTTTGTACATAATGACTGTGTAACCACAGAGATCACTGACGGCACCATGCATGTGTGTCTCGAGGTGCTCTCATGCTACTTTGTTTTGTATGGATGTGTCAGCTCCACCTAGAAAGCAGAGTTGTTTACTGCTGCATCATGGCTGCCGCTGTTGGGTCAGCCATGGGAAGAGAAAACTATAGAGTGTCTACTGCTGTGTCTGCTGCATTAGCCAGGTGAGAATACTGTTATGGCTGTTGTGCCAGCCAGGGGAGAAGTTGTGGTGTGTTAGGTTATGCTATGGCTGCTGTGTCAGCCAGTAGAGAATAAACATGCCTGCAGTTCCTATAGCTCTTTGAGTCTTCTTCTAGCCTATGGTTTATGCCTTGCCTACCCTGGGTTCAATGATGAGTGTGAATAGGGTGAATAGCAAGACATTTGACATCAGGAACAGGATAAGTAAATCAATGAGCATTTTAAAAATGCCTCTACTTCCAAATTCCATGAATTGTGTGACACCAGCCTCTTTCAAGGGAAAGTGAGCATTTAGACTATTATTTCTAGGATTGTAATAGTTCCTTGATTTCTCTACTACATTCTGCATAATGAACACCATCTAGTTGATGTTTGAAGTTGAAGTATTGGATCCTAGAAGTTGTGAGAAGAGGAAATTTACATTCATTGACAATCTATCTTATGAAGCAGAGTTGATGGTTCTATAGATGAGCTAGAACTGTTCAAAGTGGAAGAAGATATTAGAGAAATCTCTTTCTAGGAGGTCAGATGTTCTATCAATATGGAAAACATTCCTCCATTTCTTGCTTGAACCGCCTAATACTTTCTTCCTTGAGTTTCTGTAATAACATCTGGCCTGCTCAGAGCCCAGGCCTGCTCTATTGCCAAATAAATATAGAATTAAACAGCCCAGATTTAGATGTTTGAGAACTGGCTGCTTACTTACGAACACCAAGCTCTGAAGTGATGTAATGTGGGTTTTTACAGCCAAGATCCTGAACCCAATAGTTCAAGGAAAACACTTCGAGTGTGGGTGTTGTGTTATTTACATAATCTTATTTACCCTCCCATCACTCATCCTCCAAACCTCCTCTTCCCAATCTTGCCTCCAAACACACACCTTCTCACTGGCTCATTTTAAAGAACCAAAGATGAAACACTTTTCTACTTCCTCTTCTATTCTATTCCCCATTCTAACCTGGATGTGTCAAAACACCAGGCTGTGGGTTGAGGAACTTTATCCAAGACTGATTTTTATCCTCTTCTCTCTGAGAATAGAACCAGGTCATGCACCTTAGCCCAAGGCTGAAGACGAGAATAAACTTGAGCTCCACTTCATGAAGCCCTATGTATGAACTATGATAGAGATTCCATGATACTATGCTCTGCTCATCATATTAAATGAAATCATATTAAATCATATTAAATTAAGACCTCTCAAGATGATGCGGTAAAAGTGCTGCACTCAATATGCCAGCAAATTTGGAAAACCCAGAAGTGGCCACACGACTGGAAAAGGTTAGTTTTCATTCCAATCCCAAAGAAAGGTAATGCCTAAGAATGCTTGAACTACTGCACAATTTCACTCATCTCAAACGCTAGTAAAGCAATGCTTAAAATTCTCCAAGTCAGGCTTTAGCAATATGTGAACCGTGAACTTCCAGATGTTGAAGCTGGTTTTAGAAATGGCAGAGGAACCGGAGATCAAATTGCCAACATTCTCTGAATAATCAAAAAAGCAAGAGAATTCCAAAAAGCATCTATTTCTGCTTTGTTGACTATGCTAAAGCCTTTGACTGTGTGGATCACAATAAACTGTGGAAAATTCTTAAATAGATAGGAATATCAGACCACCTGACCTGTCTCTTGAGAAACCTGTGTGAAGGTCAGGAAGAAACAGTTAGAACTGGACATGGAACAACAGACTTGTTCCAAATAGGAAAAGGAGTACATCAAGGCTGTATATTGCCACCCTGCTTATTTAACTTATATGCAGAGTACATCATGAGAAACATTGGGCTGGATGAAGCACAGCTGGAATCAAGATTGCCAAGAAAAATATCAATAACCTCAGATATGCAGATGACACCACCTTTATGGCAGAAACTGAAGAAGAGCCTCTTAATGAAAGTGAAAGAGGAAATTGAAAATCTGGCTTTAAGCTCAACATTCAGAAAACTAAGATCATGGCATCCAGTCCCATCAATTCATGGCAGATAGATGGGGAAACAGTGGAAACAGTGGCTGACTTTGTTTTTCTGGATTCCAACATCACTGCCGATGGTGATTGCAGCCATGAAATTAAAAGATGCTTACTCCTTGGAAGGAAAATTATGACCAACCTAGACAGCATAATAAAAAGCAGAGATATTACTTTGCCAACAAAGATCTGTCTAGTCAAGGCTGTGGTTTTTCCAGTGGTCGTATATAGATGTGAGTTGGACTATGTAGAAAGCTGAACGCCAAAGAATTGATGCTTTTGAACTGTGGTGTTGGAGAAGACTCTTGAGAGTCCCTTGGACTGCAAGGAGATCCAATCAGTCTGTCCTAAAGGAGATCAGTCCTGGGTGTTCATTGGAAGGACTGATGTTGAAACTGAAACTCCAGTACTTTGGCCACCTGATACGAAGAGCTGACTCATTTGAAAATACCCTGATGCTGGGAAATATTGAGGGCAGGAGAAACGAAAGACAGAGGGTGAAATGGTTGGATGGCATCACTGACTCAATGGCCATGGGTTTGGGTGGACTCCGGGAGTTGGTGATGGACAGGGAGGCCTGGTGTGCCGCGGTTCATGGGGTTGCAAAGAGTTGGACATGACTGAGCAACTGAACTGAACTGAACTAGTGATGGGGATTAGCCTCTGCAGCCACTCTGGGTCTCATCTTTGAAGAGAGTCTGTTACCTGGACCCACACTTCTGCACAGACCTACTTCTTGCTCCCTCACATGCTTATTGTAAAAGGATGGGGGAAAAAAGAAAAAAAAAAAAAAAACTTCCTGAAGTGAAAAATATGTCATTGACTATACACCACTAAGAAAAGTAAGTACTAAAATTTAATAGTGATTTCAATAGATGGATGAGAGAAAAAAAAATCCAATGTTGATTTCTACTTAATCAGCTTTTTATAAATCACAGCATGAATGTGTTTATCACTGACTCCTTGAAAGTAATTATCAGGAAAAATTATTTTGTTTTGATTACTAGAAAATCATCTTTTTAATTATTAAACTCTTCCATCAAATACAAAACCTATAATTAAGCATTTAAAAATAAAAAAGTATTTCACAGCCATCAAGACACCTTCTCCAGAGGAAGTTAGTGGTGTGGCTATTATTCAGGCTATAAAACACAGGACAGAGATGGGACTTGGAGAGTCATAAAAATTGAATATATACGAAAAGATTTGGAATGTGGTCTAATGGTTGATCCAAAGTCCCACGTGTCTAGTTGAACTAACAGACATAACAAGTATTAAAATGGTAAAGACTACCAAACTATCCATGTCAAGGAAATATGCAATCTGAATAATTAAAGTTGATCAATTCTTTCTGAAGTTAAGTGAGGAGGCCACAAAGCCTCCAACATGTGGAATAGTCTCCTGTATACTATATTTACTATCACTACTTATTCATTCTTTATATCATAAACAGAAAATTATTTTGCTGGCGGTAAATGATGTGATATTCTGAATATGTCATTATCTGGAGGAGCAGTTTAACAATGTTTGAACAGAGTGAGTGTTGCAGAAAATTACTGTGACTGATTGACTATATATTGACAGATTGTTGTTGTTTGGTTGCTAAACCATGTTCAACTATGTGACCCCATTCAATGCAAAATATAAGGCTTCCCTGTCCTTCACTTCTACAAAAGTTTGCCCAAATTCTTGTCTGTTGAGTCGATGATGGCATCCAATCATCTCATCCTCTGTTACCCACTTCTCCTCTTGCCCTCAATCTTTCCCAACATCAAGGTTTTTTTTCCAATGAGTTGGCTCTTCACATCAGGTGGCCAAAATTTTGGAGCTTCACTTTCAGGAAGCTTTCAATGAATATTCAGCGTGAATTTCCTTTAGGATTGATTGGTTTGGGCTCCTTGCTGTCCAAGAGACTCTCAAGAGTCTTCCCCAGCACCACAATTTGAAAGCATCATTTGGTACTCAGACTTCTTTATGCTCCGAAGCTCACATTTGAATGACTACTGGAAAAAACTATAGCTTTGACTATACAGACCTTTGTTGACAAACTGACGTCTCTGCTTTTTAATATGCTGTCTATAGCTTTTCTTCCAAGAGGCAAGGGTCTTAATTTCATGGCTGCATTCATCATCTGCAGTGATTTTGGAGCCTAAGAAAATTAACTCTTTGTCACTGTTTCCATTTTATTCCCATCTATTTGCAATGAAGTGTTGGTACTGGATCGATAATCTTAGTTTTTTGAATGCCGAGTTTTAAGCCAGCTTTTTCACTCTCTTATTTCATCTTCATCAAGAGACTGTTTATTTCCTCTTTGTTTTCTGTCATTAGAGTGGTATCTGCATATCTGTGCTTGTTGATATTTCTCTCAGCAATCTTGATTCCAGCTTGTAGCTCATCCAGCCCAGGATTTCACATGATATACTTTGCATCTAAGTTAAATAAGCAGGGTGACAATATACAGACTTGACATTCTCTGTTCCCAATTTTGAACCAGTCCATTTTTCCATGTCTGGTTCTTACTGTTGCCTCTGGACCTGTATGCAGGTTTATCAGGAGGAACGTAAGGTGGTCTGGTATTTCCAACTGTTTAAGAATTTTCCACAGTTTCTTGTGATTCACACAGTCAAAGATTTCACATAGTAAATGATCTATATATTTACAGATTAGAAAGAAATTAAAATGTGTAGCATATCCAGAAAGTGTTTCAAGAGATAATGCACTTCAAGAGATAACACAATCTATATAAAAATTCTACTTCTTAAATGAAAGAATGGGAGAAAATAATAGCAAATGAAGCAATGAACAATTAATCTCAAAAATATACAAGCAACTCCTGCAGCTCAATTCCAGAAAAATAAATGACCCAATCAAAAAGTGGGCCAAAGAACTTAACAGACATTTCTCATAAAAATGGCTAACAAACACATCAAAAGATGCTCAACATCACTCATTATCAGAGAGATGCAAATCAAAACCACAATGAGGTACCACTTTATACCTGTCAGAATAGCTGCCATCCAAAAGTCTACAAGCAATGCTGGAGAGGATGTGGAGAAAAAGGAACCCTCTCCCACTGTTGCAAACTAGTACAGCCACTATGGAGAACAGTGTGGAGATTCCTTAAAAAACTGGAAATTGAACTGCCATATGACTCAGCAATCCCACTGCTAGGCATACACACTGAGGAAACTAGAATTGAAAGAGACACGTGTACCCCAATGTTCATCATAGCACTGTTTACAATAGCCAGGTCATGGAAGCAACCTAGATGTCCATCAACAGACGAATGGATAAGAAAGCTGTGGTACATTTACACAAAGGAATATTACTCAGCCATTAAAAAGAATGCATTTGAATCAGTTCTACTGAGGTGGACGAAACTGGAGCCTATTATACAGAGTGAAGTAAGCCAGAAGGAAAAACAACAATACAGTATATACTAACACATATATATGCAATTTAGAAAGATGGTAATGATAACCCTGTATGTGAGACAGCAAAAGAGATGCAGATGTATAGAATAGTCTTTCGGACTCTGTGGGAGAGGGCAAGGGTGGGATGATATGGGAGAACGACATTGAAACATGTAAATTATCATATGTGAATTCAATCCCCAGCCCAGGTTTGATTCTTGATACAGGATGCTCAGGGCTGGTGCACCCGGATGACCCAGAGAGATGGAATTGGGCAGGAGGTGGGCAGGGGGTTCTGGAAGGGGAACACAAGTATACCCATGGCAGATTCATGTCAATGTATGGCAAAACCAACACAATAATATAAAGTAAATAAATAAATAAATAAAATTTTTAAATGAAAGAATTAAAAATATCAAGGATAAAAATATATTTTCAATGCTACAACTCACAGAGCAAGAGAAGTACAAATAAAAGTTAGGGATATATAATAAATTTAGTTTAGTAATTTTTTATACTATTCCTGATATGACCATTGCTATATTAATATTATTATCTAAGTTGAAAACAACACAAAAATATTTTTTCATGTCATGATTTGGTCATAATCTAGTCCAACAATTATAATGAATATAACTAAGCTATAATTGACCACTTTCTGAAGTTTTCAGAGCTAAGTAAAAAAAAAAAGAAAGAAAGAAACAAAATTAGTTTCTCTATTAGTTAGTCTTACTAATAGCTTCAGTAGGAATGAAATAAGTAGCTGGGCCAAGGTCAAAACAAAATTCAGCTGTGGATATGTCTGGTGGTGAAAGTAAAATCTAAAGCTCTAAAGAAAAATATTGTACAGGAACCTGGGATGTTAGGCCTATGAATCTATGTAAATTTGATATGGTCAAGCAGAAAGATGGTAAGACCTAACATTGACATCTTAGGAATCAGCGAAATAAAATGAATGGAAATAGTTGAATTTAATTTAAATGACTGTTATTTCTACTACCGTAGGCAAGAATCCCTTAGAAGAAATGGAGTAGCTCTAATAGCTAACAGAAGAATCTATATTTTAGATTCAAAAATACAGCCTCAAAAATGACAAAGTGATCTTGGTTTATTTCCAAGACAAAGCATTCAATATCACAGTAATTCAAGTCTATATCCCAACCACTGGTGCTGAGGAAACTGAAATGGACAGATTCTACAAAGACCTATAAGATCTTCTAGAACTAACACCAAAAAGAAAAAAAAAAAAAAAGCATGATAAGGGATTGGAACGCAAAAGTAGGAAGTCGATACTCAGAGAAGAGGGTGCATTTGCACCCTCTTAAAATTTCTTAAAACTATCAGCCCATGTTTGGTGGACATTGCTTCTGCTTACATTTCATCATAAGAGTAGCTGTCTGGCCACCCTGGGTGCAAGGTCTGCTGTGAGAACAAGCCTGTGTGAGTTGGCTAGAAATGAACACCACTTGGCGGAGTACTATCATCCCAAATCGAGACCATTCAGGGCAGCCAGCACCTACTTCACCTGTCAGCTAACTTCAGATACATGAGTGAGCTGAGCTGAGGTCAGGCCAATAAAGTCCAGCTCTGCTAAAGCATTTCACTCGTCAACTGGCAGAGAGGAGTCAGGAGAGGAGACTGTCACTACCTTCTGCCACATGGTGGCATGTCACTCCAAGACCTTCTTTCAGACAGAGATCAAGCCTTGAGCCTTTTGAGTGGGAGCATTGACTTCAAGACTGTAGACTACCAGAGATCTCCTAACCCTAGGTAATATCAAATAGTGGGAACTCCCACCAAGAGAGCCAACTGAATAAAAGACGTGGCATCACCTAACCACCAGTAGCACCCTGTGCAGAACTCCTCATCCAAACAACAAACAGACAAAAATACAAATTCAATCATCAGCAGACAGGATTAGCACCTCACTGGACCCTGCCCATCAGAGGGGGAAAAAAAAAAGCAACTCAGCACAAATATCACCCTATATGAATCTCACAGAAACCACTGGACCAAAGTTAGGAGGGCAGAAACCAAAAGTAAGAAAGAATTCAACCTTGAACCCTGAGGAAAGGAAACCTCAAACACAGAGTTTAAAAAAAAAAAAAAGTAAAGAAAAAGCAAAGGAATACTGCACAAATGAAGGAACAAACCAGAAACACATAAATCCAAATAAATGAAGAGGAAATAGGCAAATTACCTGAAAAATAATTCAGAATAATGATAGAAAAGATAGTCAAACAAATAGAGAAAATGCAAGAATCAACTAACAAAGACATAGAAGAATTAAAGAATAAGCATACGGAGACAAACAAATTACTGAAGTTAAAAATACTCTAGAAGGAATCAATAACAGAATATCTGAAACAGAAGAATGGGTCAGTGAGCTGGAAGATAAAAAGGTAGAAATAAGTACTGAAAAGCAGAATAAAGTAAAAAGAATGAAAAGAACTGAAGATAGTCACGGAGACCTCTGGGATAATATCAAGTGTACCAGCATTCGAAGGAGAAGGGAAAAAGAAAGGTTATGCAAACATTTATCAAGAGATTATTGTTGAAAATTTCCCCAACATGGAAAAGGAAATAGTTAATCAAGTTCAAGAGATGCAAAGAGTCCATACAAGGTAAACCCAAGGAGAAACACAAAAAGACACATACTAATCAAACTAACAAAGATTAAACGGAAAGAAAAAAATGTTAAGAGCAGCAAGGGAAAAACAACAAGTACTATGCAAAACATTTGATAGCTGACCTTTCAATAGAAATTCTGAAGTTCAGAAGGGAATGACAGGATATATTTAAAGTAGAGAAAGGGAAAAAATCTACAACCAAGATTACTCTACCTGGCAAGGATCTCATTCAAAATTAATGGAGACATCAAAAGCTTTTCAGACAAGCAAAGGTTAAGTAAATTCAGTACCACAAAACCAGCTTTACAACAAATGTTAAGGACTTATATAGTTAGGAAACACAAGAGAAGAAAAAGAGCTACAAAGACAAACCCCAAACAGTTAAGAAAATGGCAATAGGAACATATATATCCATAAGTACTTTAAATGTAAATGGTTAAATGCTCCAACCAAAAGACACAGACTTGCCTAATGGATACAAATCAAGACCCATATATACATTGTCTATAAAAAAATCCAATTCAGGCCTAAACACACATATAGAATGAAACTGAAAGAATGGAAAAATATATTCTATGCAAATGGAAAGCAAAAGAAAGCTAAAGTAGCAAAATTTTATCTCAGACAATGTAGACATTAAAATAAACAATGATACCAGAGATAAGAAAGAACACTATATAATGATCAAGAGATCAGTCCAAGAGGAAGACAAAACAATTGCAAATATCTGTACACACAACATAGGAACACCTCAATACATAAGATAAACACTAACAGACATAAAAGGAGAAATGGACAGTAACACAATAATAATAGAAGTTTTTAACTCTCTACTTACACCAATGGACAGATCATCAAAGCAGAAAACAAAGAAACATGTCTTAAATGATACATTAGATAAGATGGATCTCATTGATATCTTTAGGACATTTCATCCAAATGCAGAAGAATACACCTTCTTCTCAAGTGCACATGGAATATTCTCCAGGATAGATGACATCTTGGGTCACAAATCAAATCTCAGTAAATTTAAGAAGATTAAAATCATATTAACCATCTTTTCCGATCACAATGTTATGAAACTAGACATCAATTACAAGAAAAAACAACTGTAAAAGGTGCAAACAAACAAGTGTACATTAAACAATACATTTCCAAATAACCAACAAGTTACTGAAGAAATCAAAAGGGAAAATTAAAAAAATTCCTAAAAACAAATGACAATAGCACAGCAACTCAAAACCTACCTGTGGGATGCAGCAAAAGTAGTTCTAAGAGGGAAGTTTATAGCAATACAATCCTACCTCAAGAAACAAGAAAAACATCAAGTAGACAACCTAAATTTATGTCTAAAACAACTGAAAAATAAAAAACTCCAAAAATTAGCAGAAGGAAAGAAATCATATAGACCTGATCAGAAATAACTAAAAAAGAAATGAAAGAAACAATAGTAAAGATTAATAAAATTAAAAGGTGTTTCTTTGAGAAGGTAAGAAAAAATCAACATTTAACAAAACTCATCAAGAAAAAAAAAGATAAGAATCAAATCAACAAAATTAGGAATGAAAAAGGAGAGGTTAGACAATGTAGAAATACAAAGGATTATAAGAGACTGTTATGAATAACTCTATGGCAATAAAATAGATAACCTGAAATAAAAGTTCAATCTTCCAAGACTGAACCAGTAAGAAATAGAAATTTTGAACAATCCAATTACAAGCACTGAAATAGAAGTCGTGATCAAAAATCTCCCCCAAACAAAAGCCCAGGACCAAATGGCTTCACAGGTGAATTCTGTCAAACATCTGGAGAAGAGCTAATGCCTATCCTTCTAAAACTCTTTCAAAAAATTGCAGAGGAAGGGACACTTCCAAACTCATTCTATGAGTCCACCATCACCCTGATACCAAAACCAGACAAAGACAACACACAAAAACGAAAACTACAGGCCAATATCACTGATGAACATAGATGCAAACATCCTTAACAACATTTTAGCAAACAGAATTAAACAACACATTAAAGAAGTTCATGCATCATGTTCAAGTTGGGTTTATTCCAGGGATACAAGGATTCTTCAATATACGCAAATCAATCAACACACCATATTAGCAAATCGAAAGATAAAAACTATATGATAATATCAATAGATGCAGTAAAAGCCTTTGACAAAATTCAGCACTCATTTATGATTAAAACCCTTCAAAAACGCCCATAGAAGGAACCTATATCAACATAGTAAAGGTCATATGTGATTAGCCCACAGCAAACATTATTCTCAATGTTGAAAAACTGAAAACACTCCCTCTAGAATCAGGAACAAGACAAGGGTGTCCACTTTCACTACTATTCAGCATAGTTTCAGAAGTTCTGGCTACAGCATTCAAAGAAAAGGAAATAAAAGGTACCCAGATCAGAAAAGATGAAGTAAATTTTTCACTGTTGGCAAATGACTATACATAGAAAACCCTTAAGTTACTATCAGAAAACTACTAGAGCTAATCAGTGATTTTAGCGAAGTCTCAGGATACAAAATCAATACACAGAAATCACTTGCATTCCTATATAATAACAATGAAAGATCAGAAAGAGAAATTAAGAAGTCAATCCCATTCACCATTACAACAGAAAGAATAAAATACATAGGAATAAACTTACCTTACAAGACAAAATAACTATATACTGAAAAATATAAGACATTGATGAAAGAAATCAAAGATGACATAAACACATGGAGAGATATTCCATGTTCCTGGGTAGGAAAAATCAATAATATGAGAATGATTATGCTACCAAATGCAATCTACAGATAAAATGTGATCCCTATCAAGTTACCAATGACATTTTTCACAGAAGTAGAACAAAAAATTTCACAATTCATACAGAAACACAAAAGATCCTGAATCATCAAAGCAGTCTTGAGAAAGAAGAATGCAGCTAGAGG
Source organism: Antilocapra americana (assembly GCA_007570785.1). Lineage (NCBI taxonomy): Eukaryota > Metazoa > Chordata > Mammalia > Artiodactyla > Antilocapridae > Antilocapra > Antilocapra americana. The sequence goes on along the minus strand of ML661334.1, from coordinate 5,417,906 downwards.
AATCAACCTTCCTGATTTCAGATTATACTACAAATCTACAGTCATCAAGACAGTATGGTACTGGCACAAAAACAGAAATATAGACCAATGAAACAAGATAGAATGCTCAGGGCTGGTGCACCAGGATAACCCAGAGGGATGGAATTGGGAGGGAGGTGGGAGGGGGGTTCTGGAAGAGGAACACATGTATACCCAGGGAAGATTTATGTCAATGCATGGCAAAACCAACACAATAATGTAAAGAAAAAAATAAATTAGAAAAAAAGAGAAAGCCCAAAAATAAACTCAAGCAATTATGGGTACCTTAAGGAGGCAAGAATATACGATGGGACAAAGACAGCCTCTTCAGTAAATGGTGCTGGGAAAACTGGACAGCTACATGTAAAAGAATGAAAGTAGAACACTTCCTAACACCATACACAAAGATAAGCTCGAAATGGATTAAAGACCTAAAACTATAAAATTCTTACCAAATTTTATTGTTCTAAAAGAAACTGTAAAATTCTTGGAAGAAAACAGGCAGAATACTCTCTGACATAAATAACAGCAAGATCCTCTATGAGTCAACTTGTATAATCCTGGAAATAAAGAAAAATACAAAAATGGGACATAATTAACCTTAAAATCTTTTGCATAATGAAGGAAACTCTAAGGAAGGTGAAAAAACTACCCTCAGAATGGGAGAAAATAATAGCAAATGAAACAGCTGACAAAGAATGTATCTTCAAAATATACAAACAACTCATGCAGCTCAGTACCAGGAAAACAAACAATCCAATCAAAAAGTGGGCAGAAGACCTAAACAGACATTTCTCCAAAGAAGATGTACAGATGGCTAATAAACACTTGAAAAGTTGCTCAACATTGCTCATCATTAGAGAGATACAAATCAAAACTGAAATGAGGTATCATCTTAGACCAGTCAGAATGGTAATCATCAAAATGTCTACAAACAATAAATTCTGGAGTGGATGTGGAGAAAAGGGAACTCTCCTATGCTGTTAGTAGAACTGAAAATTGATAAAGCCACTGTGGAGAACAGTGTTGAAATTCCTTAGAAAAACTAGGAATAAAACTGCCACATGACACAGAAATCCCACTATTAGGCATATATTCTGAGGAAATCATAATTGCAAAAGACAAATATACCTTAAAGTTCATTGTAACAATATTTACAATAGCTATGACATGGAAGTAAGCTAGATATCCAACATCACATGAATTGATAAGGAAGTTGGAAATTGTGGTATATATACACAATGGAGTACTTAGCTATAAAAATGAATGAAATTGAAAGATGCTTACTCCTTGGAAGGAAGGTTATGACAAACCTAGAAAACATGATAAAAAGCAGAGACATTGCCAGCAAAAGTCCAGCTCATCAAGGCTATGGTTTTTCCAGTAGTCATGTACTACTCACATGTACATGTGAGAGTTGGACTAAAAGAGATCAGTCATGGGTATTTATTGGAAGGTCTGATGTTGAAGCTGAAACTCCAATACTTTGACCACCTGATGTGAAGAACTGACTCATTTGAAAAGACCCTGATGCTGGGAAAATTGAAGGCATGAGGAGAAGGGGACAACAGAGGATGAGATGATTGAATGGTATCATCGACTCAGTGGACATGAGTTTGGGTGGTCTCCAGGAGCTGGTGTTGGACAGAGAGATCTGGCAAGCTGCAGCTCATGGGGTCACAAAGACTCAGACATGACTGAACAACTGAAATGAACTGAATTGAAAAATGAATGAATTTGTGTCAGTTCTAATGAAGTAGATGAAGCTAGAGCCTATTATACAGAGTGAAGTAAGTCAGATAGTGAAAGATAAATATCAAGTATTAATGTATATATACAGAATACAGAAAGATAGTACTGAGGATCCTATTTGTTGGTAAGCAAAGGAGGCAGAGACATTAAGAAGAGACTTTTGGACAGTGTGGGAAGGGGAGGATGGGATGCTTTGAGATAATAGCACTGAAACATATATATTACTATATATAAAACAGATAGAAAGTTTGATATATGATGCAGGGAATCCAAAGCCAGTGTTCTGTGACAACCTAGAGGAATGGGATGAAGGAGGTGGGAGTGGGGTTCAAGAAGGAAGGGATATATGTATATCTATGGCTGATTCAGTTGATTTCTGGCAAAAATCACAATACTGTTAAGTAATTATCCCCTAAATTATTTTTTTAATTAAAAATGATGGGGAAACTTTCTTACAGTAGAATCCCAATGAATAAACGTATATGAGATGACAGAAATAGAAAATTACGATTTGACAAACATAGTAATGATCATCACAGGCAAGAATTATCAAGGGATTTGAAAATATGATGAGAAGCATGATATTTACATGATCTTAAAGCATGATGTTTATTAATTGCAAAGAGGGAAACAGTGACTTTTTAGTGGAAAATGCTTACAGAGAGCACCTCACCCAAATGACCAAAGTTAGCAGCAGTAGCAATAAAACCTATCAGTATCACATTCCTCCTCATAGGATGAACTGAGTCAGAAACAACTTCCTTGTGGTACTTTGGTCAAAAATGTATAGCTTAAATTCAGTCATGAGGAAATATCAAACACACTTATTTTGAGGAACAGTCTACAAAATAACTGGCCAGTGTTCTTCAAAAGTGTCAAGATTGTGAGAGAAATGAACACAAACTGAGGAATGGCCACAAACCAGAAGATACTAAGGAAGAGTGCCAGCTAAAATGAAATGTGTGATCCTGGGCTGGATGCCAAACTGGACTTTGGAACTGAAGAAAAGACAATAGTAAGACAACCGAATAAGTTTGACCAGTGCATCTTAGAACAGCTGATAGCATTGTAGCAATATTAATTTCGTAGTTTTGATGTCTGTACTATGCCTTATCAGATAATAATATTTGGGGAAGGTGGAGGAAGTACATACAGAAAGTCTATGTATCTATGTACTACTTAGGTAATTGGTGTGTGGCGGGGGTAGTCAGTGAAAAAGTGAAAGTTGCTCAGTTGTATTCGACATTTTGCAACTCCATGAACTGTATAGTCCAGGTCAGAATACTGGAGTGGGTAACCTTATCCTTCTCCAGGGGATCTTCCTAACCCAGGAATCGAACTGAGGTCTCCTGCATTGCAGGCAGATTCTTTACCAGCTGAGCTACAAGGTCAGTGAGAAGGAGACCTGCAATTATTTAAAATGAAAAGGGAAAATATAAAAGCAAAATTTTCCACCATAAAAAAAGGAAAGTGTGAGAGTATTGTACATTCAAGTGCAATATTTTTTTGCTAAAATAAATCCACATCTCAATGCCATCTATGTCACATGAGAAGATAACATGACAATATCTAAGAATATATAAAATAAGCACTGGATTCAATTTTTTTCCAAAATTGCAATTGGTTAAGCCATTCTCTAACTTATAACTGTTAAACCGTGGTTTTGCAAAGGGACTGTCAATTCCTGGATTTCTGGAGTTGAAAGTTAATGGACTTTTGAGTCAGATAAATTTATATTTAAATCTTAATCCCACTGCTATCTTGTATAATTTGGAGAAAATACTCTCTCTCTCTATTCATGCATTGTCTTATCTGTAAAGCAGGAGTGATAGTACCCATTTCAGGAACTTTTATGAAAATTCAGTAAAATGTTTGAAAAGATTCTTTATTCAGATCTCTTTTCCCCCATATTGTACACAAATTTAAATTATTTGTGGCTTTGAGAGCATATCCAGGGATTTGAAAATAAAAACACTGCATTATCTATGATGAAGATGGCAAAGCTGGTTTTTAGAGTGAAAGGGTTAATTTTAAAACCTAGATGGTTGAAGGTAGTTGTTGTTAGCTCTCCTGGCTAAACTTTGTTTCTGCACAACATTTTATCTGAAGTCTGAAGCCTCCTGGACCATGAAGGACCTAGAGCTAGTGGAAAAGGTTGAGTGTGTTGACTTTTCAGGCCACTTGGAGACATTAAAGCCGAAATGTCAGACAGTGACAGAAGTTTGTGCAACATTCTCAACATTCAACATTCAGAAAACTAAGATCATGGCATCCGGTCCCATCACTTCATGGCAAATAGATGGGAAACAATGGAAACAGTGAGAGACTTTATTTTCTTTGGTTCCAAAATCACTATAGATGGTGACTGCAGCCATGAAATTAAAAGATCCTTGGTCCTTGGAAGAAAAGCTATGACCAACATAGACAGCATATTAAAAAAGCAGAGACATTACATTGTCATCAAAGGTCCATCTAGTCAAAGCCATGGTTTTGCCAGTAGTCATGTATGGATGTGAGAGTTGAACTATAAAGAAAGCTGAATGCTGAAGAATTTATGCTTTTAAACTGTGGGATTGGAGAAGACTCTTTAGAGTCCTTTAGACTGCAAGGAGATCCAACCAGCCCATCCTAAAGGAAATCAGTCCTGAATATTCATTGAAAGGACTGATGCTGAAGCTGAAACTCTAATACTTTGGCCACCTGATGTAAAGAACTGACTCATTTAAAAAGATCCTGATGCTGGGGAAGATGGAAGGCAGGAGGAGAAGGGGATGACAGAGGATGAGATGGTTGGATGGCATCACGGATTTGAAGGATATGAGTTTGAGCAAGCTCCAGGATTTGGTGATGGACAGGGAAGGCTGGCATGCTGCAGTCCATCAGGTTCCAATAGTTGGACACAACTGAGTGACTAAACTAAATTGAATTGTGTCAAACCCACAAGTTAAGTGGGAATAGAGGATGGTGTATGTGTGGTGGGCCTACACTGAGAGTGGGGTAAATCAAGAGGAATCGTGATCAACCAAGACCTCACCACTGCACCAGACACATCTGAAATAAAGCCACTATGGTGGTAAGGCACCACCGTTTATATTTGATGGGCATGTGTCTCCTGTAAAATTCTCGATTTCATCCCCAGGCACTTCAGACTATAGGCCACATTTTTTCCTCAGAGAAACTTCAGTTCTTCTCTCAAAGCATGAAAACATGCCTTAATGTGGCTCACTGAGATTATTAAGATTAATCTCCTTTATTTAAAGTTGACTGATTGTAGATGCTGGTCATGTCTGCAGTACTTGGATTAGTGTTGGTTGTGTAACTGGGTGCTGTAGCCTCATCAAGTTGACACAAGAAACAGCCATCACCCCTGTCTTCTATGCCACCTAAAAACAAGAGATTTGTTACACTAAACCCAATTCTCCAGCTCACAAAAGAAAAGAGATAGATTCTTTTGTTATATAACTAGGGGATAAAAATTTAATATGCTATTAAGTGTACTTTAGATGCCATATAGATGTACTATATACATGTAAAAGTTCTTTGGCTTGCACATTTAAGGTTTGTCTGTGTTTCACTTCAATAAAAAATTTTTAAAATGTATATATGAACTCTCTGAATGACTTTTATTATAAAGAAATTTTAGTACACATGTATATGACATTTAAAATTTTAAACAAAGTATTTTTTTCAGATAACCTGGAAAATACTTCTCATAGGTTACATGTGTAATAATTTTCCATCTACAGATCAATAAACATCCACATTAGTAATTAGTTGCAAAAAACTAGAAATATACTACCCCTGTCCATCCTGAGCCTCTGAAATCTCAATGTTTTGTGATGAACCCAGCATATCATGATTCTTAATAATATATTACATCATGTAGAAAAACATAATAATCCTTTGTAGGATATAAAAGAATAAATTCTTGTTTACAGTATGGGCAAGATCATCTATAATTCCTCTGGGATATCATGGTATGTTTGGTAACTGGGTATGAAATCCTATAAATTATTTATTGCTACCACATATTATGAAAAACAAAATTAGAATTAAAAGAGATACCATTTTCTGCCTTTCAGAATCACTTAGAAAGAACTGCAATAAAATTTCAAGGCAGAAATATGTTCTGACACAGTAGTCACCTATGCATTGTTTCAGGGGATCAGCACTTGTGTGAACTGATGGCTACACAGCAAGATTCCATGTTGACTGCATCAGTGATATTGAGATTCAAAACAGTGAAACAGTTGTCAGTGTTTAAGAGCAGCCAGGTCTCAGCCCATAAATTTTGAAAAATAAAGTTATGAACCTGAGCCTAGGTGCTCTGAGATTTTCTGTCAAACTTCAAAACATGTTTTAAAATACTCAACTCATTATGAAAACTATGTTTACAAAGGTATTTTCTCCAAGATTTATGGAACAGATAAGTCAAGGTTTCAAATAGATTTTCAAGGGAAAAAGTACCGATTAATTACATTAAACATATTCTAGGCTTTTGATCATCATTGTCATAATTTCTGGCATGCCCTAAATTAATCATAATAATTATATTTAAAGGAAGAATATTCACAGATACATAAAGAGATACTCAATTTTAAATGCATATTTAAAAATGTTTATCTTGTCAATAATTTATACATCATTTATCATAAGTGAAAATGTATAAATTGCACTTAGAAAAGGTGTGAGCAGCAATATATGCAGATTTGGTCCCTTAAGACTCTGAAATAATGACACAAATAGATGGAGAAATTCACCATGTTCACCGATTGGAAGGATCAATATAGTGAAAATGAGTATACTACCAAACGCAATCTATAGATTCAATGCAATCTCTATCAAGCTACCCTAGCAACTGTATTTTTCACAAAACTAGAACAAATAATTTCACAATTTTTATGGAAACACAAAAAACCTTGAATAGCCAAAGCGATCTTGAGAAAGAAGAATGGAACTGGTGGGATCAACCTGCCTGACTTCAAATGGACTACAAAGCTACAGTCATTAAGACAGTATGGTACAGGCACAAAGATAGAAATATAGATCAATGAAACAAAATAGAAAGCCCAGAGATAAATCCAGGCACCTATGAACACTTTATCTTTGACAAACAAGGCAAGAATATACAATGGAGAAAAGACAATCTCTTTAACAAGCGGTGCTGGGAAAACTGGTCAACCACCTGTAAAAGAAGGAAAATAGAACACTTTCTAACACTATACACAAAAACAAACTCAAAATTGATTGAAGACCTAAATGTAAGACCAGAAACTATAAAACTCTTACAGGAAATCTTAGGCAGAACACTCTTTGACATAAAACATGACAAGATTCTCTATGACCCACCTCCTAGAGTAATGAAATAAAAACAAAAATAAATAAATCGGACCTAATCAAATTTAAAAGCTTTTGCATAATGAAGGAAAATAAGTGAGGAGAAAAAGTAGTCTTCATAAAGGGAAAAAATAATAGCAAATGAAGCAACTGACAAAGAATTAATGTCCAAAATATACAACCATCTCATGCAGCCCAATACCAAAAAAATAAACGACCCAATCAAAAAATGGGCCAAAGAACAAAACAGACATTTCTCCAGAGAAGACATACAGATGGCTAACAAACACATGAAAATATAGTCAACATCACTCATCATCAGAGAAATGCAAATCAAAACCACAACGAGTACTGTCTCACGCCAGTCAGAATGGCTGCCATCAATAAATGCTGGAGAGGGTGTGGAGAAAAGGGAACTCTCCTACACTGTTGATAGAAATGCAAACTAGTAATAGCCACTATGGAGAACTGTGTGGAGATCCTTAAAAACCTGGAAATAGAACTGCCGTTCACCCCAGCAACCCCACTGCTGACCATACACACCAAGGAAGCCAGAATTGAAAGAGGTACATGTACTCCAGTGTTCATTACAACACTGTTTATAATAGCTAGGACATGTAAGCAAGCTAAATGTCCATCAGCGCACGAATGGATAAGGGATTTCTGGTATTTATACAGAATGGAATATTACTCAGCTGTTAAAAAAACACATTTGAGTCAGTTCTAATGAGGTGGATGAGACTGGAGCCTATTATACAGAATGAAGTAAGTCAGAAAGCGAAACACCAATAGAGTATAGTAATGCATATGTGTGGACTTTAGAAAGATGGTAACAACAATCCTATATGCAAGACAGCAAAAAAGACACAGATGTAAAGAACAGACTTTTGGACTGTGTGGGAGAAGGTGAGGGTGATATGAGAGATATGAGGAGATATCTCTCGTATGATATCTGAGAGATATGAGATGTCTCATATGAGATACCTCTCAGAGGTATCTCATATGAGGATATGAGAGAATAGCATCAAAACATGTATATTACCATACGTAAAATAGATGACCAGTGCAAGTTCAATGCATGAAGCAGGGCATTCAAAGCTGATGCTCTGGGACAACCCAGAGGGATGGAGTGGGGAGATAAGTGAGAAGGGAGTTCAAGATGGTGGGACACATGTACATCTATGGCTGATTCATGTTGATGTATGGCAAAAACCACCATAATATTGTAAAACCTTATTCATGCCTTCTTTGAGGATGAATAACATTAAAAATAAAAGAAACGCCTAAGTGGAAAAAAGAAAAAGACTCTGAAATACATGAAGATTTGGTTCATCCTTATTTGTCCACATTTTCCAAGTACTTGTAAAACTTGTAGAGACCCTTATGTTGCAAGATGTGCCTCATATTATGAGCTAATATAGCAATAGCTACAACCACCAAGGAGTGAGTTGTGCTTTCTTTCTTTCTTTCTTTCTTGCCCAGGGCCTTATTACAATGAAAGATACGATAATACATACAGTAAAGTAATAAATGAAGAGCCTCTTAAATATAGTGTTTGTATATTAACTAAAATAATGCAGTTTCTGAGAACTCCAAAGCACTCCCTTATTTTCCTAATGACCCTCTAAATAAAACTTTCAGGTTGTTTAACTAGGAAAAATAGTCAAACTTGAGATTGCCTTCCCAGAACAGAGGAGCTGTCATGAGTACCAAGTTAGGAATACACAATGAATGCCACATGGTGGCCAGCATTCCTTAGGATATAAATGTTCTCATTTAGGGACTCTCTAATCATAATGCCCTCAATTTTTTAACTCTCAAAAGGGTTAGAGTTAAAAACAACTTACTTGTCAATCTATTAAAAGAAGCATCTTTATATTATCGTGTTTGTTTTGCCATACATTGACATGAATCCTCCATGGGTATACATGTGTTCCCCTTCCAGAACCTCCCCCCCCCCCAACCTCTCTCCCGATTTCATCTCTCTGGGTCATCCCGGTGCAGCATCTTAATATAGTATGCAGTGTTACACATCACAAGTTAGAAGATCTGCTTTTTTACATGAATTTAGTCACCGGGAAATTTGAGCATGGCCATGGCATTGTGCAGATAAAATCTGAACACTACAGTAGCTGTAAAGCAAATCATTGACAAGGTAATGTCCCTTTATCTCAAATATTCTATGATTTAAAAATTTTATGTACATTTAATCTCTGATGATGTCTAGCACTGTGCTGGTTTCTGTGTGGAGGTTAAAGAATGGCATTACCAAATAAATAATAATGATATTATCTTCAATCAATTCAAGGTAGCAAAGACATACTCAGAAGGACTATTTTATAGTGGAGAAAAAGTTTAGAGGCAGAATGAGCAGAAGTTACTCAAGAGATGGTTGCAAAAAAGATTATGAGGAGAAAGAAAGAGAGCCAGATGCTCCCCTGGGATGAGTAACACTGCTTGTGGATATTTAAATAAATGAAAACATATACTTTGGCCACCTGATGTGAAAAACTGACTCATTTGAAAAGACCTTGATGCTTGAAAAGATTGATGGAGGGAGGAGAAGGGGATGACATGGTTGGATGGCCTCACCAACTCGATGGACATGAGTTTAGGTAAACTCTGGAAGTTGGCGATGGGCAGGGAAGCCTGGCATGCTGCAGTCCATGGTGTCGCAAAGAATTGGACATGACTGAGCAACTGAACTGAACTGAGCTTATCCACTAAAAGACCTGTACAGGCATAGTTATGATTGCCTTACCGGTCATAACTAGAAACAAACCAAAGTTTCATTAACAAGTGAATAAATTTGTTTATAGAAATAAGTAAATTGTGATATATTTATACAATTGAATAATACTCAGCAGCAAAAAATAATTAATTATGAAATATGAAACATGATTAATCTAATGGGTGTCTTGATAATAAAACCCAGTCTCTGTATGTATGTATTAAATCATTACATTTGGATGATTTCCAGGAAGAGGAAAAACTAATACCTCAATAAATATTATATATTCCCTTCTCCCTTGAGAAGGGAATGGCTACCCATTCCAGTTTTCTTGCCTTGAGAATTCCATGGACAGAAAGGAACCTGGTGGGCCCATAGGGTCGCAAGAGTCAGACATGACTGAGCAACTAGCACTTTCATTCATATTTCTATACAAATGCATATAAATATTATTGTTTTTAGGGTTGGGAAAATTGCCTGGCAGGGGACACAGGGAAACTTTATGAGGAGTGGACATATTTTTTGCTTATGGGTATAGGTTACATGTGTGAATAAAAACATCACAGTTCATCAAAAGAGAACATGTAAGATCTCAGGATTTTAAGTGTATAAATTATATCTCCATATAAAATTAAAAGATGATTTGTAGACTAGTACAGAAATTTAAAACATATTATTCAGTTTAAATATATATAGCAGCAAAAGTCCAAGATAGCAGAGTAGAAGAATGTGCATGCATCCTCTGTGAGAACTCCAAAATTGCAAGTCCGTGCTGAAGAACCATCGACAGGAGACAGTTGGATCCCACCAATAAAAGATATCCCACGTCCAAGGCCAAATGATAAGCTCCAACAAGATGGTAAGAGGTGTGAAATTATTTTTAGAATCAAACCTCCATATCCACTAAGGCTCAAATAAAGCCTTATGTGCATCAGGACCCAGAGACCCCACAGAGACTAAGCCAGAGCTGCCTTTGAGTGTCTGCATGTCTCCTGTGGAAGCATGGGTCAGCAGTGGCCTGCCACAGGGACAGGGGCTTTGGTTGCAGCATACCTGAGAGGCACACCATGTGCCATGAGTCTTTTGGAGGAGGTCGTCATTAGCCCCACCCTAAAGCCACCGAGTAGACGACCCACAAATTGGAGAACAATTATACCAAAGAAGTTCTCACACTGTTATGAAAGTTCTAAGAAGCACAACAAAATTCCCAAACTGGAGATCTGGCACAGGGCTGAGAAGCCCCAGGGAATGTGACTTTGGAGGCTGGTGGGATTTGATTAGAGAACTTCTACAGGACTGGGGAAACAGACTCTTGGAGGGCACAAACGGAACATTGTGAGCACTAAGACCCAGGAGAAAGGAGTAGTGACCCCATAACAGACTGATCTGGACTTGCCTGTAAGTGTCCAGGAGTCTCTAGTGGAGGCATGGGATGAGAGTGGCCTACAGCAGGATCAGGGGCACTGAATAAAATAGTGCTGTCATAAATCCTTTTGAAGGAGTTCTCCATTACCACCATTGACACTACCATATTTTGGCCTCAGGCCAAAAAGCAGGGAGGGACCACAGCTTTACCCATCAACAGAAACTTGGATTAAAGATGTACTGATCATGGCCATGCTGATCCAAACAAGACCCAGATTCTCCCACAGCAAGTCCCTCCCATCAAAGAGTTTCCATAACCCTCTTATCCTTATCCACCAGAGGTCAGACAGAATGAAAACCGCAGTCACAGAAAACTAGCCAAACTGATCACATGGATCACAGCCTTGTCTAACTCAATGAAACTCTGAGCCATGCATGCTGTGTAGGGCCACCCAAGATGGATGGGTCACGGTGGAGAGTTCTGAAAAAACGTGGTCCACTGAAGAAAGGAATGGCAAACCACTTCAGTATTCTTGCCTTGAGAATCCCATGAACAGTATGAAAAGACAAAAAGATATGACATTTAAAGATGAACTCCCCAGGGCTATTGATGTCCAATATGCTACTGAAGAAGAGTGGAGAAATAGCTCTAGAAGAAAGCAATAGAATGGGAAAGATTAGAAATCTCTTTAAGATCTCATCAAATTTAGAGATACCAAGGGAATATTTCATGCAAAGATGGGCACAATAAAGGACAGAAATAGTATAGACCTAACAGAAGCAGAAGATATTAAGAAGAGGTGGCAAGAATACACAGAAGTATACAAAAAAGAGCTTCATGACCCAGATAACCACGATGGTGTGATCACTCACCCAGAGCCAAACATCCTGGAATGCGAAGCCAAGTGGGCCTTAAGAAGCATCACTATGAACAAAGCTAGTCTAGGTGATGGAATTCCAGCTGAGTTATTTCAAATCCTAAAAGATGATGCTGTGAAAGTGCTGTACTCAATGTCAGCAAAGTTGGAAAACTCAGCAGTGGCCACCAGACTGGAAAAGGTCAATTTTCATTCCAATTCCAAAAACAGGCAATGCCAATGAATGTTCAAACTACCACACAATTGCACTTATCTCACATGACAGCAAAGTAATGCTCACAATTCTCCAAGCTATTCTTCAACAGTATGTAAACTGAGAATTTCCAGATGTTCAAGCAGGATTTAGAAAAGGCAGAGGAACCAGAGATCAAATTGCCAACAACTCACTGGATCATAGAAAAAGCAAGAGAATTCCAGAAAAACGCTTTTAATTCCAGAAAAATATCAGCAAAGAACTGATTCATTGAAAAAGACCCTGATGCTAGGAAAGATTGGAGGCAGGAGTAGAAGGGGATGAAAGAGGATGAGATGGTTGGATAGCATCACTGACTCAATGAACATGAGTTTGAGCAAGCTCCAGGATTTGGTGATAGACAGGGGGTCCTGATTACTGCAGTCCATGGGGTCACAAAGAATTGGACACAACTGAGCACTGAACTGAGCAGCAAAAGGAGAGATTGATTAATTAAAATTTTGAAGAAAAATATATGCATATTACTACTCTTAAAATGTGTCTAAAACTTCCAGTTTCCAACCTAGTATGTAAGAAAATGGAAGTTGCCATGTTAATATATATATACAAATTTCTATTAAACCTACAGAGAGGCTGAGTCACAGGTAAACCACAGTTCAGCAAGTTAGAGACAAACAGGTCAATTAGGAGAATGGTGACTTAACCAGAACATTAAATCTCCACAGGAACCATCTCCTTGGTAGGGAAATAGCTATAACTGACACTCTGCTGTAAGTTTAGCATGCAGAAGTCTGAGACATAAAACCTCAGGTTACCTGTCATTGGAGGCTTCCACACTTTTGTTGTTTTACCTCTAGGAACTTGAGCAGGTTTTCACAGTGAATACTGAGTAAAAATCCCTTTGTGTTTCTAGAAAGGGAAGGGGAGTGGAACCATTCTGAAATAAACCAGGGTAATCTGTTCTTAATTCCTGCCCTTAAGAGAAACTTTTAAACCAGAGCCTAACTTGCTAAAGGTTTATCAGAGCCTCACAGAACTAAGACAAAGAAAATAACCCAACTTTAGTCCCTCTAACTCTTGTTCCATCAAAGAGGGATGTGAAGGGAGAGAACCAAGAACAAGAATGAGGAGTATGTGTGAAAAGTTCACAGTCCACAGCTCACTAAAGCCTGAGAGCTACTCACAAGATACAGAACAATTCCCCTCCACCCTGCACCTTATCACCACATTACTAATAAAGGCCCATTATATCAGTTTCTTTCACCCAGTGTACATTACATCCAGTTATCAAAAAAAAAGACTTCAAGACATGCTTAAGAAGCACACACAAACACACACACACAAATAGTTTCAAAAGACAGAACAAACATCAGGACAAGATTCACATATGGCAAGGATATTGAAATTATCAGGCTAGGAATTTAGAACAATTGTGGTTAAGATGTTGAGGAGCTTAATGGATGTCAGCTACAAATAGGTACTTGCAAAGGGCATTTGCCATCCACCTCTGCAGCTGTTGAACTACCCTGAAGGGACTTTAGGGTAGAGAATATGGTATTTTGTGCCTCAGGAAAATTGATGGAACAGGTCTTCAGATAGTTAGATATTTTCAGGAACTGACTTTATGATCCCAATCTTTGTATCTCCTCATATCTAGAAAAGCACTAAATCCCATTATAGTGACATCAACTCATGATTAGCAGAAAACCTTTTGTAAGACAAGTGCCTGATTGTGTAAACTCTCCCTTCACAAAAATCACATATATTGACCTTCTGCCACTACCTCTTTGGAGCAGTTTCTCAGAACTACCTGAGGTACTGTTTTGAGATAAGAGTGAGATCAAAGCCCCCAATTAATGTAACAACCTTTGCTTTCCCTTCCTTTATCTTGTGTTAACAGCTTCTGCTCATCAATTACTGCTTCTGTGTCTGTGATCTTGGTTGCTTTTAAAACTGCGGGAACTTAGACTACCTGGGGAGGGGAGGGATCTGAGCTGTTTGAGTGGGAAGTTCATGGTATATAAAAGATACCCAGAACAAAGTCAGGACACTCAGCCTTTGGAGGCAACTCTGCTGAGCCCGCACCAATGCTGAATAAACTCCGTTCTTAATCTTTGAGTGCCCCTTGTCTCTTTCCCACACCACAGTTTCTGGTGTATTGGCTGGAAAGTCGACAATTGAGCTGGCCCCTTGTGCCACTGTTGTCGGGTTACCAGAGAAAGCCGTGGCCATTGGCTTAGTGACAGATAGGTGTCACCTGGCCATTTGCTGGATCCCAAATCTCACTCAAGCTGCACCGGCCACATCCCATGTCACTTCCTGAATGGACTCAGGAGAGCAGAAGCAGATTCCAGAAAAGGATGTGAGACAGGTGAGTGCCCCAAGGACATCTGTGCAAGTCAGGACCTCCCATATGATGGAAGGGGACTCTGATTACCTCCCAGTGATTGGAGATTCACTCAGAATAGGGTTTGTTGACAGGTGGCCTGTCAACTCTGGTGTGTGTGTGAAAGAGTGACTGAGCAGAGTGAGAGCCCATGCTCCACCATCTTCAGACTTTGAAGCTTGAATAGGTCCTAACCTGCAGTTCCGTGACAACCTCATATGGCTCAGGGCAGCGCCAGCCTTAGGGGGATTTAATCCCTCCCTGCAAGTCTGGTCCTGGTCTGCGGTTTGTACTGACCAGCCAGTGCTAAGAAGTGTCTAAATCTCCATAAGGGGAGCGGCTGGGAAGTGAGTTTTATTGTGTGACACTGCCTCAGGGTGGAAACTTTCACATAATGGGCAATTGGACTTCTAAATCCACTGTCTTAGAGTGTATGGTTAAGAATTTTAAGAAAGGATTTTCTGGGGATTGTGGTGTAAAATTGAGTCCTGAAAAACTGCACATTTTTGTATTCCAGAGTGGCCCTCTGTTGGTGTCAGATGGCCCTCAGAAGTAACCTTAGATGTGCCCACTGTCTGAACAGTGCAGAGTTATAATGGGAGACCCTGGCTACCCGCACCAATTCTCATGTATCCACGATGTTTGGAAATTGCCCAGTTAAGGCCCCTTTGGGTTTGATTCTTTGCCACAAGTCAGGGACAGTGTAAGGTACTAGTAGCTCAAGTGAAGGAAAGGACCTCACACGAAGAGAAGGGACCACCTATCCTCCAGAGTGAGGCTGAAGAAATGCCTCCAAAGTCCCCACCTTATATCCCCATGACTCCCCTACTGATAGCAGCAGATTCGCATTTACTATACAGTCCACTGCCTTCTGTTTCACTTCCTCTTCCTGATATTCCTGAAACTATTGTGCCCCAATGGCCAACCACCCCAGAACCAATGGATAGACACCTCCAGTCAGCTTAGGGAGCAGTTACCTCAGCACTACAAATGCCCTTATGAGAGACTCAAGGGCCACAGCATTTTGCTGCCGATGGGCTCCTATAAGGGGGTGGGGGAACCCATTTTTTACTACCAGCCTTTTTCCATGACTGATCTCCTTAACTGGAAACATCACATCCCCTTGTACTCTGAAAAGCCCCAAGCACTGGTTGATCTCTTGGAATCCATCTTCCAAACCACTGCTCCACCTGGGTAGACTGCTGGCAGCTTCTCCTCACCCTATTTAATACAGAGCAGTGCAAATTAGTCATGATAGAGACTTAAAAATGGCTCCAGGCCAATGCCCCAGGGGGTCAATTAGATACAGAAAACTGGGCTCAGGAGAATTTTCCTGAGAAAGAGCCTCACTGGACCCCAGTACCAAGCTGGGGAGAAACCAGTTGGATAGGTATCAACAGGCCCTCCTACAAGGGGTAAAAGCCAGGGCTAAGAAGCCTACTTACATGACTAAGACCACTGAAGTGCTACAAAAACCAGATGAAAACTCAGCCAATTTCTACAAAAAGTTGTGTGAAGCCTTCCAGGTCTTCACCCCCTTTTGATCCTGAATCTCCTGAAAATCAGTGAATGATAAATGCAGCCTTTGTGGGACAGGCCCAATCAGCTATCCAAAGAAATTATAGAAGTTAGAAGGGTTTGCAGGTAAAAATGCCACAGAACTGCTAGAAATAGCCAATAAAGTCTTTGTCAATCAAGATCAAACAGCATGCCAAGAAACGGAAAAGGGGATGAAGCAAAAAGCTCTTGTCTTGGAAGCTGCCCTGTCAAAGCCTGCACTCCTGGCGGGACCACCTGTAAGGCAAGGGGCCCAGATCTGAAAAGAATTCCCCTCAGCCATGATCATTGTGCCTATTGCAAGGGAAAGGGACACTGGAAAAATGAGTGCCCCAGTCACCCTGAGAAGAAAATCAAAGCAGCAGGTCCACTAAGCTGATATTATCCCGAGCCACCCACTGCTAATCTGATCAGGCTAACTGTAATATACTTTAACTAGAAGAGACCAGGCTCTCTCAAACTGGGCCCCCAAGAGCACATGGTCAGAATTCAAGTATGGGGCCATTCAATGAACTATATGATGGATACAAGCACTGAGCATTCAGTGGTCATCCAACAAATAGCCTCCATTTTGGGAAAAGAAACTACCATCATTGGGGCCATAGACACAGAGACCCGTAGACAATTTTTCGGTCCTTGACAATGCTGACTTAGGCAGGGGGGGTGGGTGGGGGGATGAGGTAGTGCATGAATTCCTCTACCTGCTCGACTGCCCTGTTCCCTTGATGGAAAGAGACCTGCTTGCTAAGATGGGGACCCAAATTTCTTTTCTGCTGATGGATCAGCTAAAGCTGGCAGGACTGCCATTCTCCTTGATTATGACTCTCATTGTAAGAAGAGAAGAATGACACCTTATTCAGGATAAGGGACCATTCCTCCTGAATTAGAGACTGAGAACCCACTAGTTTGGGCCAAGGAAAATCCTCTGGGTCTGGCAAAACACCGTGCTCCCATCCTGATTGATCTGAAACCGGAAGCTCAGTGTGTAAAATTACGATAGAACCTGTTTCTCCGGGAGGCCCAACTGGGAGTCCAGGCTCATTTAGACAGACTGCTCCAAAATGAACTTCAGATGAAATGTCAATCACCCTGGAACATCTCATCACTACCCGTGAAGAAGCCAGAGACACATGACTACAGGACTTAAGAGCTGTAAACGAGGCAACAACTACTCTGCACCTTGCAGTGCCTAATCTGTACACTTTACTAGGACTGATGCCATCCACAGCCAAATGGTTCACTTGCTTGGGCTTGAAAGATGCCTTTTTCTGCCTCCGGGTTGCATCAGCCAGTCAATCACTTTTTGCCTTTGAATGGGAAAACTCACACATGGGAAACAAGGAACAGCTCACTTGGATGAGGCCTCTTCAGGGGTTCAAGAACTCCTCTACTCTCTTCAGTGGAGCTTTGGCCACCAACGTGACTAAATTTCCTGGACAGGAGTTAGACTGTGTCCTGGTGCAATATGTCAATGAAATTCTGCTGGTCAGTACAACACAGGCTTGATGCCTAGAAGGAACAAAGGCCCTCCTCTCCTTGTTAATGGAAGCTGGGTACCGGGTAGCTAAGAAAAGGGCACTCCTGAAAGATATTGTCCCCAGATACGGGATGCTTCTGACTACAGAGTTGGACAATGTACTGGCATTTGTAGCCAAGATAGTACAACAGGTGGCGAGGGCTTTGAAGATTTGGTAGAAATTGCATACTGCCTACCGTCCCCAGAGCTCAGGAATAGTGGAACTCCTTAATTGAACCCTCAAACAAACCCTCGCAAAACTATGCCAGAAAACCAACTTATCTTGGGTAGACATGCTACCTGTGGCCCACTTAAAGGTAAGGTGTTCACCATGGGCAGGGATAGGGTTTTCACCCTTTGAAATCCTGTATGGATGACCACCTCTGCTAGTCAACTTGACAGGAGACACCAGAGAGCTGGGGAACTTGGACTTATTTAGGAACTACAAGGGTTAGGACACAGAATCTCTCAAATCCATAAATGGACAATTGATAGAATACTCATATCCATAGGCATAACATTACATCCCCACCAACAAGGGGACCAGGTATGGATAAAGGATTGGAAAGAAGAGCCTTTAAAACCCATGTGAAAAGGGCCCTATTCTGTAATCTTAACTACCCCCACTGCTCTTAAGGTGGCAGGAATCCATTACTCCATTACTTGGATCCATTACTCCAGAGTCAAACCATCAAGTACAACCAATAGCCAAAGAGAAGTGGGAAATGGCCCTCAGTCCAGAGGAACCCCTGTGCCTGACTTTTTGAAGAAGGTAGCAAACACTCCAAAGCTCTGTTCTGGCCACACCAAAAGCTGGTCAGTCAATGCATGGCTAAAGATTGAGGAACTAACGAGACCGACAAAAGGCAGATGTATTGGTTAGTAAGTGGACTGGGACTCCCCTATTCATCTTATTTGGAATAGGGCTTTACTCTCTGTCTCCCCTGGAGTTGACTTGTATCCAAAAATTTCCCTCTGCTTTGTCTACTTCTTCATAGTTCTTGTTTTTTGGAGTCTCCTCCTACTGTGATCAGCTTAAATATAAAAACAGTGCATTTTTGCCTTATAATTCTGTTAAGTTATAAAATCCCCTCCTCATCTGAGAGTTTGGATGATTGTTCTGAATGCATGGACTTTTTCTACCATGAGGGAAAATGGGTCTGAGGATTCACATACTATACATACCAACTGGTTGCATGTTATAGTTCAGCTTCCCCATGCACTAGTGAAGGGAAACATTACTGGAAGGGAAAAATTAGAGACCACAGTTAGAGACCTAACTAATTAGAGGCCTAACATGTTATGGCACCCCAAGACAGATGGCCTGCTGGACTTGACAAACTCATTTTGGGATGTCAGATGTATGGGGTGGGGGTGGTCAGGACCAGGTTAGGAAAGAAATGGTCCAAGAGGTGGTCAAACATTTAAAGGCCTAAGTAACCAAGCCAGAGCCATTGGCATCAGTTCCAAAGCTGTGGTCCACTGGACTATACAATCAGCTTTGAGCCTCCCTCAAATATAAGTTAGAAATGCCCACTATTGGAAACAATCTTCTATCCATCTAGCCAAGGAGGTGGTCTGGTAATTAAGTGTCACTAGCTGCTGATAGAGAGGCCCTGATAAGTGAAGCATGGCTCCAAAAGGGTATTGGATGGGTTGCCTTTCTGCTATTCCAATGGAATCTAAAAATTAGCAGTCAGGCAGGAGGTCCTATTCAGAGTGGGACCCTGTCCACGGATACAGTAGGCAAAGAATGTCTAAGCTGAGAATGGATAAATTATACCTGGGCTGGAGAGATAAAATGCAAAAGAGCCCTGGTCTATAACAATACCAGTAAGAGGTTTTGGCGGTAGCCAGGGGCCCCAACCTGGTATTGGGCTCCTCAGAAAGGAGGGAATGGAAATCACACTTGCATTCCCTTCAACTCCACCTTCAGGATTCTAGTGCAGAACTGTACAGGAAATCAACCTGATATTAATTCCTTTCTTGCAATCCCAGGCATTAGCCCATATTGGAATCATCTTAACTGTACAAATACAGACTTATGGCAGGTCCCAGAGGGACTTTTCTGGATTTTTAGGAGAAGGGCCTACCCATGGCTCCCATCCAGATGGGGAGGGACCTGCACCATAGGAATAATTCAGCAAGTTTCTTCCTCTTACCTGACTCATAAGGATACACACTGGTTGTCCCAATCGACAACAATCTCATACAGAGACGAAAATGATCCCTCAAGCTGGGGGAAGACAAAATTGAGGCAAAGATGAATGCCCCCTCCAACAGATAATCCAATATTATGATCTTGCCACATGGGCACAAGATGGGAGTTGAGGATACAGGATCTCCATTAACATGCTCAACTGAGTAATCCAACTGCAGGCAATACTTGAGATTATAACTAATGGAACTGGAACTGTTGGCATGGCAGTATTCCTAGATGAGGACTGTCATCTATCAAAATTGGTTAACACTAGACCACCTCCTAGCAGAGGAAGGAGGACTTTGTGGGAAATTCAACCAAACTGGCTGTTGTATCCAAATAGATGATAATGGAAAAGTTGTGACAGACATAACTAAAAATATCAGGAAGATTGCTCATGTTCTGTTTTAGACCTGAAAGGAATGGGATACCAATGGCCTCTTTGAAGGATGATTCTCTTGGCTAGGGGTGCTTAAAACAACGATTGAGATGGTCATAGTCATACTTGCTGGATGTCTGCTTATTTCCTGCCTCATACCCCTCCTAATCAGAGGTGTAACAAGCTTCATAGAGACAGATGTCAAATGGAGAATGATTCCCCAGGTGTTGCTTTTAAGGGATATCAGAAATTGCCAGAAGATGATGTTCTTTGAAGGCTGCAGTTGCACCCTAAACATCAAGAGTAGGGAACGAAATAGGAGATCAAAACCCCCAATTAAAATAACAACCATTTGCTTTCTCTTCTTTTATTTTGTATTAACAGCTACTCCCCATCAATCATTGCTTTCACATCTGTCATCTTGGTTGGTTGTTATATCCGCGGAAACTTGGGCTACCTGGGGAGGGTAGGGATTTGAGTTGTTTGAGCAGGAAACTTACGGTGTATAAAAGATACTCAGACCAAAGCCTGGGTGCTCAACCTTTGGAGAAGACTCCACTGAGCCCTCACCAGTGCTGAATAAACCCTGCTGTTTTGCATCTTCAAGTGCTGCTTGTCTCTTTCCAACGCTGTGCTTTCTACTACAGTTTCCCAAGCTACAGTTCTCATTTTGCCCCAAATTAAGCATCTCACTATTTCTCACTTTATGTATTTTTGCTGATGACTTACTGAAAGTGTGTTAGTTACTCAGTCCTGTACAACTCTTCCCAACCCCATAAACTGTGGCTCGCCAGTCTCCTCTAGCCATGGAATTCTCCAGGAAAGAATACTGGAGTGGATTGCTATTCCATTCTCCATGGGGTCTTTCCAATCCAGGGATCAAACCAGGGTCTCTTAAATTGCAGGCAGATATTTTACCATCTGAATCACCAATGACTTATTGCTTGTTATCTTAGATTTATTTTAGACTATAGAAATAATTTTAGACAAAAAACAAATTTGAGCTATTTGCTTATTTGAGTTCAGAATGGGTTGTAAAGCAGTTGAGGCAGCTCAGAAGGTCAGCAATTCATTGGACCAAGGAATAGTTAATGAATGTACAGTGAAGTGGTGATTTAACAAGTTTTGCATAGGAGACAAGAACCTTGAAAACGAGGAATGCAGTGACTGGCCATCAGAAGTTGACAGTGGCCAACTAAGTGGATCATTACAGCTGACCCTCAGAGAACAAGATGAGTACATATCTCTCCATAGATGCATCGGGAATACACCTTCAGACACAGAAGTACATGCAGAATACCAGCTGAGAGCAGACAGGAGTACCTGCCCAGAAGAAAAGAATATATAGAACCATGCAAAACTTGATAGGACAAAGGAACTAGGGGGGAAAACAGGAGTGTTAGTAGGACTGGAACTGCCCTTGAAGGGTGGGGGAAGTGAAGCAGGGATCCGATCCCCACATCAGAGTCAGAGGAGAAGCATTTCAGGCTGAGAATGAAACAGCTGATCTGGGGCAGCCTGAATGGCATGAGAACCAGACAGTCCTTGCTGCAGCCAGACATACCCCGGACCGGGATGCAGGTATCCTGGAAGCTGCAGTGGCTGGGAGCTGGAGTTTAGGGATTGTGGAGCAATCCCAGGGAGAGGGCTGCTGTTGACTGTGAAGAGACAGATGGAGGGGATGTGAGGGAGGAGATTGTGGTGGGAAATGCCCATGGAGGAAAGCCAGGCAGCCATGGAAGCAAGGTGATACTGCTGAGTCACACGTAGGGGGTGGAGCCATCACCATAGACTCTCTCTCCCCACATGCCAGCATCAGCAACTGAACAATAGAGAGGCTGGCCAATCAAATGCCTGATGCATTGAAATACAGAGTAGGGCCCCACCCAGGGTGCTTCTTTAAGTGACTGATGTGTGCCTAACTATAGAGTAGGATCCCACCCAGCATGCCCCTTTAAGTGCCTGACACACAAATCTATAGAGTAGGACCCCAGCCTTGGGGCCCCTCTATGTGCCTAATGTGCCAAACAACAGAGAAGGACCCCAGGCAAGGAAGCCCTCTAAGTGACTGAACTACAATCAGTACAGCCATCACTGATGTGACTATAGCCCTCTTAGTGATGGAGCTACAGAGAAGGACTGGCCAAAGAGGACTTCTGATTGCCAACAAGAGGCCCAGAAAAAGATTCTGATAATGCCATAACTCCTGTGGCTGAGGCAGTCGGTTTCCCTGCACACTTGTTCCTCCAGGGTCCCCACGAGCCAAGCAGCTGTGCCACCTTCATGCTCAACTCTCGCTGAGGCAGAGCTGCCACAGGCAAAAAAGTCTTGCATCTATGAGTACAAAGTCTCTTCAGTCGTGTCCAGCTCTTTGTGACCATGTAGACTTCGGCCTGCCAGTCTTCTGTTATCGGGGTTCTCCAGGCAAGAATATGCCAATACTGGTTGGCATACCCCTCTAGAGCACTATATTTCCTGCTGCCCTTGACACCAACTCCCCTGAGTACCTGGCGCTGCCCGAACCCCTGTGACCCAAGTAACTGCACCTCCTCCATACCTGGCCCTCATAGGGGCAAGCTCAAGTCCTCCAGGGCAGCCTCAGGAGCAAACCTTGGTGGAAAACCCATATGCAGAGATGGAAATAAAACCACAATTGAAACCCATGGGCAGGGTAGCTAAGGAAGAAGACCCAAAACCTTCCTACCAGCTGTACAAGCTGCAGATTAAATCCACATGATTAACTAGACAGACTCTGTATCTATGGAATAGATAAAAGGACATTGAGAGCTTCCACAAAAGAAGCACACTAGTTCTGATTGCTGTGGACATTGGAGGCAAGAACACACAGGAGTAGGACCAGATTAGAATCTGAGCTGCCTCCACAGCAGGTCCAGAGATCAGCACAGTGTTAGAGGGCATCCTAGGGAGGTGAGGTGGATTGTGTCTCCCTGAAAGGGAAAAGACTCTGACAGCAGTGACTCAAGAAAAACATTTATTATTTTTATGTTTTGATTAGTTCTGTAGGTTCCTTTGTATTTTTTTTTTCCTTTTCCATCCGCTCTGTTGTAGTTTTCAATTTTATTGGCACTATGAAATCTAATTAAGCTTTTGAGCTTTTTCTTTGTTCTCCGTCATATTTTTCTATTGTTATTATAAACCTCTGCCTCTACATTGGGCTTTTGCAGTTCTCTGGCATTTTCTTTCTTTTTTCCTTCTTTTTTTAATTTTAATTTTTAAAACCTACTATTATTTTCCTACATTTATTCCTTTGCTTCTCCTACTGTTCTTTTCCCCTTACAGTTAATCTTTAATGTATATAAATCTTTTTGTCTACCTATTTTTAACTTTCTTTCTTTTCTTCCTTTCCTTTCCTCTCAACGTATTTGCTAGTTTTATTTCAATTACTTTATTCCCCACTTGGCACCTTGCTTTAGCTTTCATTTTCCAGTTTGTGCCTTAGTTTTATTCTTAACTGGTAGATATAAATTTTGGTTTCCTTTGTTCGCCAGGTCAATCTATTGTACTTTATTTTTGTTGGACTGTTTTGATTTTGCTTATGGCTGTGTATGTATATGCGTATATTCAGTCACACTTTTTTTTTATTGTTGTTATAAACCTCTGCCTCCATGTTGAGCATTCCCAATTCTGTGGCATTTTCCTTTTATTTTCGCCTCCTCTTTTTTTTTTTTTTCTTTTCTCATTTTTATAATTTTAATTTTTAATTTTTTAAACTATTATTTTTTCTACATTTATCCTTTTGTTTGCCTTTCATTCTGTTCTTTTCCCATTGCAGTTAATCTTTAATGTAAATAACCTTTCTTTATCCACATCTATTTAACTTTATACATCTACTCTTTCTTTCTTTTCTTTCTTTCCTTTCCTCTCAACAATTTGCTAGTATTGCTTTCATTGCTTTATTGCCCACTCGGCACCTTGCTTTACTTTTATTTTCCAGTTTGTGCTTTAGTAAGTTTTGTTCTTAACTGGTAAATATAATTTTTGATTTCCTCTGTTTGCTGAGTCAATCTACTGTACTTTATTTTATTTAAGCTGTCTTGACTTTGTTTATAGTCACATATGTATACATGTACATTCCATTGTTTTAAGTATTATTTACCTGATTTTGTAACTGCCATTTGTCTGGGGTTCATCTTTGTTTTCTCATTTTGGGGTATTTGTTTTAATCTCACTTAATGCCATAACAAACCACTTGTGGAATCTTTGTTCCTGCTAGAGATCAAGCCCTGAGCCTTTGGACTGTAAGCACTGATTCCAAGACCCTAGACTACCAGAGAATTAACCCTAGGAAGTATCAAATAGTGAGAACTCACACATGGAAAACCACTTGAATACAAGACTGGAATCACTCAACCACAAGTAGCACCTTGTGCGGAATGCCCCATCTAAACAACAAACAAAACAAAAATACTGAGTAGTCATCAGTAGACAGGATTACCATCTATCTCAGTCTTGCTGATCAGAGGAAAAACAAACAAACAAAAAACTCAACACAAATCTCACCTTATATGAAGCTTACACAAGGCGATGGACCAACCTTAGGAGGGGAAAAACCAAAAGAAAGAAAGAATTCAGCCATGAACCCTGAGAAAAGGAAACCTCAAACACAATAAGTTTAAAAAAAAAAAATGAAAAGACAGAGAATTACTACACAAATGAAGGAACAAACGAGAAACAGAGAAGTCCAAACAAATGAAGGGAAAATAGGCAAACTACTTGAAAAAGAATTCAGAAAAATGATAGTAAATATGATCAAAAACCATGAAGACAAAAATAAAGAAAATGCAAGAATCAATTAACAAATATCTAGAAGAAGTAAAGAATAAACACATGGAGACAAACAACACAATTGCTGAAATTAAAAATACTCTGGAAAGAATCAATACTAAAATATCTGAAGCAGAAGAACGAATCAGTGAGCTGGAGGATTAAATGGTGGCAATAAATTATGGAGAGCAGAATATAGTAAAAAGAATGGAAAGAATTGAAGATAGTCTCAGAGACCTCTGGGACAATATCAAACGCACCAAAATTCAAATTATAGGCGTCTCAAAAGAAGAAGAGAAAAAAAAAAAAAAGGTATGAGAAATTTTCTGAAGAGACTATAGTTGAAAATTTCCCCAACTTGGAGAAGGAAATAGTCAATCATGTCCAAGAGGAGCAAAGAGTCCCACACAGGATAAACCCAAGGAGAAACACGCCAAGACACACAATAATCAAACTAACAAAGACTAAACACAAAGAAAGAATGTTAAAAGTAGCAAGGGAAAAGGAACAAGTAACATACCAGGGAAACCCCATACATTTAGCAGTTAATCTTTCAGCAGAAACGATGCAGGCCAGAAGGGAATAGAAGGACATATTTTAAGTATTGAAAGGGAAACATATACAACCAAGATTAATTTACCTGTCAAGGATCTCATTCAAATTTATGTAGAAATAAATAGTTTTCAGATAAACAAAAATTAAGAGAATTCAGTACCACCAAACCAGCTTTACAATAAATGTTAGAGACTTACATGGTCAAAAAGTAAAGAGGAAAAAAAAAAAAAAAGATCTACAAAATCAACCTCAAACATTAAGAAAAAACCCCAAACAATTAAGAAAATAGGAACATATATATCAATAACTAATTTAAATGTAATGTAAATGGATTAAACGCTCCAACCAAAAGAAACAAGACCCATATACATGCTGTCTACAAAAAACTCACCTCAGACCTAAAGACACACATAGACTGAAAGTGAGAGGATAGAAAAATATACTCCATACAAATGGGAAGCAAAAGAAAGCCAGAGTAGCAATCCACATATCAGACAAAATAGACCTTAAAATAAAGAAAATTACAAGAGTTAAGAAAGGACACAACATAATGATTAAGGGTTTAATCCAAGAAGAATACATAACAACTGTAAATATCTAAGCACCCAACATAGGAGCACCTCAAAACATAAAATAAACCCTAATAGACATAAAAGGAAAAATTGACAGTGACACAATAATAGTAGACTTCAACACTCACACCAATGGACAGATCATTAAAACAGAAAATTAAGAAGGAAACACAAGTCTAAAAGGACACATTAGATGAGATGGATCTCTTTGATATCTTTAGGACATTCCATCCAAATGAAGAAGAATATACCTTCTCAAGTGCACATTGAACATTCTCCATGGTAGATCACATCTTGGGTCTCAAGTCAAACCACAGTAAATTTAATAAAATTTAAATCATGTCAGACATCTTCTCTTGCCACAACACTATCAGACTAGAAAGCCATCCAAGGCGGGGGTGGCTGTAAGAAACATAAACACATGGAGATTAAATAATGCATTTCTAAATAATCAACAGTTTACTGAATAAAACAAAAGAGAAATGAAAAAATTTCTAGAAACAAATGACAATGAGAAAACAGCAACACAAAACCTATGGAATTCAGCAAAAGCAGTTCTAAGAGTAAATCTTATAGCAATATAATCCTACATCAAGTAACAAGAAAAAACATCGAATAGAGAACCTAACTTTGCACCTAAAACAACTGGAAAAAGAAAAACAAACAAACAAAAATTAGTAGAAGGAAAGAAATCATAAAAATCAGAGCAGAATTAACTTAAAAAAAAGAAACAATATCAAAGATTAATAAAACTAAAAGTTGGTTCTTTGAGAAGATAAACAAAATTGACAAACCTTTAGCCAGACTCATCAAGAAAAAAAGAGAGAAGAATCAAATCAACAAACTTAGGAATGAAAAAGGAGAGGTTACAAGAGACAATGCAGAAATACAAAGGATTAAAAGAGACTATTACGAACAGCAAGATGGCAATAGAAAGGATAACCTTGAAGAAATGGATTGATTCTTAGATAAGTTCAATCTTCCAAGACTAAACCAGGAAGAGATAGAAATTATGAGCAACTCAATTACAAGCACTGAAATTAAAGTTGTGATCAAAATTTTCCCCCAAACAACAGCCCAGGACCAAACGGCTTCACAAGAGAGTTCTATCAAACATTTAGAGAAGATCTAACGCCAATCCTTCTAAATTTCTTTCAAAAAATTGCAGAGGAAGAATATTTCCAAATTCATTCCACAAGGCCACTATCACCCTGATACCAAAACCAGGCAAAGACAACACGAAAAAAAGAAAACTACACATCAAAATGTGAAGTTGAGTTACTCCAGGAATGCAAAGATTCTTCAATAATCACAAGTCATATCAAGATGTGTTACACCATATTAACAAATTGAAAGGTAAAATCCATATGATAATCTCAATAGATGCAGAAGAAGCCTTTGAAAAAATTCAGCACCCACTCTTCAAAAAGTGGGCATAGAAGAAACCAACCTCAACATAGTAAAGTCCATATATGGTAAGCCTACAGAAAATATTATTCTCAATGGTGACAAACTGAAAGTATCCCCCCTAAGATCAGGAACAAGACAAGGGTGTCCACTTTCACTGGTATTAATCAACATAGTTCTGGAAGTCCTAGCTATAGCTATCAGAGAAGAAAAAGAAATAAAATGAATCCAAATTGGAAAAGCAGAAGTAAAGCTCTCACTGTTTGCAGATGACAAGATACTGTACATAGAAAACCCTTAAAATATTATCAGAAAAGTACTAGAGCTAATCAGTGAATTTAGCAACGTTTCAGGATACAAAATCAATACACAGAAATCACTTGTGTATCTCTATTCTAACAATGGAAATTCAGAAATAGAAATTAAGGAATCAATCCCATTCTCCGTTGGAACAAAAAGAACTAAATATGCAGAAATAAACTTACCTTATAAGACAAAAGAACTGTACACAGAAAGTTATAAGACAGTAATGACAGGAATCATAGGTGACATAAACAGATGGAGAGAAACTCCATGCTCCTAGATAGGAAGAATTAATACTGTGAAAATGACTATACTACCAAATGGAATCTGCAGATTCAATGTGATCCTTATCAAATTATCAATGGCATTTTTTTTTAGAGAACTAGAGCAAAAAAATTAACAATTCATATGAAAACACAAAAGGCCCTGAAGAGCCAAAGCAGTCTTGAGAAAGAAGAATGGAGATGGAGGAATCAACCTTCCTCGCTTCAAATTATGCTACAAAGCTACAGCCATCAAGACAGTATGGTACTGGCACAAAAGCAGAAATATAGACAAATGGAATGAGATAGAAAGCAAAGAAATAAACCCGTGCACCTATGGGTACTTTATTTTTGACAAAGGAGGCAATAATATACAATGGGGCAAAGACAGCCTCTTCAATAAGTGGTGCTGAGAAAACTAGACAGCTACACATAAAAGAATGAAATTAGAACACTTCCTAACACCATACACAAAGATAAACTCAAAATGGCTTAAAGATCTAAATGTAAGGCCAGAAAATATAAAGCTCTTAGAAAAAAAGCATAGGCAAATCATTCAAAAACATAAATCAAAGCTAGATCCTCTATGACCCACCTCCTAGACTAATGGAAATACAAACAAAAGTTAACAAGTGGGACCTGATTAAACTTAAATTTTTTGCACAGCAAGGGAAACTATAAGCAAGGTGAAAAGACAACCCTCAGAATGGGAGAAAATAACAGTTAATGAAACAACTGACAAGGGATTAATTTACAAAATATAAAAGCAACTCATACAACTCAGTACCATAAAAACAAACAATCCAATCAAAAAGTGGGAAAAAGAACTAAATAGATACTTCTCCAAAGAAGACATACAGATGACTAACAAACTTATGAAAAGATGCTCAACATTGCTCATTAGTATGAGCAATGCAAGTCAAAATTACAATGAGATATCACCTCATACCAGTCAGAATGACCATTATCAATATGTCTACAAACAATAAGTTCTGGAGACGGTGTGGAGAAAAGGGAACAATCCTGTACTGTTGGTGGGAAGGTAAATTGATACAGCCCCTATGGAAGGCGGTTTGGAGATTCTTTTAAAAACTATGAATAAAACCACCATATGATGCAGCAATCCCACTCCTAGGCATATACCCCGAGGAAACGAAAATTGAATAATATGTATGTATCCATTGTTCATTTCAGCACTATTTACAATAGCTAGAACATGGAAGCAACCTAAATGTCCATCAACAAATGAATGGCTTAAGTTGTGGTACATATACACAATGTAATATTACTCAGCCATTAAAAGTAACACCTTTGAGTCAGTTCTAATGTGATGGATGAACCTAGAACCTATTATACAGAGTGAAGTAAGTCAGAAAGAGAAAGATAAATATCATATTCTAACATATATATGTGGAATCTAGAAAAATGATACTGAAGGATTTACAGGGCAGGAATGTAGAAACACACATAGAGAACAGATTTATGGACATGGGTAGAGGGAGAAGGTGAGACATATGGAATAAGTAACATGGGAATTTACATTACCATATGTAAAATAGACAGCAAATAGGAGTTTGCTGTATGGCTCAGGAAACTCAAAAGTGTTTCTGTATTATCCTAGAGGTGTGGGATGGGCAGGGAGATGGGAGAAAGCTTCAAAAGGGAGGGAATGTATATATACTTATCCCTGATTCATGATGAGTTTGACAGAAAACAACAAAATTCTGTAAAGTAATTACCCTTCAATAAAAAAATAAATAAATTAGCAAAAACTTATCCTTTTATAGCTACACAAGATGTTGCTGAAGAACTCAACATCAACCATTGTACAGTCATTTGGCTTTTGAAGCAAATTGGAAAGGTGATAGAGCTTGATGTGTGGGTGCCTCATGAGCTGAATGAAAATAAAATTTAAAAAAATTATTTTGAAATGTCATCTTCTCTTATTCTATGCAACATCAATGAACCATTTCTCAAATATATTGAGATATGTGATGAAAAGTGGATTTTATGTGACAAATGGAAATTACCAGCTCACTGATTGGACCAAGAAGCTCCAAATAAAAGTGAAAGTGAAGTCGCTCAGTCATGTCTGACTCTTTGCGACCCCATAGACTGTAGCCTATCAGGCTCCGCCATCCATGGGATTTTCCAGGCAAGAATACTGGAGTGGGTTGACATTTCCTTCTCCAAGAAGCTCCAAAGCACTTCCCCAAACAAAACTTACACCAAAAAAAAACGATCACAGTTATTGTTTGGTGGTCTTCTACCTGTCTGATCCACTACAACTTTCTGAGTCCCAGCAAAATCATTACATCTGAGAACTATGCTCAGTAAATCAATATGATGCACTGAAAACTGCAACAGCTGCATCCAGTATTGGTCAATAGAATGGGCCCAGTTCTTCTCCATAATGATGCCTGACCACATGTTGTACAACCAATGCTTCAAAAGTTGAACAAATTGGGCTGCAAAGTTTTGCTTCATTCTCCATATTCAACTGCCTCTCACAAATTGACTACCACTTCTTCAAGCATATCAACAACTTTTTGCAGGGAAAGCATGTCTACAATTAGCAGGAGGTAGAAAATGCTTTCCAAATGTTCATCAGATCCTGAAGGATAGAGTTTTACACTACAGGAATAAACAAACTTACTTCTCATTGGCAAAAAAATGCATTGATTGTAATGGTTCCTATTTTGATTAATAAAGATG
This sequence comes from Antilocapra americana, assembly GCA_007570785.1. Taxonomy (NCBI): domain Eukaryota; kingdom Metazoa; phylum Chordata; class Mammalia; order Artiodactyla; family Antilocapridae; genus Antilocapra; species Antilocapra americana. Next base: position 5,386,994 of record ML661334.1, on the reverse strand, counting down.
TATTTGAGCCTAGTTAAAATAATTTAAAATTCATGGTCTGAAACTGCAATTGCATTTTCATCAACCTATAACTTCTTTTATTTTCTTCTAAACTGCCAATTCGTTATTCAGATACCACTCACTGAATAAGACAGACATTAGATGGTATTTTGATCTTATCCAGAATTCCTTATTGGATTTCCTCAGCCTTCATACCTTTGATAGTTGAACACTGTACTCTACATTCTGATACCTTCAATCCACTGTTACACGGAGCTTTCAGGTATGAGATGACAAGTAAATGTTTTGAATTTCTTTGTCTGCTCTTGATAGACAGCTGAGAGTTCTACCTCAGGATAATTATTATACGTATCTTTTCAATAATCTGTGCATTACTCTATTCCTTATTTAAAAAATAGTGAACAAACAAACAAAAAAACCCAAAGTGTTAGAACAAATAATAAGAGGCTAATAATTACTGTAACCCAGCTGAGGCAAAGAGGAAATCATTAAATGTGCAGAAAGTTAAAAACAACAACAAAAAACAAACAAACAGCAACAACTCATACTTCATATTGTGCATCTTTATTTATTTGATTATTGCGGCAACCAATGAAGCAACCCTGAGTGGACTTCCCTCCTTTGACTGAACTCTACGAGGAATTGGAACTTTGTTACCCACCGCGGACACTTGTGTCCATCCACCAGGGAGTCCAGATGAATTTAGATAAGTCTCTCCTGGTTCCTGTATCTCCTGTGTTGGTTGATGATCCTAAGTTTTATTTGACACTTTCAGAGATTACCTGTCTCTTCCCAGCTGAAAGATGCTGGGGAGCACAGTTGGAATTTACCAGGGCATACCAACTCAGTATCTAGACACTGAATGGGGCTTGGTTGAAAGATACCAAGGAATGCCCACCCAACTGAAAGATATTGGAGGGATCTGGTTGAAAGGTATCAAGTGAATATCCATCCAGTGAAAGATATGGGGGGCGCTCAGTTGAAAGACACTGAGGAGTGTCCAGGGCTCAGTTAAAAGATATCAAGGTTTCTCAGCTTTAGTAGACTGAGTGGTTTGTGCTGAATAGTTAGGTAAGAGGCAGATCTGATGCTTTTCCTCGATTCTTAGTAGAATAGACTTTGTCAGGATAAAATTGAAGATAACACATGAGAGCTTTGTTCCAAGGAAAAGTAACAAAATTCCCCCTGATTGGTTATGATTTTCTCAGGCAGCTGGGATTATGGGAGTGGTGGTGGGTGAGTTCTGAAACTGTGCAGTGGTCACACAGGGAAAACACACTCATTACTTAAAACACTAGCTCACCTGGAGGTCACAATAAGAATTAGCCATTCAGCCATCCAAGCACCCACGGTGGTCTTATACGCCAGGAGAAACTAAGACATGTAAGATAAACTGAAATGACTTTGGGGGTGTCTCCTGGAAGAGTTAAGCTCACACGAAGCATATTGGCCCACCACACAATTTCACTATTGAATTTTATCCATGTAAATTTCAACTTAAAATGGGAAATAGAGCCTCTCAAACACAGAAACAAGGGGCATCAGAAAGCAGCCTCTAACACTCCAACCAGGGTTATGTATGTGCAATACTTATACTTGTAAGTACCTACTTAATTGGGGAAATTATACCAAAGGACACCTCAATATAAAATGACCAAATTGGAGGCTTTTTTTGATATTCTAAAATTTATATTTTTGCATGAACAGTTAGAAAAATTTGGCTGTAATATCAAGCAGACTAAATGGAATGCTTACTTTGGTAACTAGAAGGTTCTAAAAGAGGAAATTACAGAGTGAAGAAACTTTTAAGGAAATAAAATGTAAATGAGATAGCAGCTTTTAGATAGACCCTTAAGAATAATTATACTTTAGGAATGTCTGTCTAAAATAGTCTCTCCAGATTTGGGTGACTTGAATATCTAGGGTTGTTATAAACTAAGTAATGAAGATTTATTGAATAGCTAGGTCATTTTGAAATAAAATAAGATACTGAAACATCAATTACTTAAAACTAACTTCCTCTTACAGAGAAACTAAAGAGATTTTTGACTATTAATGAATAATGGTTGGTGCCATCCTGAGATGTTCTCTATAAAAAGGCAAATGTTTTTAGAAATTATCAATTACCAATCTACAGAATTGGTGTAAAGAACAGTTCATGAGCTTAAGGAAAATAGGATGTGTGTTCTTAGTAGAAAAATGTATGCGGAATGGAATTACATTTAGTTAAGGGAAAAGAAAATAGGCCTGACTTATGGGGGTTTGTTTCTGAATTGGAAAATAAAATTATGAATACAGAAAGTATTTTTTTTTTAATTTTTGTGAAAAGTGGACCCTGTGAAAAGAGTTTTGTATATGGTCAGGATTGACTAAGTTTAAAATAAACTTAATTGAGTAAGTTAATTTAAAAGGAAGCTGGTGCAAAACTTGAATTTGGCTTTTCTAAGAGGACAGTCTTTCTTCAGATGTTGAACTGCCTTTGATAATAGAATTTAAGTTTCTTTACCTCTTAAATGATCTGTTATGTGTCTTTGAAATCTCTTATTGTTATTTTAACTAAGTGAATAACTATTGTTTCACGGTGATCTGTGATAGTACCTGACTGAGTGCCTTAAATTATTTTGATATTTATTGACAAAACTTCCTTATTTAAAACAAATTCTATTGAAATTATTTTGACCGCTAGTTAACTTTGTGTTTTGCCAAAAGTTTTCACTTTCATCACAGGTTCAAAGGATTATTACTTATTTGGCTTGCTTTCAATATGCTAACATCAAAAGAAAGAGAAATAGAAAGAGCAGAGGTTAAACATCACCAGACTGGGTTTTGACCAACACCCAGAATTAAACAGTCTTTGAAAGCCTGTGTCACAGCACATCTGGAGTCTCAACTGGGAAAACATCCCAAGGAGCATGTCCTCTTTGTGGATGAGACTTCAAAGACTGAAGTTGGGGTTACTGGTTGTAAACCTCAGGCCACAAACTGATAGTGTCATTGATCTATGACCAAATTGCAGGTCTGGTTTCACGTTAATACTATTTGTTTTGTTTTGTGGAAACTTAGAAGGTTGTTAAGCCTGGGGTGTGACTTGCCAGGCCCCCTCCAGGGGCTCAACAATCTCAAAATCCTTCCCCCATCTTATCTCTGGTGCTGCAAGTCTTGCACTCACAGCAGGCATTCCCAGTCACTCACAGTCAGAGCAGTGTCCAGGTTAGAAACAAGGTCAGAGGCTTGCACTGCTTTGTCCCTGAAACCTAAAGGACACTGTTTATTTAATTTCTCTAACACGTTGCAATGCTTCAAAGGGCTCCTGCAACATCCCAAAGAGATATATTAAGCTAATTAGGCTCGTTTGGTATGTTGAATTATATGGGAAGTGCTGTGGGTGTGACAGCACACTGAGTGTGGTGACTGCGACTGCCCACTGAGCACAGCCCAGAGGAGCTACCCCGGGTTGAAGGGCAGGGGTGGCGGCTGCCCTTTGCTGGAGCAGCCGTGAAGAGAGACCCCGCATCCAAGGTAAGAGAAACCCAGAAGAGCGGCCGAGAGGAGTTACCCCACGGCAGAAGTCAGAGGTGGCGGCCGAGAGGATCTACCCCACATCCAAGGAGTGGCGGCTGTCTGGGCGCAGGAGGGCTGAGAGGCGCTACTCCACGTTCAAGGTCAGGAGGGATGACTATGAGGAGATATCCCTCGGTTAAGGTAAGGAGCAGCGGCTACACTTTGCTGGAGCAGGCGTAGAGAGATGCCTCACGTCCAAGGTAAGAGAAACTCAAGCAAGAGGGTAAATATTGCAAAAGGGCATCAGAGGGCAGAGAAACTATTATCACATAAAACTAGCCAATCTGATCACATGGACCACAGCCTTGTCTAACTCAATGAAACTAAGCCATGCCGTGTGGGGCCACCCAAGACGGAAGGGTCATGGTGGAGAAGTTTGACAGAATGTGGTCCATTGAAGAAGGGAATGGCAAACTACTTCAGTATTCTTGCCTTGAGACCACCATGAACGGTAATGAAAAGGCAAAAAGATGGGACACGGAAAGATGAACTCGGTAGGTGCCAAATATTCTTTGCAGCCAAGGTGGAGAAGCTCTATATAGTCAGCAAAAACAAGATCGGGAGCTGACTGTGGCTCAGATCATGAATTCCCTATTGTCAAATGCAGATGTAAATTGAAATGAGTAAGGAAAACCAATAGACCATTCAGGTATGACCTAAATCAAATCACTTAGGATTATACAATGGAAGTGAGAAATAGATTTAAGGGACTAGATCTAATAGACAAGAGTGCCTGATGAACTATGGACAGAGGTTTGTGACATTTTACAGAAGACAGGGATCAAGACCATTCCTAAGAAAAAGAAATGCAAAAAAGCAAAATGGCTGTCTGAGGAGGCCTTACAAATAGCTGAGAAAAGAAGAGAAGCAAAAAGCAAAGGAGAAAAGAAAAGGTATTCCATTTTAATTCAGAGTTCCAAAGAATGGCAAGGAGAGAAAAGAAAGCCTTCCTTAGTGATCAATGCAAAGAAACAGAAAAAAAACAACAGAATGGGAAAGACGAGAGATCTCTTCAAGAAAATTAGAGAAACCAAGGGTATATTTCATGCAAAGATGGGCTTGATAAAGAAGAGAAATGGTATGGACCTAACAGAAGCAGAAGATATTTAGAAGAGGTGGCAAGAATACACAGAAGAACTACACAAAAAAGATCTTCATGGCTCAGATAATCACGATAGTTTGATCACTCACCTAGAGCCAGACATCCTGGAATGTGAAATCGAGTGGGCCTTAGAAAGCATCACTACAGCTAGTGGAAGTGATGGAATTCCAGTTGAGCTATTTCAAATCCTAAAAGATGATGCTGTGAAAGTGCTGCACTCAATATACCAGCAAACGTGGGAAACTCAGCAATGGCCACAGGACTGGAAAAGGTCAGTTTTCATTCCTATCCCAAAGAAAGGCAATGCCAAAGAATGCTCAAACTACCACACAATTGCACTCATCTCACACGCTAGTAAAGTAATGCTCAAAATTCTCCAAGCCAGGCTTTTGCAATACGTGAACCATGAAATTCCAGATGTTCAAGCTGGTTTTAGAAAAGGCTGAGGAACCAGAGATCAAATTGCCAACATCCGCTGGATCATCGAAAAAGCAAGAGAAATTCAGAAAAACATCTATTTCTGCTTTATTGACTATGCCAAAGCCTTTGGCTGTATGGATCACTATAAACTGTGGAAAATTCTGAAAGAGATGGGAATAGCAGAACATCTGACCCATCTCTTGAGAAACCTGTATGCAGGTCAGGAAGCAACAGTTAGAACTGGACATGGAACAAGAGACTGGTTCCAAATAGGAAAAGGAGTACGTCAAGCCTGTATGTTGTCACCCTGCTTATTTAACTTGCATGAATTTAACTTAACATTTAACATTTAACTTTACATTAACTTAACATTTAACTTAACATCATGAGAAACTCCGGACTGGAAGAAGCACAAGCTGGAATCAAGATTGCCAGGAAAAATATCAATACCCTCAGATATGCAGATGACACCACCCTTATGGCAGAATGTGAAGAGGAACTAAAAAGTCTCTTGATGAAAGTAAAAGAGGAGAGTGAAAATGTTGGCTTAAAGCTCAATATTCAGAAAACTAAGATCATGGCATCTGGTCCCATCACTTCATGGGAAATAGATGGGGAAACAGTGAAAACAGTGTCAGACTTTATTTTTCTTGGCTCCAAAATTACTGCAGATGATGATTGCCGCCATGAAATTAAAAGACTTACTTTTCGTAAGGAAAGTTGTAACCAACCTAGATAGCATGTTTAAAAGTAGAGACATTACTTTCTCAATAAAGGTCCATCTAGTCAAGGCTATGGTTTTTCCAGTAGTCATGTATGGATGTGAGAGTTGGAATGTGAAGAAAGTTGACCACTGAAGAATTGATGCTTTTAAACTGTGGTGTTGGAGAAGACTCTTGAGAGTCCGTTGGACTGCAAGGAGATCCAACCAGTCCATCCTAAGGGAGATCAGTCCTGTATGTTCATTGGAAGGACTGAAGCTGAAACTCCAATACTTTGGCCACCTCATGCGAAAAGTTGACTCATTGGAAAAGACCCTAATGCTTGGAAGGTGGGGGCAGGAGAAGAAGGGGATGACATAGGATGAGGTGGCTGGATGGCATCACCAACTCGATGGACATGGGTTTGGGTGAACTCTGCGAGTTGGTGATGGACAAGGAAGCCTCGAGCGCTGCAATTCATGGGGTTGCAAAGAGCCAGACATGATTGAGCGACTGAACTCATACTGAATTATATGGAAAGTATTGTCAAATGAGTAATAAATCTCCTCAAACTATATAGTATCGTAAATGTTATAAATGTAGATATTCTAGAAATTACATGGAGTTCCTAAAATTCTGATATGTCCTGGTAAGATATTATCAGTCATAACTAATTATTCTCTTAAAGTGTTGTCACAACAGTAATCAAGTTTGTCAGCTGCATTGTAATCAGATTTTAAGCATGCTTTCTTAAGTCTTTTGTCATTGTAGACAGTTACGGTTTTATTCCAATGCTCTTGCAAAAACGCTTCTTCTTCAAGAAGATTTTTGAAAGGACTTTTGGATAAATGCAAGTTTCTATCTTTCAGACCATAATTCGGAACTGGATAAGAAATTAAAAGATTCTAACAGGCAGCCTGATTGCTTCGCAAAGATTAACAAAAGGGCTAAATAAACTAATAAATATGCTTATAACTTTTATGGTTTCTATCTGAAAGATTACTGGTGTGAATCTGTGTTTTCCAAAAACTCATTTCCTAGAAAATGCTTTGCTGTTGTGCTATATTAATGTGAAATTTAATTCAAATTATTAAAAGATATTCTAAGTTTATTTCTGAAGCTTATCTCAGTAATCAGTTTGGAGGAAGATCAGATACCTCACGACCTGCAACCAAGACTGGAAATGAACCTAATTTAAGAAGCTATCTCTGATCTGGATGGAAGTACCATTTTATCAGAGGAAACTATACTACATCAGGATGAGAAGAAGACAACATCAGATGTAGACAGCTTAATCAAGATGCTCAATCTGACTGGTATGATCATTTATATTTTCTTGACTTCCTGGTCCTTTGCATACAAATCAAATGTTTTCTATCATGGACACAATCTTATGCTAGTTTTAAAACTCAACCCAATTGTTGAGTTTGTGGCCAGTTACCTATGTCTAACACTTATAAATTACCTTAGTGGATTTTCCCATTCCAAGCCTCTAATTGGATGGCCCGTTAGGAACTTTATTTTAGAAGAGAGTTTAGTCCTATTCTGTCTACTCATGATATCATTACATGAGATCTCACCTGACCAATTAGTAATCCTACTCTGACCCTGGCAATAGATTCAAAACTTTTCTTAGGGTCAGTCAAAGTCAATCAGAATGATGAGCTATGTCTCAGTCAAAAACTATAACCTCTCATCTAGTAAAAGGAAAATTCCCACAATTATGGGATGGATCTATATGGTTAAACCTGGACAATTGCAATTTAAGTTTAAAAGTTCCTTTATGTTGGGAATAATTATATTACAGTAAGATAAATAGCCTAGTAATATTAGGAAACTAAGCTGGATGCCTTATGAGCAATGGCTTCAGATTTTTACGTTTAAAGAAAGTGAATGGTATGGAACTTACTGGGTCAGATGACCAGAGATTCACTCATGGAAATCAGTGGAATTGTGGTACTAATTTATTTCCATGGTTGCCACCTGGATGGACAGGAAGGTATACAATGGTATTTCCATGAACTCAAGGTCATATACATAACAAATTAGAAGTAACTTCAGTCAATCTACCATTGGTACGAGCCTGACGCGTCAAGGGATCTGTATTCCACTAGTATGACCATTTAGCAGCTAATTTTTGTGCCTTCAGTGGGATCAGAGGGTTTAATCAGCCACATTAAAGTCTTAACAACTTCCACTCAACAGGCTTTAAATGATAGTAACCAGGCTAATGGGCTCAGGTGGTAAAGGATCCTCCTGCAATGTGGGAGACCTAGATTGATCCCTGGATTGGGAAGATCCTCTGGAGAAGGAAAGGCTACCCACTCCAGTAGTTCGGTGTAGAGAATTCCATAGACTGTATAGTCCATGGGGTCACAAAGAGTCAGACACGACTGAGCAACTTTCACCACTCACTCAACCAGGCTATTAACCTATTGAATTCTGAGGTCTCTATGATGAGAAAGGCAGTACTATAAAACCGCGTGTCTCTTGACATTCCTACAGCATCTCAGTGAGGCACCTGTGCATTAATTCAAGCAGAGTGCTGTGTTTTCATACTGGATGAATCCTCTAATATAATATATTTGCCAATGTAAAGAATCAGATTTCTGCCTTAAGCAACTCATTCCCTAGTCTTGGCCATCTTTTAAAAACCTGGTTTGGTGCGGGAAATTCTTGGCTGAAATATTTACTATAATCCCATTAATGCTATTAGTGATATTATTTGTATTATGTCTGTTTTATAAGATTGCTCTTTCCTACAAATATGTAACTGACTCTCCAATGAAAATAATGATGACTAGGAAACTTGAAGCAGTTGATCAAATACATAATTCTGATATGATCAATGACTGTAATAGTATAACTCTATGTATGAGAATATTCAATAAAAGGGGATATTTTCCTGGACCATAACTAGAACACAGGTGTCCAAGGATCTTTGATTATTAAGATCCAGTCCAGTAATAGTACATTCAGTGACCTATCAGCAAAAAAATTTCATCAGAATTAGGAATAAGGCTTCATAGCAACATGTGACAAAATGATCATGAGATGCTAGTATGGTCAAATGTATGACCATGAGGGGCCCCTGTCAATTACAAATTGGCCCTTGTCAAGGACATTTGCCATTTGCCTCCGCAGAAAAGAAACCTGTGCTACCGCAGCTGTTGAACTTCAATATGCCCTGAAGGGACTTGAATGAAGAATAAGGCACTTTGTGCTCCAGGAAAATGTGTATAACAGGTCTTTAGATAGATATTTTCAGGAACTAACTTCATGATCCAACCCTTGTATCCCCTCATATCTAGAAAAGCACTAAATCCTCTTATGGTCAATTCCTGACTAGCAAAAAACATTTTGTAAGCTAAGTGCTTGATTGTGTGAACTCTCCCTTCATCAAAATCACAAATACTGACCTCCCACCACTACCTCTTTGGCACAGTTTCTCAGAGCTATCTGAGGTGCCATTTCTCAGGCTGCAGTCTTCATTTTCCCCCAGACAAAACTTAACTCTCACATCGTGCCCCTTTTTTAATCAACATGGATAAAATATAGAACATACAAATAGCAATTTGGCAGTGTAAGCGGGAAGATGAAAATTCAAAGGAAGAAGCAAAAATAAAAGCCATAAAAATCTCTGTAACAGAATTTCTTATGAATTTTTAAAAATTATTTATTTATTTACTTTCTTTACATTATTGTGTTGGTTTTGCCATACATTGACATGAATCTGCCATACTACAGAAAGCATATTGAAAGAAGTCTATTTAAACTACAGGCTGATATTTCACTGGTTTTTTAGGGATAAAAAATAAAATGTGACTGAAATGTTATAATAAAAAATAAAATTAAAATTTATGAAAAAAAAAATCTCTGTAACAGAATTGAAGAACAATTTTCATGGTTTTATTAGTAGAGTGCACATGGCTGAAGATAGAATTGATATGCTTGAAAATGCTTGAAAATGAAAGAAAACCATCAAAACTGAAAGGGAAAATCAGTCATGTCCAGTCATGTCCAGTCAATCATGTCCAACTCTTTGCAGCTCCATGGACAGAAGCAGGCCAGGCTTCCCTGTCCATTACCAACTCTCAGAGCTTACTCAAACTCATGTCCATCAAGTTGGTGATGTCATCCAACAATCTCATCCTATGTCCTCCGTCCCCTTCTCCTCCTGCCTTCAATCTTTCCCAGCATTAAGGTCTTTTCAGTGAGTAAGATCTTTGCGTCAAGTGGCCAAAGTATTGGAGTTTCAGCTTCAGTATCAGTCCGTTCAATGAATATTCAAGAGTGATTTCCTTTAGGATTGGCTGGTTGAATCTCCTTGAAGTCCAAGAGACTCCCAAGAGTCTTTTCCAACACCACAGTACAAAAGCATCAATTCTTCAAGGCTCAGCTCTTTATAATCCAACTCTCACATCCTTACATGACTACTGTAAAACTCATACCTTTGACTAGATGGACCATTTTGGCAAGAAAAAAAAATGTTTTTTAATATGCTGTCTAGGTGGATGATAGCTTTTCTTCCAAGGATCAAATATCTTTTAATTTCATGGCTGCAGTCACCAACTGCAGTGATTTTGAAGCTCAAGAAAATAAAGTTTCTCACTGTTTCCACTGTTTTCCTATCTATTTGCTATGAAGTGATGGAATTGGATGCCGTGATCTTAATTTTATGAATGCTGAGTTTTAAGCCAACTTTTTTCACTCTCCTCTTTCACTTTCATCAAGAGGCTCTTTAGTTCTTTGCTTTCTGTCATAAGGGTTGTGTCATTTTCTTATTTGGGGCTATTGATATTTCTCCCAGCAATCTTCTTTTTTTTTAATAATTTATTCATTTTAATTGGAGGCTAATTACATTGCAATATTGTAGTAGTTGTGGCCATGCATTGACATGAATCAGCAATCTTGATTCCAGCTTGTGTTTCATCCAACCCAGCGTTTCTCATGATGTATACTACATGTAAGTTAAATAAGGTGACATTGTAAAGCTTTGGCATACTCCTTTCCCAACTTGAAACCAGTCTGTAGTACATGTACAATTCGAAATCTTGCTTCTTGACCTGCATACATATTTCTCAGGAGGCAGTTCAGGTGGTCTGGTATTACTGTCTCTTTTAGAATTTTCCACAGTTTCTGAGATACACAGCGTCAAAGACTTTGGCCTATTCAATAAAGCAAAACTTGATGTTTTCCTGGAACTCTCTTGCTTTTTTGGTGATCCAACAGATGTTGATAATTTGATCTCTGGTTGCTCTGCCTTTTCTAAATACAGCTTGTACATCTGTAAGTTCATGGTTCACATGTTGTAGAAGCCTAGAGATTTTTGAGAATTACTTTGCTAGCATGTGATATGAGTGAATTGTGCTTTGGTATGAACATTCTTTGGCATTGCTTTTCCTTAGGATTGGAATGAAAATTGACCTTTTCCAGTCCTGTGGCCACTGCTGAATTTTCCACATTTGCTGGTATATTGAGTCAGCACTTTCACAGCATTATCTTTTAGGATTTGAAATAGCTCAACCTGAATGCCATCACTTCCATTAGCTTTGTTTGTAGTAATGCTTCCTGAGGCCCACTGGACTTTGCATTCCAGGATATCTGGCACTCAGTAAGTAATCACACCATCATAGTTATCTGGGTCATGATGATCTGTTTTGCATTGTTCTTCTGTGTATTCTTGCCACCTCTTCTTAATATCTTCTGTTTTGTTAGGTCCATACCATTTCTGTCATTTATTGTGCCTATCTTTGCACTAAGTATTCCCATGGTATCTTTAATTTTCTTGAAGATATCTCTAGCCTTTCCCATTCTATTATTTTCCTCTACTTCTTTGCTTTCTATACTTTGGAACTCTGCATTCAAATGGGTGTATCTTTCCTTTTCTCCTTTGTCTTTCAGTTCAGTTCAGTTCAGTTGCTCTGTCATGTCTGATTCTTTGTGACTCCATGAATTGCAGTACACCAGACCTCCCTGTCCATCACCAACTCCCGGAGTGAAACCAAACCCATGTCCATCGAGTCCGTAATGCCATCCAGCCCTCTCATCCTCTATCGTCCCTTTCTCCTCTTGCCCCCAATCCTTCTCAGCATTAGGGTCTTTTCCAGTGAGTCAACACTTCTCATGAGGTGGCCAAAGTATTGGAGTTTCAGTTTCAACATTAGTCCTTCCAGTGAACATCCAGGACTGATCTCCTTTAGGATGGACTGGTTGGATCTCCTTGCAGTCCAAGGAACTCTCAAGAGTCTTCTCCAACACCACTGTTCAAAAGCATCAACTCTGCAGCACTCAGCTTTCTTCAGCGTTTAACGCTGACATCCATACATGACTACTGGAAAAACCATAGCCTTGACTAGATGGACCTTTGTTGGCAAAATAATGTCTCTGCTTTTGAATATGCTTTCTAGGTTGGTCATAACCTTCCTTCCAAGGAGTAAGCGTCTTTTAATTTCATGGCTGCAATCATCATCTGTAGTAATTTTGGAGCCAAGAAAAATAAAGTCTGACACTGTTTTCACTGTTTCCCCATCTATTTCCCATAAAGTGATGGGACCAGATGCCATGATCTTAGTTTTCTGAATGTTGAGCTTTAAGACAACTTTTTCATTCTCCTCTTTTACTTTCATCAAGAGGCTTTTTAGTTCCTCTTCACTTTCTGCCATAAGGGTGGTATCATCTGCATATATGAGGGTATTGATATTTCTCCCGGTAATCTTGATTCCAGCTTGTGCTTCTTCCAGCCCAGGGTGTCTCGTGATGTACTCTTCATATAAGTTAAATAAGCAGGGTGACAATATATAGCCTTGACATACTCCTTTTCCTATTTGGAACCAGTCTGTTCCATGTCCAGTTCTAACTGTTGCTTCCTGACCTGCATACAGGTTTCTCAAGAGACGGGTCAGATGTTCTGCTATTCCCATCTCTTTCAGAATTTTCCACAGTTTCTTGTGATCCACACAGTCAAAGGCTTTGGCATAGTCAATCAAGCAGAAATAGATGTTTTTCTGAAACTCTCTTGCTTTTCGATGATCCAGCAGATGTTGGCACTTGATCTCTGGTTTCTCTGCCTTTTTTAAAACCAGGGTGAACACCTGGAATTTCACAATTTACATATTGCTGAAGCCTAGCTTGGAAAATTTTGAGCATCACTTTACTAGCATGTGAGATGAGTGTAATTGTGTGGTAGTTAGAGCATTCTTTGGCATTGCCCTTAGCTTCTCTTCTTTTCTCAGCCATTTGTAAGTCCTCCTCAGACAAACATTTTGCCTTTTTGCATTTCTTTCTCTTGAGGGTGGCCTTGATCACTGCCTCTTATACAGTGTCTCAAACCTCTGTCCATAGTTCTTCAGGCATTCTGTCTATCAGTTCTGTTCCCTTGAATCTATTTGTCACTTCCTCTGTATAATAATAAGAAATTTGATTTAGGTCATACCTGAATGGTCTAGAGGTTTTCCCTACTTTCTTCAGTTTAGTTTGAATTTGGTGATAAGGAGTTCATGATCTGAGCCACAGTCAGCTCCCAGTCTTGTTTTTGTTGACTGTGTAGAGCTTCTCCATCTTTGGCTGCAAAGAATATGATCAAACTGATTTGGCTATTGACCATCTGGTGATGTCCATGTGTAGTTTTCTCTTATGTTGTCAGAAGAGGGTGTTTACTATGACCAGTGCATTCTCTTGGCAAAACTCTGTTAGCCTTTGACCTTCATTTTGTATTCCAGGGTCAAACCTGCCTGTTACTTCAGGTATCTCTTGATTTCCTACTTTTGCATTCCGGTCTCCTATGATGAAAAGGACATCTTCTAGTTCTAGAAGGTCTTATAGGTCTTCACAGAACTGTCCAACTTCAGCATTACTGGTTGGGGCATAGACTTGGATTACTGTGATATTGAATGGTTTGCCTCGGAAACGAACAGAGATCATCCTGTTGTTTTTGAGATTTCATACAAGTACTGCCTTTTGGACTCTTTTGTTGACTATGAGGGCTACACTTTTCCTTCTAAGTGACTTTTGCTCACAGTAGTATATATAATGGTCATCTGAGTTAAGTTTACCCATTCCAGTACATTTTAGTCCACTGATTCATAAAATGTTGATGTTCACTCTTGCCATTTCCTGTTTGATCACTTCCCATTTGCCTTGATTCAAGATGTAAAGAGCAACATTGCATAATAGCCTGGAACTGTAATATATCAACATATATAAATATGAATTCCACAAGTAGAGGAAAGAGATAAAGCAACAAACGAAATACTTAAAACAATAATTACTGAGAATTTCTCCAAGTTAATATCAGACATCAAACCCCAGATTTGTGAAACTCAGAGAACCCAGAGCAGGAATAAATGCCAAAAAAACCATATACCAAACCAACCATGTTTTCAAACTATGAAAAGTCAATGATAAAATATTCTGAAAGAATCAAGAAGGTGGGGATCTTATTTACAGAAGAGCAAATATATAAATTTTATTTGACTTTTCCACAGAAGACATGCAAACAAGAAGTGAGTGGAGTGAAATATTTAAAGTGTTGAGGGGGAAAAAAATTACCTAGAATCTGTCCTTTCCAAAATTATCCTTGAAAAATACAGGAGAAATAAAGACGTTCTCAGAGAAATAAAATCTGAACAAATTTGTCACCAATAGACTTACCTTTCAGGAAATGATAAAGTGAATGTTTTAGAGAAAAGGAAAATCATAAATACATGAATCTTAGATCTGTGTAAAGAAAGGAAGAACTCAGGCACTCACCATTATCTGTGGTACAGTATAGTGGCTCTGAAACTGAGCAGGGCCTTGTGGAGCTCCTGGGCATTCAGGCCTTTTTATCTCCCTTTTCTCTTAGGCAAGACTTGAGCCTCTATGACCTTCCCTAAGTTGCAAAGGGCAGATTCAAACAGTTGCTAATTAAGGGAGAAGGAAAACAAGAAACAACCAGAGGCAAGATTAAAGGGACCAGACAATTTCATGGAGAAGTTCTTGTGAGATTAGATTAAACTCCCATCTTTGAACCATTATTATAAAACTCTTCATTAAATCCTCTCAAGTTGTGACCCACAGATTTCAAGGGCAGAAGCCCAATGTATCATCCTTTGACTGGCAAAGCAATAAAGCTATTAGTTTCTACTTAACCCAAAATCGTGTCTCTGAGGTTTGATTGAGCACCAGTGCATAGAAGCAGGAGTTTTGGCATCATTAATTGAAAGTGGAGTTGAAATGAGAAGTCTTCAGATCAAGGAAAGCTATCAGGGATAAAGACAGATATTATGTAATAATAATGGATCCTGTATTCCAGGAAGACATAAAAGTCCTTGTAACGTATGTGCCTAACAACAGAAATTCAAAATACATAAGGGGAAAATAGATGGACCTGCAAAGAAAAATTGATGAATTCACTGCCATAGCTAGAAAGATGTTGATTCCCCTTTATCAGAAATGGACAGACACAACAAACAGAAAATCAGTAAGAATATAGTTGAACTCAACGTCAACTGAATATCTGTATATGACATCATTCAACATCAAAATTCACAATCTTCTCAAGCTCATATGGAACATTCACCAAAATATGCCATGTTCTTGGCTATAAAACACTTTAAAAACATTTAACAGAATATAAATACAATGGTGAGTCTTAGATCATAATGGGACTCTACTAGAAGTCAGCCACAGAAAGATAACTGGAAATCCTCAAATATTGGGAGATTAAATAACACACTTCTAAATAACATGAATCAAAGAAGAAATTTCTAGATAAACTTTAAAATATTTTGAGCTAAATTGAGAGGGTAGCAGGCAGGAAGGCTAGGGATCCCCAACAGAGGAAATAGGCTTTAAGTGTCACAAGCTTTTTTCCCCCTCTTAAGTGGAAGGAGGAAAGAAACTAAATGTCAGATTTTTTTTTTTCCTCCTTCTCCATACAACATCAGAAGGAGGATTCTTTTAAAATTCTGTGTTCCCATGACAACACCTGATTCCACCTGATCTTAACTTTTCTCAAACCTTGAGCTAACCAATGCGGTTTTTCTTATAGAAATGTTTTTCTTAAGCTATGCTAATAACTTATGTCTTTACCTTAGAATCTGCCTTTCTTCAAGTCCTTTAGCCTAAGACTCAGAACTGATAATGACACAATAAACCAGTATGTTTTACTCATGGAAATGTTCTCTTAAGCTATATTAATGAAATTATGCATTTGCTTGGATATCTGCCTTTCTTCAAGATTCATGTCAATTGTTTTACAGCCTGGGATGACTCACCTTTTGCCAATGCTGTCTCAAAATGCATGTTGTGGGTGAGGTGCTTGGTGCCACTCTGGTTTTGAGGCATTTATTTTCTCTAATTAGCAGCTTGCAAATAGGTATATAATTCCTTGCTGAAAACTAGCAAGGAGGCAGTTTCTGCCCCCTTCTGATGTCTATGTCAGAAGCTTTCTCTATCTCTTTTATACTTTAATAAAACTTTATTACACAAAACCTTTGAGAGATCAAGTCTCATCCTCTCCTCTGGAGGCCAAGAATCCTGGCATCTTTCACAGCTCATGGTAGCAACTTTTCAAAATGAAAACAAAATTACAACTTATCAAAATTTGTGGGAGGAAATAAAATCAGTACTTATGGCACAGTTTATTGTAAAAATTAAGAAAGAAAAATCTAAAATCAATCACTTAAGCTTTATCTTTAGAAATTAAAATTAGAAGAAAAAATTAAACTCAAAGTAAACAGAAGAAAAGAAATAATAATTCTAAACTGATTAAAGAAATCAAAGAACTTATTAAATGAAGGGATAGTCTATGTTCATGGTTTCAATAATCTTAAAATGTATTCTTAAAATGTCAGTTTTCCCCAAGTTTGTCTATAGATTCAATGTAATCTCAATGCAATCCCCAGCAAATTACTTTTTGGAGACTGACAAATTGATTCTAAAGTTTATACAAAAAGACAAAAGGACCAGAGTAGCCAATATAGTACTAATGGAATACTAAAGGAGAAGAAAAAGTTAGAGGACTGATATTACCCAACTTTGAGCCTTACAGTAATTAAGACAGTATAGCAGTATAGTATAGATGAAAGAAGAGATAAATGGATCAATAGAACAAATTAAGGAGCCCAGAAATGTATTGTTGTAAATATACTCCTTTGATCTTTGACAAAGGAGCTAGAGCAATACAATGGTAAATATAAATAAATTTTACACTAAATAAGATTTTACACTTTTTACAAAACTTAACTCAAAATTGAATCACAGATCTAAATGTAGAATTAAAATTACTAAAAGATAATATGGGAGAAAACCTAGATGCTATTGAGTGTGGTGATTCCTATATATATATAACACCAGAGACACAGGGCATGAAGAAATAATTGATAAGCTAAACTTCATTAAAAATCTAAAACCTGCTCTGCAAAAGAGAATGTCAAGATAATGCAAAAAACAGCAACAGGCTTAGAAAAAATATTTATGAAAGATACATCTGATAAAAGATTATTATCCAAAATACACAAACAAGACTCATCTATAAGGACTCAAACAACTCAGTTTAAGGATGAGGCACAGACCTTAACAGACCTCACCAAAGAAGATATACATATACCAAATGAACACATGAAAAGATGTTCCATATTATATGTCATCAGAGAAATGAAAATATGACAGTGAGATATCTCCATGCAGCTATTATAATGGCCAAATCCAGAACATATTAAATACTGACAAAGATGTGGAATAATAGGATCTCTCATTCTATTTCTGTGGGGAAGACAAAATAGTACAGTAACTTAGAAAGACAATTTGGCAGCTTTCTATAAAACTGTCATGCGAGTGTAGATTTCACATGAGTGTATGCTCCTCAGTTCTTGTCTCGTCACAACAAAGACTTGGAGTGACGGACATTGAAGCCCTCGGCGGATCACAGCTCTTGGGTCTTGGACAGACCGTGTTATAGCTCTTAGATAAATCAATGCTACAGCTCAGCATTGCAGCTCTATTTTATTTAGAAGACAGAAGCAGGAGGACCCATCCTTGAAGCATGAGGGCATGCCAATCCAAAGACTGAAGAGAAGAACGCTGCGGGGCATGTAAAGAGGGAGAGTCCATCCTAGAAGCGAGGGAGAGAGAGAGTGAGTGCTTTGGCTCCTCTTTTATATATATATATATATATTTTTTATTCTGCCCCCCTGGGCCCATCCTTTGCAAACTGAGCTAGTCAAGGTACCTGAAGTTCTCACTCAGGTCCTTGGACCTTCCTTTGACTTTCCTTTTTCCATTTTCACAGGCTTTTCCCTTCCTTGTCCTCTAGCCACCACCATTTCGGACTCTTGTTTCCTATTCTAACTACCTAACAAAACCATGCAATTCAGCAATTTTACTTCTTGGTATTTACCCAAAGGAGTTGAAGTTAGATCCACAGAAAAACGTGCACATAGATATTTATGGCAGCTTTACTCATAAATGTCAAAATATTGAAGCAACCAAGACGTTCTTCAGCAGGTGAATGGATAAATAAGCCGTGGTCTGTTCAGACAATAAAATATTATATAGTGCCAAAAAATGAATGAGTTTCCAAGCCATGAAAATACATGCAGGAACAGTCAGTTCAGTTCAGTCACTCAGTCATGTCTGACTCTTTGCGACTCTATGAATCGCAGCACGCCAGGCCTCCCTGTCCATCACCAACTCACAGAGTCCACCCAAATCCATGTCCATCGAGTGAGTGATGCCATCCAGCCATCTCATCCTCTGTCCTCCCCTTCTCCACCTTCCCGCAATCCTTCCCAGCATCAGGGTCTTTTCCATTGAATCACTTATTTGCATGAGGTGGCCAAAGTTTTGGAGTTTCAGCATCAACATCAGTCCTTCCAATGAACACGCAAGACTGATCTCCTTTAGGATGGACTGGTTGGATCTCCTTGCAGCCCAAGGGACTCACAAGAATCTTCTCCAATACCACAGTTCAAAAGCATCAATTCTTTGGCACTCAGCTTTCTTCACCATCCAACTCACATCCATACATGACTACTGCAAAAATCATAGCCTTGACTAGACAGACCTTTGTTGGCAAAGTAATATCTCTGCTTTGCAATATGCTGTCTAGGTTGGCCATAACCTTCCTTCCAAAGAGTAAGTGTCTCTTAATTTCATGGCTGCAATCGCCATCTGCAGTGATTTTGGAGCCCCCCCAAAATAAAGTCTGACACTGTTTCCACTGTGGAGAAACATGGAGGAACAGAGAGAGTAAATTCTTAAAATAGGCTGATAAGGAGTCTGGTGGGACCCCTGAGGAGAAAGAGGGGGTTCAGGCACCTCAAGGAAGAAGGGGTCTTGGGCCCTCGAGGAGGATAAAAGAACAATTTTTTTCCCCCTATATTCCATGTCTTAGCCACATTTTTTTTCTTTAACCACAAAACTAATGATTACAGAACAAAACAGCTTATCTTCCTCAAGGCTATGTTTTTGCTTAAACTCTGTACCAATGATTATATAACAGCAATGTTTCCTGCTCTAGGAACCTTCTCCTCAAGGTCCTTCTGACTAATCTTGATAATCTTAAAATGTATGTTGTAGAAGTGGGTCTGATAAGACCTTTATAACCTTAAGCCATTCTTTTGATTTATTGTTAATCAGCACTTGAAAAAGTAAATAGCTCCTTTGCTAAGACTAGGGATGGGACATTCTCTGTCCCCTTCTGATGTCTATGTCAGAAACTTTCCCTGTCCCTTTTTCACTGTAATAAAACTTCTGCCACATGAAGTTTCATATCCTGAAGCCGTGTCTCTGGACTCGAAGCTAAATTCTCTTATTTGGAGATTATGAATCCGACATCACTCTCCATAAGCTGTAAGAATCTTAAATGCATATTACTAAGTCAGCAAGGAAGATCTGAAAATGATAAATACTGCATGATTCCAACTACATGATACATTGGAAAAGGCTAAAACGTGGACACAGTAAAATCATCAGTGGTTGCCATGGACTGAGGGAGCAAGGAGAGGGATGAATCAGATTACAAGGCAGTGAAAATACACCATGTCACACCTTAACACTAGGCACATGTTGTTAATCCACAGAATGTATCCTGAGAGCAAAATGTAACATAAATTTTGGACTTCTGGTGACAATGATGTGTCAGAGCAGACTCAAAACATGCCCCACTCTGGTGGGATGTTGATGATGGGGCATCTATGAATGTGTAGGGACAAGGTAGATGGGAAATCTCTGTACTTTCTACTCAACTTTCCTGTGAATTTATTGATAAAAACTACTGTAACATATAAATGTATAAAAAACAATAGAATATGTCCAAATTACATTTATTAGAGAACTGGGAAGAAATGTGATCAGGATCAAAGAAAAAATAATTTATTGGTCAGATTAAGGAAAGAATGTATTAGAATTTTAAAAGAGAGAAGATAGGACAAGTTTATGGCTGGCATGAGTGTTGTGGTTTTACTCTCAGAGAGAGAGAACACATAGAATGCCACGAAAAAAGCCCCATGTCAGTTACAGGCTATAGAGACAAGAAGGGTGTTTGCTGCATTTACATACATTCTAACATAAAGCAAGGTTGATCAGAGATGCAAGACACTTGTATAATATAAGTTTAGACAGAATAAAGCTAATGGACTAGTAATAATTAATCAAATTTTACCTCAAGAACTCACAATTCTTCACATATCTAGAACTATATTAGAAGAAATTTGAGATTTCTTATATGAATTTGCTTTTAATTGACCTTTTGATTTCTGCTAAAATCACAAAATGTTTCAAAACAAGTCAGTTTAAGACTAATCTCCTCTTCCTAGGTAAATATGAGGCAACTATGAACTGAAGCTCCTTGGTATCATCAATCATAATGTGTTTTCAGGTTGTGTGGAACATGATCTCAAATCCAGTCCATTCGACCATAACTGACAGCAATTACTATTGAAGAAAAATGTGGAAGCTATTTGATTTTAATGTTGAACCACTGATGAATCCCACAAAAAAATGGTGAATTGACCCACTCTCCAAAGAAGCACTGTGCCTGAGACATTTATTACTCAATTTGCTCAAGCATTTGTTATTGCTTTCCTTTGTAATATGCTTTGAACTCATTAAAAAAAAAAAAAAACTGAGTTACGAGATGACAACATAAATGAACTATTCAAATTATTAGGTATTATCCATGCCTAAGGAAAGGAGTAGAAGTTCCCTGGGCCACTGACATTTTTCAGGCCATGGTTAATGGTACTGATGGCTTGATGATGATGATAATGTAATCCCACTGCAAGCAGCCGCTCTGCTGGCAGCTTCCTCTCTTTCCATCCTTTTCCTTTCCTTCCATTTCCATCCTAGTGGCCTAGTTCAGTCAGGCCTTCTATGCTAAGATGCTAGAATAACATTTTGTCTTTCTGTATTCAGACAACATAAAGTCAGATCATCAGGTTGTGATTTTTTTTTTCTATTAAGCATTTAATTAATGCAAACAACTGCTACATGACATGTTGATGGACTTCTAAAACATTATCTTCACTTATTTTCTACATTTTAGGGCAGAGGCCCCAGAGTATTAGGTATAGATAGCAATATTTTGTTGCTGTATAGAATATAATTTTTCCTTATCTCCTGAAAGAAGTAAACTGTCTTTCTTACAAATCTAATTTGCTGTAAACCAAATACAACTATGCCAAAGCCTTTGACTGTGTGGATCACAATAAACTGTGGAAAATTCTGAAAGAGAGGGGAATACCAGACCATCTGACCTGTCTCTTGAGAAACCTGTATGCAGGTCAGGAAGCAACAGTTAGAACTGGTTGGAACTGTTGGAACAACAGACTGGTTCCAAATAGGAACAGGAGTACGTCAAGGCTGTATATTGTCACCCTGCTTATTTAACTTATATGCAGAGCACACCATGAGAAACCCTGGGCAAGAAGAAGCACAAGCTAGAATCAAGATTGCCAGGAGAAATATCAATAACCTCAGATATGCAGACCACATCACCCTTGTGGCAGAAAGTGAAGAGGAACTAAAAAAGCCTCTTGATGAAAGTGAAAGAGGTGAGTGAAAAAGTTGGCTTAAGGTTCAACATTTAGAAAACTAAGATCATGGCATCTGGTCCCATCATTTCATGGGAAATAGATGGGGAAACAGTGGAAAAAGTGTCAGACTTTATTTTGTTGGGCTCCAAAATCACTGTAGATGGTGACTGCAGCCATGAAATCAAAAGACACCTACTCCTTGGAAGGAAAGTTATGGCCAACCTGGATAGCATATTGAAAAGCAGAGACATTACGTTGCCAACAAAGCTTCGTCTAGTCAAGACTATGGCTTTCCAGTAGTCATGAATGGATGTGAGAGCTGGACAATGAAAAAGGTTGAGCATCAAAGAATTGATGTTTTTGAACTGTGGTGTTGGAGAAGACTCTTGAGAGTCCCTTGGACTGCAAGGAGATCCAACCAGTCCATCCTAAAGGAGATCAGTCCTGGATGTTCATTGGAAGGACTGATGTTGAAGCTGAAACCCCAATACTTTGGCCACCTCATGTGAAGAGTTGACTCATTGGAAAAAACCCTAACTCTGGGAAGGATTTTGGGCAGGAGGAGAAGGGGAAGACAGAGGATGAGATATCTGGATGGCATCACCGACTCGATGGACATGGGTTTGGGTAGACTCTGGGAGTTGATGATGGAGAGGGAGGCCTGGCGTGCTGTGGTTCATGGAGTCACAAAGAGTCAGACATGACTGAGCGACTGAACTGAAATGCTACTTAATCTTGCCAACTTCTTTCTATTCCTATTAAATGCTTACACAAGCCCTCCTGACACATTTAAACAAATTCTGCCTATTAGAGCAAGTCCAGCTAGTCCCCACTCAGAGCCATTTCTGCTCCTCACCTCATGAATATGGTAAGCAGTTTTATTCGCATCTTCATTTTTCAGTTAAGCTTTTACTCACCTCTCTTTGCTCTTTCCCACATATATAAGTGTAACCTCAGTGTCAAATATAATTGCAGTTTTCTTAATCTGGGGTTATTTGTTCCTTCTTTTGAGCACTAGGTTCAGCCCAGTCATTCAATCTTTCACTGTAACTATAAACAAAGTTGCTGGCCTTCTGTCTGGAGATGGCCCCATGATGTTATCCAATATAACTTTAGAAATAGTTGTTTTGAAATGGTCTAAATGAATAATAATAATTTAAACTACTGAATTAAAAAAGAAATTCCCAATTCCCACCAAGATTCTCTGTGACACTTATGGGCTCAGCTCTTGAATACTGAGGTGGTATATTGGATCAAGCAGTAAAGAATCTGTCTGCAATACAAGAGACCAGTGTTTTATGCCTGGGTTGAAAAAATCCCTGGAGAAGGAAATGGTAACCCACTCCATATTCTTGCTTGGGAAGTCTCATGGACAGAGGAACCAGGTTGGGGCTCGTGAAGAGTCAGACATGACTGAAGCAACTAACCCTTATTGTATCAGTTATATCTTCAAGTATTACCCTTATTTCCCTGAAGAGATTTAATTCCCTAAAAAAGTATCTACTTGTCTTGTTCAAGTTTGGGACATGGAAGGCTCCTGAACTCATCTATTACTGCAGACACAAAAACCCCTACATTTATGCTCAGGGCAATTCCCTCTGAAGAAAATTCAGAAATTGATGCCAAATCCAGTCTCTGTGCCCTGACACTGAATTAAATCTTTGAGGCAGAGTTTTGGGTGAAGTAGAAACGAATAGCTTTATTGCTTTGCTAGGCAAAGGGGGCCACAACGAGCTAATGTTTGCAAGACTGTGTGACTCACTCTGGAGAGGGTAGTGAGGAGTTTTATATAAATGGTTCAATGATAGCGTGATCAGTTCATGAACATTCTTCTGATTCACTGGTGGTGAGGTAAGTGTGAATCATCATCATGAACTTCTGTTTCCAACTGATCTGGGGTCTAAGTGTTGTGGGCAGCATACAGTTAGCTTCTCCCATCTGGTGGGGGTTTCAGTATCTGCAAAATTGCTCAAAGATATTGTCATGTGTATCCCTTGAGAAGAAATACTTTCCTAAGGCAACACTACTGTTCATTGACTGTTCCTCCTTGTCTCTACATCCTTTCTCTTCTCTGATTAGCAACTGTTTGATTCTGCCTGTTGGAGCTCATGAAAGGTTATGGAGGCTGAATGAAGCTTACTCTCATATAATCATAAAATGAGGGACCCAGAAATGATTTTGTGTCCAGGAATCCCAGAGGATTCTGCTGGTTTTAAAACTAGTGTGAAATGAAAATATCTCCTGCCATATTTATCAACAAGAAATACCACAGCCATCAGCAATTTCTGGCTTCCAAATGTGAATGAGGCTTCCAAAACTGAGATCCAGCAGATACTGCCATCCCCCACCCCCATTCCTGAATGGTGATTGCTGAGGAATTGGGGGGATGCAAGCAGCAAGGTGAATAAGGAAACAAGACTGGTCCCAGATAATTAAGGTGCATATGAAAGGAATAATTTCAAGGTCACAAATGCTTGCATCTTCCCATAAATAGAATGCCAAATTCCTTAGCTTGATACCTGATCTTTGATGTTCAGACTGTCTGCTCCCTTTGTTGCAAGCTTATATACATCCTGACTTCCTCCCTGCCTCCTTGGAGCAGTTTTCTCAGAGCTACTGAGATGCTGTCTCCTGGTTTCTGAGTTCTAAATATTCCCACCAAATAAAAAACTCTCTACTTTCATGTTGTGATTATATTTTTTAGTCAACAGTTTTGGCAACCAACAAGAAGGGGCACAGAGCAAATTTCTCTCCTCTGCCTGAACTCTATGAAACGCTGGAGCCATGGCACCAGCAGATACCCACTGTGCCCATCCACTTTTTCAGGAGTTTGGGATGCGAGTGACCGAAAGTTGTTCAGTTGTATCTGACTCTTTGTGACCCCATGGACTAGGAATTCTCCAGGCCAGAATACTGGAGTGGGTAGCCTTTCCCTTCTCTAGGGGATCTTCCAAACCCAGGGATTGAACCCAGGTCTCCCGCATTGTGGGGCGGATTCTTTCCCAGCTAAGCCATGGGATGGATTTGAGTAAGTCTCTCCTGGTTCTTGGATCTCCCATATTGGTTGAGATCCTGAATTTTTATTTGGTGGACTTAGCAGGTACTTGCCCTCTCTCAGTAAGGTACTGGGGTGGGGGAGGCCGTTGGTGGTGGGAAGACACCAGGAAATACCCACCCAAGATCTAGATACTGGGTGGGGCTCGGTTGGAAGATACTGAGAGAATTCCCACCCAGTTGAAAGACACTGGGAAGGGGAAGGAGTCAGTTAAAGTCACTCATGTGGGAGCTGAAACATTCAGATAAAAACCCACCTGTTTTAAAGCATAGATGAGGGTAGCCAGTTTTTACCAAGAAATACTCAGGGCTTGGTTGAAAGACACTGAGATGGGAGGTGGCTCCCTTGTAGAAAGACATAAGGAATGGAGTTCATACTTGCAAGTATCTAATTAACTTTAGAAATTAAATCTCACCCTAAATATTGAGGGGGTTCTTCAATGCACATGCAGTTTAAGATGAAAAGCTGGCTTGGTAAAATCTTAAGTAAGGCCTTCTAGGGAAGCTCAGAGCTCTCTGTGTCTTTGAGATGTAAATACCCTATCTGATCTTCCAAAGTTGTTCTACTGTGTGTTTGTTTGTTTATATTAGTACTATTAAAGAGATCATTTTGAATTTTTAGTCAGTTCAGTCGCTTAATCCTGTCTGACTCTTTTCGACCTCATGAATCACACAGCGCGCCAGGCCTCCCTGTCTTGGTGGCCAAATAATGTATTCTTTAAAAATTAGAGAAGAAAAATTTTAAATCTCATTGTAAACAATTTTTTTTTGTTGGTACCTATAAGACAAAAGTCAAACTAGCCTAAGAACGTTTTTGAAAGAGAAAAACTGGCTTAGGAAGTTTCACTGAGGCCTTCTCAATGGGCCTTACAGATGCTAATAAGAACAATTAAGAGTATCAACAAAAAACATGAAAAATAAATAAACAAACACAAAAAGGTCTAACTATGATTTCAATAAGGTAATATTTTTTTTTTCTTTTAAAAAAAGGAGTTACCACAAATGAATTTTTAAAAAAGATTCTTTGGATGGTTATGATGGGATAAATAAAATAGACATTTATGTAATCAAAACAGGATTTGATATTATTACACAACCTAAAGTTGATCTCCCTGGCGGCTTAGATTGTAAAGAATCTGCCTGCCAATGCAGGAGACACAGGTTCAATCCTTGGGTCAGAAAGATCCCCTGGAGAAGGGAATGGCAACCCACTCCAGTATTCTTGCCTGGAGAATTCCATAGACAAAAGAGTCTGGCAGGCTACAGTCCATGGGGTCACAAAGAGTCTGACATGACTGATGACTAACACTTTCAATTTCACCTGAAGTTAATGAGCCAAGAGTTACCCTCTATTGGCCCCCAACATTAAAAACTAAACAAGCCTATACTATTTACCCCAGTTTTAAGTTATGTATTTTAGAGGCTAGAAAAATTTATACTGAGATATCTGACCAGTTATTTGGGGCCAAATAGTCTAAGGCCTGAATTCCTTGGTTCAAACCAACTATGGGAATCCCAGAACATTTTATTTTATTTATTTATTTATTTATTTATTTTATTGTTTTTGCCATACATTGTCATGATATCACCATGGGTTTACATATGCTTCCCCTCTGGAACCCCTCTCCCTCCTCCCTCCCACCCGGGAAATCTCTCTGCACCAGTCCCGAGCATCAATCCTGGGCTGGCGATTGATTAGACACATGACAATTAACATGCTTCAATGCCCTTCTCCCATATCATCCCACCCTTACCCTCATCCACAAAGTCCACGAGTCTATTCTATACATCTGCGTTCCTTTTGTTGTCTCCCATGTTGGGTTCTTGTTACTGTCTTTCTAAATTCCATATATATGCGTTAATATACTGTATTGTTGTTTTTGCTTCTGGCTTACTTCACTCTGGATAATGGGCTCCAGTTTCGTCCATCTGAGTAGAATTGCTTCAAATGAATTTTTTTTTAATGCTGAGTAATATTCCATTGTGTATATGTACCACAGCTTTCTTATCCATTCATCAGTTGATGGGCATCTAGGTTGTTTCCATGTCTTGGCTATTGTAAACAATGCAGCGATGAACATTGGGGTACATGTGGCTCTTTCAATTCTGGTTTCCTCGGTGTATATGCCCAGCAGTGGGATTGCCGGGTCATATGGCAGGTCTATTTGCAGCTTTTTAAGGAACCTCCACACTGTTTTCCATAGTGGCTGTACTAGTTTGCATTCCCACCAACAGTG
The DNA here is from genome assembly GCA_007570785.1 of Antilocapra americana. Lineage (NCBI taxonomy): Eukaryota > Metazoa > Chordata > Mammalia > Artiodactyla > Antilocapridae > Antilocapra > Antilocapra americana. Next base: position 5,359,900 of record ML661334.1, on the reverse strand, counting down.
TAAGAGGGTTCCCTTTTCTCCACATCCTCTCCAGCATTTATTGCTTGTAGACTTTTGCATGGCAGCCATTCTAACTGGTGTAAAGTGGTACCTCATTGTGGTTTTGATTTGCATTTCTCTGATAATGAGTGATGTTGAGCATCTTTTCATGTGTTTGTTAGCCATTTTTATATCTTCTTTGGAGAAGTGTCTGTTAAGTTCTTTGGCTCACTTTTTAATTGGGTTGTTTATTTTTCTAGAATGGAGCTGCAGGAGTTGTTTGTAAATTTTTGAGATTAATTGTTTGTCTGTTGCTTCATTGGCTATTATTTTCTCCCATTCTGAAGGCTGTCTTTTCACCTTGCTTATAGTTTCCTTTGTTGTGCAAAAGCTTTTAATTTTAATTAGGTCCCATTTGTTTATTCGTGTTTTTATTTCCAGTATTCTGGGAGGTGGGTCATGGAGTATCCCGCTTTGGGTTATAGCAGAGAGTGTTTTGCCTATGTTATCCTCTAGGAGTTTTATAGTTTCTGGTCTTATGCTTAGATCTTTGATCCATTTTGAGTTTATCTTTGTGTATGGTGTTAGAAAGTGATCTAGTTTCATTCTTTTACAAGTGGCTGTCCAGTTTTCCCAGCACCACTTGTTAAAGAGGTTGTCTTTTCTCCATTGTATATTCTTGCCTCCTTTGTCAAAGATAAGGTGTCCATAGATGCGTGGATTTATCTCTGGGCTTTCTATTCTGTTCCATTGATCTATATTTCTGTCTTTGTGCCAGTACCATACTGTCTTAATGACTGTGGATTTGTAGTATAGCCTAAAGTCAGGTAGGTTGATTCCGCCAGTTCCATTCTTCTTTCTCAAGATTGCTTTGGCTATACGAGGTTTTTTGTATTTCCATACAAATTGAGAAATTATTTGTTCTAATTCTTTGAAGAAGACCTCTGGTAGCTTGATAGGAATTGCATTGAATCTATAGATTGTTTTAGGTAGAATACTCATTTTCACTATATTGATTCTTCCAATCCACGAACATGGCACATTTCTCCATCTGTTTGTGTCCTCCTTGATTTCTTTCATCAGTGTTTTATAGTTTTCTATATACAAGTCTTTTGTTTCTTTAGGTAGAAATACTCCTAAGTATTTTATTCTTTTTGTTTCGATGGTGAATGG
>ML661334.1:4993876-5358648 GCA_007570785.1 Antilocapra americana | reverse complement strand
TTTGTGTGTTGATTTTATATCCTGAAACTTTGCTATATTCACTGATTAGCTCTAGTAATTTTCTGGTAGAGTCTTTAGGGTTTTCAATATAGAGGATCATGTCATCTGCAAACAGAGAGAGTTTTACTTCTTCTTTTCCAATCTGGATTCTTTGATTTCTTTATCTGCTCTGATTGCTGTGGCCAGAATTTCCAAAACTATGTTGAATAGTAATGGTGAGAGTGGGCACCCTTGTCTTCTCCCTGATTTCAGGGGGAATGCTTCCAGTTTTTCACCATTGAGGATAATGTTTGCTGTGGGTTTGTCATATATAGCTTTTATTATCTTGAGGTGTGTTCCTTCTATTCCTACTTTTTGGAGGGTTTTTATCATAAATGGATGCTGAATTTTGTCAAAGGCTTTCTCTGCATCTATTGAGATAATCATGTGATTTTTATTTTTCAGTTTGTTAATGTGGTGTATTACATTGATCGATTTACGAATATTGAAGAATCCTTGCATCCCTGGGATAAAGCCTACTTGATCATGATGTATGATCTTTTTGATGTGTTGTTGGATTCTATTTGCTAGAATTTTGTTGAGGATTTTTGCATCTAAGTTCATCAGTGATATTGGCCTGTAGTTTTGTTTTTTTGTGTCATCTTTGCCGGGTTTTGGAATTAGGGTGATGGAGGCCTCATAGAATGAGTTTGGAAGTTTACCTTCCTCTGCAATTTTCTGGATGAGTTTGAGTAGAATAGGTGTTAGCTCTTCTCTAAATTTTTGGTAGAATTCAGCTGTGAAGCCATCTGGTCCTGGGCTTTTGTTTTTTGGAAGATTTCTGATTACGGTTTCAATTTCTGTGCTTGTGATTGGTCTATTAATATTATCTATCTCTTCCTGGTTTAGTCTTTGAAAGTTATACTTTTCTAGGAATTTGTCCATTTCATCCAAATTGTCCAGTTTATTTGCATATAGTTGCTGATAATAGTCTCTTATGATCCTTTGTATTTCTGTGTTTTCTGTTGTGATCTCTCTGTTTTCATTTCTGATTCTGTTGATTTGGTTCTTCTCCCTTTGTTTCTTGATGAGTCTGGCCAATGGTTTGTCAATTTTATTTATCTTCTCAAAGAACCAGCTTTTGGCTTGGTTGATTTTTGCTATGGTCACTTTTGTTTCCTTTGCATTTATTTCTGCCCTGATCTTTAAGATTTCTTTCCTTCTACTAGACCTGGGCTTCTGCATCTCTTCCCTTTCTAGTTGCTTTAGGTGTAAAGTAAGGTCATTTATTTGATTTTTTTCTTGTTTCCTGAGGTGAGCTTGTATTGCTATGAACTTTCCCCTTAGCATTGCTTTCACAGTGTCCCATAGGTTTTGGGCTGTTGTGTTTTCATTTTCATTCGTTTCCATGCATAACTGAATTTCATTTTTAATTTCTTCTGCGATTTGTTGGTTATTCAGCAGTGTGTTGTTGAGCCTCCATATGTTGGAGGTTTTGAGAGGTTTTCTCCTGTAGTTGAAATCTAATCTCACTGCATTGTGGTCAGAAAAGATGCTTGGGATGATTTCAATATTTTTGAATTTATCAAGGTTAGATTTATGGCCCAGGATGTGATCTATCCTGGAGAAGGTCCCGTGTGCACTTGAGAAAAAGGTGAAATTCCTTGTTTTAGGGTGGAATGACCTATAGATATCAATTAGGTCTAGTTGGTCTATTGTTTCATTTAAAGTTTGAATTTCCTTGTTACTTTTCTGTCTAGTTGATCTGTCCATTGTTGTGAGTGGTGTATTAAAGTCTCCCACTATTATTGTGTTGTTGTTGATTTCCCCTTTCATATTTGTTAGCATTTGCCTTACATATTGTGGAGCTCCTATGTTAGGTGCATAAATATTTATAATTGTTATTTCTTCTTCCTCGATTGATCCTTTGATCATTATGCAATGTCCATCTTTATCTCTTTTCACTGCCTTTATTTTAAAGTCTACTATATCAGATATGAGTATTGCCACTCCTGCTTTCTTTTGGTCTTTATTGGCATGGAATATCTTTTTCCAGCCTTTAACTTTCAGTCTATATGTGTCCCTAGGTTTGAGGTGGGTCTCTTGTAGACAACATATATAGGGGTCTTGTTTGTGTATCCAATCGGCCAATCTTTGTCTTTTGGTTGGGGCATTCAGCCCGTTTACATTTAAGGTAATTATTGATAAGTATGATCCTGCTGCCATTTATTGTTTTGGGTTCCAGATTATCTATCCCATCCGTGTTTCCTATCTAGGCAAGTTCCTTTAGCATTCGTTGGAGGGCTGGTTTGGTGTTGCTGAATTCTCTCAGTTTCTGCTTGTCTGAGAAAATTTTGAATTCTCCTTCAAATTTGAAAAAGATCCTTGCTGGGTACAGTAGTCGGGGTTGTAGTTTGTTTTCTTCCATGACTTTAAGTATGTTTTGCCATTCCCTTCTGGCCTGGAGCGTTTCTGTTGAGAGATCAGCTGTTATCCTTATGGGATTCCCCTTGTGAGTTATTTTTTGCTTCTCCCTTGCTGCTTTTAATATTTGGTCTTTGTATTTGATATTTGCCAATTTGATTAATATGTGTCTTGGGGTGTCCCGCTTGGGGTTCATTCTATTTGGGATTCTCTGTGTTTCTTGGACCTGAGTGGCTATTTGCTTCCCCAATTTAGGGAAGTTTTCTACAATTATCTCTTCAAGAATTTTCTGATGGTTTTTCTTTTTGTCTTCTTCTTCTGGGACTCCTATGATTCAAATATTCGTGCGTTTAATATTGTCCCTGAGGTCTCTAAGATTGTCCTCATTTCTTTTAATTCTTTTTTCATTTTTCCTTTCTGTTTCATTTATTTCTGCCATTCTGTCTTCTACCTCACTTATTCTGTCTTCTATCTCTGTTATTCTACTGTTGGTTCCCTCCAGGGTGTTTTTGATCTCATTTATTGCATTATTCATTGTATTTTTGACTCTTTTTCATTTCTTCTAAGTCCTTGTTAAAGCTTACCTGCATCTTCTCAATCCTTGCCTGCAGGTTATTGAGCTGCAACTCCAACTTATTTTCCAGGTTTTGGATCATTTTCACTATCATTATTCGGAATTCTTTGTCAGGTAGACTTCCTATCTCTTCGTCTTTTGTTTGGTCTAGGGGGTATTTATCCTGTTCCTTTACTTGCTGGGTATTTCTCTGCCTTTTCATCTTGTTTATCTTGCTGTGTTGTCCCTTTATTGTGGGGATTCCTCTCTATGGGAGGGGTTGGATGAGTGGTTTGTCGAAGGTTCCTGGATGGAAAGGCTTGTGTGGTTTTCTGGTGGGTGAGTCTAGGTTTCCTCACTGTTACTAGCAAGAGATAAGAATGGGGAGAAAGCAGTCAAGCCGATAATCTCACTCCCAGGTAGCAGTGGGTACTGGAGCTTGGATCTTAAAAGGTACAAAGTTGATACCAAGTACTAATGAGCAAAGATTAAAAATCTAGAGTAAAGACTGGGTTCTCAAAAATACTTTAAAAAACAAACAAACAAACAAACAAAAAAAAATGGAAAATAAAAATAAAGGAGAAAAAAGACATAAGAAAAAAAAATAGCAAGGTCATATGGGACTTAAAAATTCTAAAAATAAAAAAAAGAAGAAGAAGAAAAAAAAAGAAAAAACAATATATATATATATATATGTATATATATATATATATAAAAGTTTTAAAAATTTAAAAGATGTTCCTAGTACAGTTACAATGAAGGCTTTCTCTGGTGCTGGTGCATGCGGTGAAGGGAAGGGTCTTTAGATTTTCAGATGATTCCTTGGTCCGGCTTCTCCTTCTCACAGTCTGTAGACTCCTTTCTATGCAGTTAGCGCCACCTGCAGGGCTTTAATTTGCTTCTCCTGTCTGTTTCAAAGCTGTTCAGTCTGCTAACTTAAGCGTCTTCTGTCTGCTGGTCTTTTAAGTGTCTATTCAGCACTTTGGAGTTTGCCCTGCTCCTGGTGAGAGGGCTTCCCCCGCCCCTTCTGCTCAGGCTCTCTGTCGTCCGCCCAGCACAGTTGGGGAGTGGGGCTTCTCCTCTCCCCTGGCCCGGCCGCTCTGTTTTCTCGGCGTGCAGCTGAGCACTCCTTCTAAGGTGTGTACAGCACCGATCTGTCCAGAATCCCCAGAAGTCTTGGTTAGCCTCCCCGGGGCTGGGTTATGCCCACTGCTCTCAGGCGGGGGCTGGGCCGGTCCGCAGCCCGCTGCCCAGCCTCTCTGTTGGCTCCTCACCGCCCTTTGTTTTGTGCACGGGCCTGGGCGGGGGGGGGGGGGGGCTTTTCCTGGGAGGTTAGGTCCCTCAGGCTGCTCCGTTCCCTGAGCCCGCGGCCCGCCCCTCCCTGAGCAGGAGCAGTCCGCTTCGGCTGTGCTGCCGCGCTCGGCTGTTCCTTGTAGCCAGAGACGAACCTTGCAGGGCCTAGCTATTAATGTGCTTCTGCTCTCAGCTATATTGCTCTCCAAGATCCACCGCAGATCTGCCAGAGAGAATGCTCCCTGGTATTCGGAAACCTTTCTCCTCTTTTTTTTTTTTCCCTCTTTATTCCAGACTCCCCTTCCGGGATGGAACCCGTCCCCAGCTCTTTGTCTCTCCCTCTACTTTTTTTTTTCTTTTCTTTCTTTTGTCTTACCTCCTCACGTTGGCAATGGGTCGCCTCTCCAGATGCCTGATGTCCTCTGCCAGCATTCAGTTCCTGTTTTTTGGAGTTTGCTCGGCCTTTAAAAGTTCTTTTGGTATATTTATTGGGGAGAGAGTGTTCTCCCCGTCTTATTCCTCCGCCATCTTAGTTTTCCCCCCAGAACATTTTATAAGTAGGTAAAACAGGGAACAAAAACAAAAAGTGGTCTAAACCCTGCCTTAATATGAAAGTTTGTTAATTGTATTTTTATGAAACCTAAAATAAAGGTATAAAAGTTGGTAAAATCTATATCAGTTCAGTTCAGTCACTCAGTTGTGTTCAACTCTTTGTGACCCCATGGACTGCAGTACATCAGACTTCTCTTTACATCATCAAATCTCAGAGCTTGCTCAAACTCATGTGCATTGAGTTGGTGATGCCATCCAACCATCTCATCCTCTGTCTTTCCCTTCTCTTCCCACCTTCAATCTTTCCCAGCATCAGGGTCTTTTCCAATGAGTCAGTTCTTTGCATCAGGTGGCCAAAGTATTGGAGTTTCATTCTTTCCAATGAATGTTCAGGACTGATTTCCTTTAGGATTGACTGGTTGTATCTCCTTGCAGGCCAAAGGACTCTCAAGAGTCTTCTCCAACACCACAGTTCAAAAACATCAATTCTTTGGCACTTGGCTTTCTTTATGGTACAACTCTCACATCCATACATGACTACTGAAAAACTCATAGCTTTGACGAGGAGGACCTTTGTTGGTAAAGCAATGTCTCTGCTTTCTAATATGCTGTCTAGATTGGTCATAGCTTTTCTTCCAAGGAGCAAGCACCTTTTAATTTAATGGCTGCAGTCACAATCTGTAGTGATTTTAAAGCCCAAGAAAATGAAGTCTCTCACTGTTTCCATTGTTTCCCCATCAATTTGCCATGAAGTAATGGGACCAGATCTTAGTTTTTTGAATATTGACTTTTAAGCCAGCTTTTTCACTCTCCTCTTTCACTTACATCAAGAGGCTGTTTAGTTCTTCTTTGCTCTCTGCCATAAAGGTGGTGTCATTTGCATATCTGAGGTTATTGCTATTTCTCCCAGCAGTCTTAATTCCAGTTTATGCTTCATCCAGCCTGGCATTTGGTATGATGTACTCTGTATATAAGTTAAATAAGCAGAGTGACAATATACAGTCTAGACAAACTGGCTCTTTAGAGTTATCCTGAGAAATCTTATCCCCAGAAACTTAATTTTGGGAGTGTTCATTAGAATGGCACTCATTTGTACTTCTAAATAAGATCTGAGATTTCCCAGAGGCTCACAGGTGTATTAAGTGTTTTCTTCTACAGCTTGACTCATGAGTAGTGAATCCAGGAGTTGTGTCCTGGTACTTTGACTGCTGTGGGTGTAGAAAGTATTACAGTGTATGGGCCCTTCCATGTGGGCTGGAGTTGAGCCTTTGTGGACCCATCTTTTCAGACTGTAATTAGGACTTGAGTCCCTGGAGCATATAGAGGTGACTCTTTCAAATATCATGGGTCCTGGTTGACACCCCACAAGCATATATCTTGTTGGAACTGCCCAGTGGCCATGGTATAAGACTGGAGGGTGTGTGCCTCTGGATCTAGGAAGAGGTCATTGACATAGACAAAAGGTTTCCCATATAGCATCTCATAAGGCCTAAGACCAACCTGTTCCTTAGGGGAAATACGGGTATGAAAGAGAGCTGTGAGTAAAGCCTCTTTCCATCCCAGGGAGGTCTCCTGGGTTATTTTTTATTGCTGATTTTAAAAATTGATTGGCTCTTTCTACTTTTTCTGAAGACTGAGGCTTCCAGACACAATGGAGATAATAAGTAATGCCCAATGCTTTAAAGACCTCTTGGGTGACCTTAGAAGTAAATGATGTCCCATTGTTACTTTGTAATGACCTGGGCAGACCAAATCTCAGAATGATTTCATGGAGCAGTTTTTTTTTTTTTTTTTTAACCACCTCCTCAGCCTTCTCAGGCAAGGTGGGAAACACTTCAATCCATCCTGTGAATGTATTTATCATAATTAATAGGTATTATACCCTTGAGACACTGGCATCTGGGTGAAGTCCATCTCCCTGTCCTCTCCTTGGTAGGTCCCACGTTGCTGAATGGGCTGGCCCATCTGGGGTCTGTGAGCTCCTTGGGGGTTGTTTAACTAGCAAATGGGACAAGAGGAGACTACTTGCCTTATAGTCATTTGGAGACCTGTTCCTCTGAAGGATCTTTCCAGTGATCTTTGGAGGGGCTTTCCCCCTAAATGAGTGGTGGCATGTAAGGAGTTAACCAACTTCCATTGGAGGTTCCCAGGCAGAAAAAGGAGTCCTTTCTTATGGAACCACCCTGTATGGTCTTGAAAACCCTCACTGTTTGCTTTAAGAGTCTCACCTTCAGTATATGAAGGAGTTTCTGCCAAATTTGTCTGTGGAACTAAGGTGGCAAAGCCTATTAGAACATTGTTCTTTAATGTTGCTCTCTTAGCTGCCTGATTAGCTGTTTGGTTCCTTCATGCCACTTCCCTGCTCCCTTTTTGGTGTCCTTTACAGTGGGAAACTGAAACCTCAGTGTGCAGATGAACTGCCTTCAAGAACCTAAGGATTTGATCACCATATTTGACTGGGGACCCTCGGGTTGTCAAGGGCCCTTTTTCTTTAGAAATAGCAGTATGTGCATGTAGCACCAGAAAGGCATACTTAGAGTCAGTGTAAATGGCTACTCTTTTTCTTTTTCCTGGCTCTAAAGCTGGAGTTAGGGCTATGAGATCAGCTAATTGGGCTGAAGTATCTTGTGGCAAAGGTTTAGCCTCTCTGGTCTCAAAATTGGCAACTACTGCATATCCAGCTCTTCTTTTTCCATCCAAGACAAAGCTGCTTCCCTCAGTGTACCAGATTTCCTCAGGATTGGTCAGAGGATCTTCTGACAATCCCTCTTGGGGTTTTGTCCAGTGGTCCAAGGTTTCTAGGCAAGAGTGAAAGGGGAGAGAGAGCCCTTAGGGGTAAGCAGGAGGGTGGCGGGTTAAGAACCTCACAAGGGGATATAGTCAGGCAGGCCTGGATTTTCCATCAACACTTCTTGATATCTGAGGATTCTTTGATCAGACATCCATTAAATGGCCTCTCCCATTGAAGAGTTGTTTCGCTTGGTGGCTGGTAAAAATAGTTAGTTTGCCCCTGAAAGAGAGTTTTAAAGCATCTTCTATCAGGATTGAAATAGCTGCACGATCTTGAAGGTAGGGAGGCCAGCCTTGGGCAGTTGCGTCGAGCCTCTTGGGTAAGTAAACTACAGACTGGGGCTCAATCCCAATCTTTGAGTTAACACTCCCAAGGCTATTCCTTCTTTTTTGTGGATATAAAATTGGAATGCTTTTACTGGGTCTGGCAACCTCAAGGTGGGTGCCTGAGTTAAGGCTTGTTTCAGAGTAATCTCTGCCTTCTTTTGAGGAGTTCCCCACATCATTTGAATTGAATCATCCCATCCCTTCAAGCTTTCATATAAGGGCAGGGCAATTAGACCACAGTTGGGTATTCAGATTCTACAATACCCAGTTAGCCCCAGGAAAGCTTGCAATTGTTTTCCAGCCATGGGGAAGGGCAACTGGAGGATTCCTTGTACCTAATCAGAGGACAGCCTCATGGACCCGTATGTAATCTGAACTCCTAGGTAAGTGACCTTTGTCTCAAACATCTGTGCCTTAGCACAGAAGACTTTATATCCCATCTCTGCCAAAAAGTTTAGAACCCGAATCGCCTGTTGTGCATTTTTCTTATCTGGAGAGCAGATAATAATATTGTAATATTTTCTCATTAGGTCCCAGGTCCAGTTCTAGGAGATCCCAGCTAAGAGCCTGCCCAAACAGGTGGGGGCTCTCTCTGAAGCCCTGAGGTAATACTGTCCAAGTCATCAGTTGGCGTTTATCTCCTGGATACTCCCACTCGAAGGCAAAAGATATGTGGAGTCTTTAGGCAGTAATATGCAAAAAAAATTAAAAATAAAAAATGCATCTTTGAGATCCAAGACTTGGCACTGAGTAGAATTTCTTCCAAGATTACATAGGGATTCATTACTGTGGGATGGAGTGGGGCTACAGCTTCATTTATGATCTGGAGATCTTGAACCATTTGCCAGGTCCCATCCTTTTTCTTTACAGGGAAGATTGAGGTGTTGAATGATGAACTGGTGGGGACCAATAGCCTACAGGCAAGGAATTAATTAACTAGAGGCTGTAGTCCTTCTCAAGCTTCTCTTCTGAGGGAATATTGTTTCTGGTTAGGAAACCGAGTGGGATCCCAGAGGATGATGATGACCAATTCAGCTTGGTGGGCCCATCCAGGAATCTCCTGGTCCTACACCTGGGGATTAATTTTGTTTAATTAGTTTTTAAACTAATTAGTTTAAAAAATAGTTTAATATTAGTTTTAAAACTATTAAAACTAGTTTTTAATAGTTTTTGTTTCCTCTCTATTGGAGAGGGTGTCATGGGTTCCTCAGTAGTAACCAGAAGCTGTAGGGCTCTAGGGGATGAGAAACTTCCCATCACAAGGGTGGTCCCCAATTTAGTGAGTATATCTCTTCCCAGTAAGGGAGTAGGATAGTCAGGGACCTCCAGAAACTGGTGAGAAAATACTTGCCCACCCCCACAACAAAGAAGTGCTCAGGTGAATCTTTCAGTAATTATTTTTCCTGTAGCACTCAAAATGGTACAGGTTTGGGAGGAAAAAACTCCAGATTAGGAGATCGGGACAGAGTAGATAGCCCCTTTGTCAACCAAGAAATTCTCAGACCTACCTGCCACATCCAGTTGCACTCTTGGCTCCAGCCCTGTAATGGTTATCTGTGACAGGCAGGCTGACTGGAGTGGGCCACTTCAGTCCTATTGAACCACCATGAGGGAAGGCTTGGTGCTTGACCTTGAGGCTCTTGGGTCCCAAAGGCAGAGTGCCACCCAATTAATGGCATTTGTAGCAAGCCATTTTAGGAGACTTGCCATGGTTTGGACACTCTTTGGCCCAATGTCCTGCTTGTCTACAGATTAGGCATTTGCCTCTGGCCTTGTCCTTCAGGCACTTGCAGTTTGCCATAAGGCTTCCCTGGAGGGCGGCCAGCACACAAGCAAACCTTGTCTCTGTCCTTTTATCCCTCTCCTGGACCTTGGCCTCCCTCTCCATTCTCTGTTATAAAAGGTACTGGTGGCTGCCTGGACCATCTCATCCAAAGAGGCAGCAGGGTCCCTCTGCTGTGGTTGTTGTTATCCTGATGTCTGATGTACACTGGAACAGGAATTTGTCCTTTAAAATCACTTGTCCCTCATAAGAGCCCGAGTCTAGATTGATAAACTTTTGGAGGGCCTCTTTTAGCCTTTCCAGAATGATGGTGCAGTTCTCAATGGGCTCCTGAGTTATGGCTGAGACCTGGGCATAGTTGACTACTTTTTTCTGGGCTGCTTTCAAGTCCTGCCTTCACACAGATCAGTCAGAAAACTATCCCTTTCCCAGATGTGCTCAGGGTTATTATAATTCCAATTAGGGTCTGAGGAGGGGCTGCAGTTTCCCCTACTGGATATTTATCACTTGAAATGTGAAGCCCCATAATATAACTTCAGGCTTCCTTTAAGACCCTAGCATGCCCAGGGTCAGATCAAGTTTGACTAAATATGACCATTATACCCTTCCACGTCAAGTCAAAGGCGAAGGTGATGTGTTGGAATGTATCTATATGTTTGCTTGAGTCATCTGTATAGCTTCCCAGGTCTTATTTGATTTGTCTTAGGTTTAAGAGGAAGAAGGGCTTAAGGACCAGGTTGGTCCAAATTATCTTCCAGTTTCAAATAAGGGACATACTCAAGTTGGCCAATGTGGAGGGGATGCTTCCGGGTATGGGGGGCACATTTGGATATAAGGAAGGAGCACCAGGCAACTCGGGAGCCATGGGAGGTGAGCCTTCAAGGAGGATTCTTTCTCTTAGTTGTCTCTGCTTAACACCATTCACCTAGTAGGCTCACTTTTAGGGTACACTACAATCTTATACTTAAGACAGAGTTGCTTCATATCTCTTAGCCAGGAGAAAATTTGGACATAGGGGATCTCTGCCTATTTTCCTTGTCTTTTGCAGAATAAATCTAGCTGCAGGATGGTACTGTAATTTAAACTCCCATCTTCAGCCCAGTGTTCCTTGTCCCCCAGAGGATACCATGGCCATGCAGAGAAGTTAGATAATTGAGCAGCTTCCAGTTATCAAGGATGAATCTCAAGGGCATCTGTAGGGAAGTGAATTGGTTATTTCCCATCTGAAAGACAGTGATGACAGGGAGGAAAAGAAAAAAGACTGATGACAGGGAGGAAAAGAAAAAAGAGAGCCAAAAAACTAATAGGCCTCCTTCAATTTCCATGGGTGGACTTTCTTAGGGGTGAATCTTCTCGAGGTTTATCCTACCCAGTACTATTGCAACCTGAGAACCAGGCATCCCTAGGTCAGGGTGCAGATCCCCTGGCAGGCTGAGGTGTGACAGCCTACTGGAGATGAAATCCCCAGGCAGGTCGAGACACGTCAGCCCCCAGAGAATTGGGTCCCTGGGCAGGTCAAGGCATGTCAACCTCCTAGGACCCTGAAACTGGCGGATCCCCAAGCAGACTGAGGTGTGACAATCTTTCAAGGACCAGATTCTTGCTCAGGTTGAAGCAGGTCAGCCTCCTGGGTTCCCTGGAACCCAGGGTTGGGCATCCCCATGGTCTCCAGCGTGACCGATGCTGTGTAGGTTTAGGAGATTGTAATCTTAACTCGTTGCTGGTTTGTCCACTGTGGATGGGACTAAATATCATGATGTAAAGCAATCCAAGCCTGTGCCCTGAGACTGCGAACCTGGCAAAATAGCCATAAACCTTATCCTCTTATTGCTCTGAGGGAGTGTAAGTCACTGATTTCTTCCCTTGGTCTTCCATAAGAGCAGTTTAGGGTGTCTCCAATGGTAAATATTTCATGGTTATAGACCCATTATAGGTAATAACAGAAGTAATGACATAACAATGATCTGGTCCTGTTAGGGGTATTAAGAGTAGTTTAATAATAAGTGGGGTAGAGCAATGTTGCCTACATGGGGGCAGGGTCCTGGTTGTGTAGGAGTTAGTAAATGGATTAAGAACAAATTTATAAGAGGCAACAGACCAGATGCTCCATAAAAGTGGAGTGGAGTTTGATATTTGGGGTATATTTGTAACTTTAGGAGAAGGGTGGTAAGGATTTGGGCCCAAACGACCTGCAGGACTAACTCCCAAAGTGGTAAACATTATCCCAGGAAGCCCAATTGCCCTTGAATTGATGCCCCCAACAGATGAACTCCTGACAGGCATGGTGTATCTGTCACCTGCCCTAATGGGTTCTCTGAGAGATGCTGTTGTTGCACATGCTGTAGGAAGCATGGAATATGAAGGTCTGAATATCTAGAGGGGTTGGATATTATACAGCATTTCTCCTCCAAGGGCCAGCTGTTTTCTGGTTGTCCCTCACCAGAAGATTGTAGAGCCAACATTGTGGGCCCAGATGGGGCTCAAGGAAAGAGCATGAAACAGGAGGGAAGGGGGCAGGGCACAACTTTTGAAAGAATGACATAGCCCAAGGGCATAACATAAACTAATTAAAATCAAACAGGTCCAAGATGACAAGTCAAATTCAACTAAACCTTAATCTTTAATTTACAAACTAAATGACACACCCAGAGGTGCCCAGACAGTTCCAAGCCACTGTCAAATGAGAGAAAAGACTGAGGAGTGAATGGTTTCCTAATTGTTGGAATCATCCTCCCACTCATAAGCATAAGAAATCATCCAGCTTGCAAAAGCTAACCACACCACTTTCCATGGCCACTGCACTCTCCTCTCTGATGGCTCACACACTTTGGAGTGTGATTCTCTCTGAATCTGAACATATCTACCTCTTACCTATCACTGTGTCTCTCACTGAATTTTTGCAATGAGACATTGCAGCCTGAGCTTCATTAGGTCCTGAAGCCAGGCACCATGGGTTTTGCCTGGCCTCAAGTCCCGGGAGAGAGGAGCTGAAGGATGGGATGAAAAAACAGTGGTGAAAATGAGGAATCCCTTTCATTACCTGCTGGAAAATCTGCTAAATACCTGACCTGTGCTCACAGTTTTCATTGGCCTGAGCCTTGGCACAAAGAAGATTAAGGACAGAAGAACCTCCACCTGCTTGGGCAACAGCTACTGGGGCCCAGCTGATATTGGAGCCTTGGGGACACACTGAGGAGTAGCTCCTGCCAGAGTCCTTCAGTTGCACTCACTGCCACTCGCCTGTTTGCAGGGGGGTTTGAGGAAGCAAGAAACTAGAGATTGTAAAGAAATTAAGATTTTGTTAGCCACAAGTCCTTCCAGCCATAAGAGCAAGGACCTCCTACCTTAACCAGAGGTCTTCAGGAATCTGAGACTGAGTCAAGTAAGCTTTCTGCTGAGTAATTGTTGTTGTTATTTGTTTTGCTGTCCTGGTTTCCAGTATGCTGGGCTTCTTTTCACCTCCTCCGTGCTGGATTTTCTTTGTGTTCTGCTTCCACCATGGGGAGGGCTTCCCTGATAGCTCAGTCAGTAAAGAATGCACCTGCAATGCAGGAGACCCTGCTTTGGTTCCTGGGTTGGGAAGATCCGCTGGAGAAGGGATAGGCTACTACCTTTAGTATTCTTGCGCTTCCCCTGTGGCTCAGCTGGTACAGAATCCGCCTGCAATGCAGAAGACCTAGGTTCAATCCCTGGGTTGGGACGATCCCCTGGAGAAGGGAAAGGCTATCCACTCTAGTATTCTGGCCTGGAGAATTCCATGGACTGTGTAGTCCATGGGGTCACAAAGAGTTGGACATGATTGAGTCTTTTTCACTTCACTTCTTTCACCATGGGAGTTTTCGCTGAGCTGGCCTTCTGCTGTGATTGGCCTCCCCCTCAAGGGGGTGAGCCAAGGTTCTTTCAGCCAGTTAAAACTGAGAAACAGAACCATAGATGTCAGGGGATTTTGTGATTTCCTCGGTTCTGTCTCATCGCAACAAAAATTTGAAGCAATGGATGGACCAGTGCTATAGCCCTCAGACAGACCAGTGTTACAGACACATGTAATTTTCTTGGAAGGACCAGTGTTATAGTCTCATGTCAAAGTTCAGTTTTATTTAGAAAGTAAAGGAAAATACATCCTTGAGGCGTGAGAGAATGCCAACCCAAAAGATTCGAAGAGAAGAGAAGCCCTCTGGCCAAATTTTGACTTCTCTTTTTATGTTTTTTCTCCTCTCCCTGAGCCTGCCCTATGTAAACTGGCTTAGCCAGGATGGCTGTTTGTTTTACTTGAGGTTCTCACTCCAGTCTTTGGACCTTCCTTTATTCTATTTTCGTGGGCTTTTCCCTTCTTTGCCTTTTAGCCACTGCCATTCTGGACTCCTTTTTCCTACTCTAACTACCCACCAGTTAGGACTAAGTTTAAAATAAATTTAATTGAGTTTACCTTTAAATGAATTTAAAAGTAACCTGGTGCAAAAAAATAAAGCAACTTGAATATGGCTTTTCTCTCTGTTAAGAGGACACACTTTCTTCAGATGTTGAAGTGCCTTTGATAATAGATTTAAGTTTATTTACTTCTTAAATGATCTATATTTGCCTCTGAAATTCTTTATTGTTACTTTGGTTAAGTGAATAGCTATTGTTTGACAAGGACCTATACTGCTATCTGACTGAGTGTTCTAAACATTATCGATATTTGTTAACAAAACTTCCTAAATCATTCTAATGATGCCATTTTAACTTCTAGCTAACTTTGGGTTGATTCAGAGGGCCCCTGAGACATCCCAAAGAGAAATATTACATTAATTAGGTTCATTTCATATGTGGAATTACATGGGAAGTATTGTTATTTGAGTAATAAATCTCTGGTTATAGTATATGGTAAATGTTACTTATATAGATACCCTAGAAACTATATGGAGTTCCTAAAATTCTGATAAATTCAGGTAAAATGCTATCAGTTACAATCGCAGCTCCTTACTATCTTAGTGTTGTCACACCACTAACCAAGTTTCTCGCAACAGTGATTCTTCTTCAAAAAGATTTATTGGAAGAACTTTTGGATAAACACAAGTTTCTGAACTGGGTAAACAATTAAGCAATTCTAATGGAAAACCTAATGACTTCATAAAAGGTTAAAAAAGTGGACTGAATGAACTGAGTTTCTGTGCCCTTAAATGATCTATAATCTGTATTTATTTTCTATGTGGCCTTGGTTAAATGAATAGGTATTGTTTCCGTGACCTATGATCCTGTGTATTAAAATCTTTCTCATATTTCTAAAAACTTCCCACATATCAAAATCTACCCAAGCTTTTTAGCCTCCAGCTGACTGTGGGGTGGATGCTTTGCGGAAACATCTCTGAGGAAACAGAGACAAATATAAAATTTATTTGGTATTTTTAATTCAAAGACCTTGTCAAGTGCAAACTTTAGGTTATGATATATAGATAAATATCATTAATACAAATATTTCAAATTTTACATGGAATCCCTAATATCTGCCATGTTCTGATATAATGTTATCAGTTATGATTCTAGTGATTATACTCAAATGTGGGATGATATGGGAGAATTGCATTGAAACATGTAAACTATCGTATGTGAAATGAATCGCCAGCCCAGGTTTGATGCATGATACAGGGTGCTCAGGGCTGGTGTTCCAGGATGACCCAGAGGGATGGAATCAGGAGGGAGGTGGGAGGGGGGTTCTGGGAGGGGAACACATGTATACCCATGGCAGATTCATGTCAATGTATGGCAAACCCAACACAATAATGTAAAGAAAAAACTTAATTAATTAATTAATAAAATCAAATGTTTATGTTGCAAAAATATCCAAGTTTCCTAACTGCATTGTTTTCAAATCTTTAACCATGCAGAAGGGCCATGGCACAAAGTTGCTTTTAGGAAAATGGATTCCCCTCTGGAAAATCCCTTCTGAACTACATAGTGACAGAGGGACCCATTTCCTCAGTTATGAGATGGATTATCTGGCTAACACCCAGGCTATGGTAATCTAAACCTAAAGGCCACCCCTATGCTGGAAACAATTAAATCATACTAAAGATAATCAACCTAATAGCACTAGAAAATTCAGCTGGGTGTCTTATGAAAATTGCCAAAGAAACATTTCTCTTAAAGACAGTGATTGGTAAGAAACAGATTGGGTCATATGTCCAAAAATATACTGGCTGGCAGCTAACAGGATTCAATGGCTTTGTGGGTCCAGCCTATGATCCTGGCTTCTGCCAGGCTGGCTAAGAAGGTATACTTTAGGATTCCCTTGGTCTCAAGGCTACTTATGTACAAACTTAGATGTGACTCCAGAAAATTTACCATCAATATGAACCCGATGGACCAAGAGATCTGTATTTCACTGGCATGATCACTTAGCAGCTATTGGTGCCTTCAGTAGGATTGTAAAATGTTATTTCTCATATTGACACCTTGACAAAATTCACTCAAAATGCATTAAATAATAGCCACCTATTATTAAATAATAGTAGACTATTTAATAATAGTCTTAAACTGTTAAATAATAGTAGACTATTAATCTACTAAATTCTGAAGACTCTATGGTAAGAAAAGCTGTCTTACAAAATTATATGGCCCTTGATGTTCTTATAGCATCTCAAGGGGCACCTGTACTATAATTCAAACTGAATGTTGTGTTTATATACTAGATGAATCCTCAAATGGATGCTGTTTTCGAAAGACAGTTTGTTTCTAGAAACTCATGGCTTAAATCCCTATTTGTAACTTTAATCATGTTATTAGCTTATTACTTATAATCTGTTTAATTTATAAGATTGTTGCCTTTTGTATTACATGATGTATACCCAGCCTGTGGCTAAATTAATGGTAGCTAAATATCTTAAAGAAATAGATCATATTTATAATATAAAATATTTGTAATAATGTGGTTCTAGACATGAGAAGAAGCAACAATAGAAATACATTTTGGATCTTATTATGTTAGAAGATAGAGAATCCAGAGAATCTTTTATTATTTATCAATGGGCCTAATCTGGAAATTGACACCCCTCCCAGTGCCTGCCTTCAAAGAGCTTTCACTGTAGTTAAGAGAAATTTGAAACGTGTCTAGATAGTGGAACAAAGGACTATCACAAAAACATAGAAATAAAACCCTGGGGAGGAAGAGAGTGTGCCCTGTTTTACAGTGGGAAGGACCTTGAAAAGTGAAATGGTATTTGATGTTTATGATATATTTAATAATGTCCCAACTGAGAGTAAAAGCATGAGAAAGAAAGATGATGTTCAAGGTATATAGCTAAATGTCAGCAGACAAGGTAGGGGCTTGACACTTCTTGAGCTCTCAAGTTCAATTTAAGTAGAGAAGGCTTTATGATTTTCTGTTTTCTTATAGCCTCTGACATTTTTTAATGAGTAATATAAATTTGTTGTTGTTTAGTTGTTAAGTCGTTTTCAACTCTTTGCAATCCCGTGGATTGCATCACACCAGACTCCTCTGTCCTCCACTGTCTCCCAAAGTTTGCTCAAATTCATGTCCTTTGACAATATAAATACATTTATTATATTGATAATATAATGTAAGTAATATAACACATGCATGCAAATAAATCATCAGTCTCTTCCTGATAAGAGTGAAGCCACCTATCTGCTATTAATTGAGCAAAATGAAAAGTATGCTATTAAACAGTTGTCATTCGGTAGCTTAAAGTAAAAGTTAAACAGGTTTTAAGAGGAAAAGATTGCTTTGTTTGACAGAAGCATTGGACAATGTAGCTGGATTCAAAGCCTCAAACTACGTCATTGGACTCTGTCCATCCCTGTGACTCCAACATTCTTTTTTTGTAAGATGGGCCTAATGAGGTTGTATCCTCCAGCTTATCTATCATTTAAAAAAAAAAAAAAAAAGTCTTCCTTGATAGCTCAGGGAGAAACTCCAACAAAAATCTCTGATTGGTCAGTTTCTGTCACAGGCACTCCTTTGCTAATGTGATTCGAATCAGTTAGACATAGCTCAACATATCTTCATAAGTGATTTAAAGTCATGCTTTAATGTTATTTATATTATTCCATTTGATTCTAACAATTCTTTAACTAAAGCCAGCAATGACTGTTATACTTCCTCCACTGGGAAAAAAGCTGAGGCTTGACAATATGATGGATATTGTGAGATTAACAGAGATCTTTCAAATTCCAGCAATAAGCAGAACTGAGTATTTGGAGGATGTATCTACGAGGACTGGAATGTGCTAAAGAACTAGTGAAACAGACCACAGAGATAAAAAGAGACCTCCAGAGACATGGACTAGAAGGCACAGGGCAGACAGTTTCTAGGCAGAGAGAGTAATAAAATGCTGCATGATTTCAAGAATAGAACTAGAGGCAAAATCATCAGACTTTAAATATTTATGTGAGGGCAGGAAGTTACACTACTATGAAGACAGGTTGGGGAAACTTTGGCATCTTGGAATTTGACTTTTTTTAACTTAAGAATACTTCTAAAAAAACCAACAACATCATAGTTAAAAAGAGCAGCAGCAATGAGGAATAAAGGAAATTTTGTTTTGATTTTAGAAGAGCAGAGATCAACTTTGATGGCATTTGAACAATGAAATAAGTATAATATGTGTTTAATATTGTTAGAAATATATCTATTGGGAAATCTATATATTAATTCAAGTTGGCTTGAATAATAGGTTTCATCCAATGTATTCAATGATGAACTTTTTAAAAATCCATCTCCTTACTTGCTATTTGACTCCCCTCATCCTATGACAGGACTTTCATGGTAGCTCAGCTGTAAAGTACATGTTGCCAATGTAGACATGAGTTTGATCCTTGAGTCTAAAAGATCTCCTGAAGAAGGAAATGGCAACCCACTCCAGTATTCTTGCCTAGGAAATCTCATGAATAGAGGAGCCTGATAAGCTATATAGTCCATGGGGTCACAAAAGACTTGGGCGTGATTTATCAACTAAACAACAATCCTATGACAAACCATTGACAAAAAACAGATTCAAGGTCTCCTAGATCTGAAGTCTAAATAGCAGTGACCATGTCTACCTCTGTTATTATTTACTGACTGTAACAGAATAAAAAGCAGCTAGAGATTATCAAGGGTAAATTTCTTACCTTTACTAAACTGTCATAAGCTTGCAATGTTAGTGACTTTGGTCAATAGACTGTCTTCTCTTGAATTGCCTAGCAGTATATCTGGTATCATTCTGAGGCATTCGCCTAATATTTCTAAGCTACAACATTTTAACTAGATCTTTTGCTCTTTTTAAATTAAGTCTGACAGGTGATGAGTACTCAGTTAGTTTGAGCCATTGGAAAGAATAAAAGCACTGTAAAATAAGTTGATGGCTGTATTTAGCAAACTTTTTTCTTTCCTTGATTCTGACTTTGGGTTGGATGTATATTTGACTTTAGCCTGCTTTTTATAAATGATTTTTCCTTGCACCTCCAAAGAGACTCTGCCTTCTTAGAAGCATTTTAGTATGGGATAATTCTGAGAGGCAGTGTAAGGTTAAAGTTGTTAACTTCTAAGGAAAGGGGAATCCAGTTTTGGGCACAACTTTTATTTTCCCTGCTTTTTAACATTTTTGTGTATGTCATGTTTTTAATACACTGATTACAAGTAACTATTTTTGGCGAGGGAAAAATTGATGAGTGAATGGAAAGAAGACATACTGATGCTGCAGGCCACACACTTTTCTTCAATTCCTGATTTTTTAAAAATAAACAGTGACATAGTTAAGTAAATGATCGATTTTGTACTTTTATAGAATATAGAACTTTTTTTTTCAACAAAATCCTACAAAGATTGTTGCCCAAATTTGGCCTCTGTACATTGGTGCTGTATAAAATCTCAGTGATAGAATTTCGGGTGATGTAAAAAGAAATAGCTTTATTACTTTGCCAAGTAAAGGGGGTCACAGTGAGCTAATGCCCTCAAAACTGTGTGTATGTAGTGAGGAGATTTATAGTAATGGTTCACAGAGGGAATGGTCAACTCGTGGACATTCTTTTGATTGGTTGGTGGTGAGGCAAGTGGGAATAAGCAACATTAACATTCTGGTTTCAACCAGTCTAGGGGTCGATGTGCTACTAGGCAGAATATTGTTAACTTCTCCCACTTGGTGGAAAATTCAGTATCTGCAAAACGATTCAAAGGACATGGCTCAGAATATTATCTATAATGGTTGAGGAAGATCTAAAGGCCCTCTACTTTGTTTAATGGCTAAAGTATTATTTTCCTATTTGACCGTTTTCTTTTCTTAATGTATTTTCTCACTTTTCTGATTATATTTATTCTTTGGTTAAGTTTTTCTACAGACTAAAGGCAGGCAGAAAGCATCAGTGAGGGTGTATTCTGTGAAGACTTCATAGGGTCCCTCTTTATAGGGTTACAAGATCACAAATCAGGTAGGAAGCCTGTTATGGCCCTTTAATGGGGCGGGGCTTGGTGGTACAGAGTCGATGATAAGAAAATAAAAAAAGAAAAAGAGGACAATATTCCCTAGTTTACGCAAAGAGTCAATAAAACCTCTGACACGAGTTTTGCATTGATTCATGTTAGGTACAGGGTGCCCTCTCGTGGGGGATGTGAAAGCCCAGGCAGGTTAGTGAGCTCAAGAGACCTTTATGCTCTAGGGAACTAACGTGAAGGAGAGAAATAAAGAAAAAGGGAGAGAAAGAAATGAAGTGAGACATGAAAACCCAAACTCTGATGGAGTAAAGGTGTTTATTCAACATAATGTGGGCATATATATACTGTCTTACAAGATAGCCTTTTCAGCAAAGACAAAGATCAAAAACCTTACAACTTATCCAGGAAACAAGGCTAGAATCCATCTCAAAGAGAGGGGGGGTGAAAAGATCACTTTTGCATAACAGTAAGGGAAGAAGGTCATAAATAGTTACTTTTACTCTAAAAATGCATGCATTCCTTAGACTCTGGGAAAAGTTTGCCTCTCCACTCATCTCTGAATATTCAGGGATTAATAAGGGACATCAGAAAACAATACACAGGAAGCCTCCTGCCAAATGCTTCCTGACAGAAGTCTTCTTTGAAAGAGACAGAAAGATCTCAGAGTCCTGCTTGATTACTCTTCATAGTCTTAAAACCCTGAATTACACAAGAAGGTATCTAAAATAAGTCATCTCTGAAATCTCATGGGCAATATGCTAACAGTGTTGACCTTGGATTTTAGGCAGGTGTGGAGGGGAGAAATATATGATTTGGACATGTGTAATATAGTCAAAGCTTTATTCTGTTGAGCAGAGTACATATGGATATAGTAGATATAACCCCCAAATTAGAGAGTGTTCACTTGGAGAAACATTCTTTACTCTCTTTTTAGAAATATAGAAAGCATATCTTGGCTGAGTTGTGGCAAAGTCTACGCTGTGTGAGCACAGAGGCAGAGGCAGCCCAGCTTCAGGGATGAGAAGAGGCACATCTCTAGATGAGAAGAATTTCACTCTGGCAGCAGTCAGAAGGTCTTTTTTTCTTGGAGAAATTCTCTTTGGCTGAAGAGCTAAACAAAGGAAACTGCCAGCATGACAGCTACAATAAAAAGTGGGCAGTCTGGAAGTAAAGCATCTTGATTTAACATTTAGTGAAAATATATTTGGGTCCTGATGAACAACTGCTTCTAAAGTATGAAAAGGGACATTTGTAGACTAGCCAGATAGTTCAAAGCTTTTCCAAACCATCCAATCTGAAGATTAGCCCTTGTGTCAATCTCTATTATTACCCTGGGTTTTCATCCAAAGAATGTATCACAATTTTTGAAATTACATATTTACATACTTTTGAACTTAGGTATTCAGTACCTCTTTCTCCTACTCTTTAAGTTTGCATGGAACATAGCAATTAGAAGTGTTCAATTTTTTTTTTTTTTTTTGAGTGAATAAGTAAATGAGTGAATAATAGTGAGTGCCATAATGAACTACAGAGCCCTAGAAACTGGAGCTGCCTGAAGGGGCTCTGGAAGGGGTCACAGGTGAACACACTGGCAGAGATCAAAGGTTTCAAAAAATATTTGAAAGCATATATTCACATGCTTTCAATTCAGTGCCTTCATTTAATTCTTTCCCTGGAGCAGAAATTTTTTCATGTCAACTTACTATAATAGACTTGACCATCCATGGCGGATAATTTACTTTCACTTTCACTGAATAATAAATTTGAGACACACTTGAGGGATAGAGAGAAGGAACAAAATGGTCTTTTAGCTTTCATGTGTAGAGTGAGCAACTCCTACTTTACACTACAGTGAAGTGTTTTTCTCTGCTAATTGGAACAAACAACGTCCATATTATTTTTGTCCGTTTTCTAAAGATAAGCACAAGGAAAGCAGAACTCTGTGAAACATGACTCAAGAAAAATGCATTTAACCACATTTATGTGGTTTATCTTTTGTTACAGAGTTATTAAAGATTTAATGGGTATCCACACATTCTTTTCAAATACTTTGTGAGAAAAAGCACTTACTATAGAGATATTAGAGACTTTGAGAATTTCCAATAAACATATATCCGTAATAAATATTAATGAGCTACTAAGTAATTTCAAAATTCAAATTCATCAAGATGCACTGACATAGCTAACATCCACATAAATATCATTAAGGGAAGCACAGTTGTGTATGAGAAAATTTCTTTTCTTACTACTGAATCCCAAAATAAGTTAATCTTTCTTGCTTTGTTCCAAAACTCAGACTTTCTAGTTGCTTTTAAAACTTCTGTGCTTCATATTCAGTATCCATAGTAATTTAGGAAATGTTCATGTTGGAAAAATATTTGAGGGAAAGAAAAGGACAGAAATGCATCTAACTGTGTGCCCTGCAGCCTACAGTATAATTGCTTTAAAAACCAGGAAATGGAAAGCAGTTAAAGTGTTATGCTGCCATCCATCTTACAGGGATTCAGAGTTATCATTTTTCAGACTTGCACAGGGCAGTTTATTTCAGTGCAGCACACTGCCATGTGCTGATGTATTTGCCTGCAGAGATCATGCTGAGGTGGTATAATACACAGTCCTGCTTTGGATTTTCCCTAAAGGCAGACACAATCACTAGAACAATCATGATAAATTGTGGGGCACTATGTTTAAGAGCAAGAAATTCCTCCAAATTTTCCAACAGTTTGAATCAAGTTGGCTTCCCATGTGGCTGAGGTGGTAAAGAATCCACCTGCAGTGTGGGAGACCTGGGTTTGATCCCTGGATTGGGAACATCCCCTGGAGAAGGGAAAGGCTACCCACTTCAGTATTCTGACCCGGAGAATTCCATGGACTGGATAGTCCACGGTAGCAAAGAGTAAGACGTGACTGACTGATTTTCACTCACTTGAAGCAAGTTGTCCTTGCTGGGTATTTTTTTTTTTCAATTGTATTATCAAAAGATAAAACTGATTTATGAATTTAATTTTGTAAATAGTGATAATAAACATTTTCTTCTGACCTTTAAAAAATTTTGCCGAAATATTTTGAATTTAAATTTAGCTTTCAATTTTGTCTGTTTTTCAGTGAGAAAAAATATATTTGACTACTCAGTTCATTTCAGTTGAAAATGACAAGTGCCTTCTACGTTCTAGATAAGGGATTAACTGTTGAAGAAATAGAAATGAACATGACCCATTCCTATTCATCAAGGAATTTCAAATCTGGAGGGCTTTCTTGTGTATTTAACATCATCATGTGATCTTCTTAGTTTTCCAATAACTCACAAATGAACCCACACTTCATCAATTTCTTCCACTTCTGTTATGCTCTCTATTGTTTCTGCAGCACTATCACAACCTCATCAAATCCAGAAACAATTTTTGCAACTGAATATGGATCAAAACAGAAAAAAATGTGGAAAAAACGCACCTATATATTCAAGTGAGGATAATACTTTAAGTCACCAGCTCCATTAAACTGGATGTTGATTTCAAAAACTGAGAAGGATCATATGAAGTAAACATATCTGTACATTACAATCATAACTGAACAAATCAAGAGAACAGTTTGATACCACAGAGAAGGGATTCCTTTCCCATGTAAACAATAAACGGAACAGAACAGTCAATATCCTGCAAATCACAGTCTAAGGAGATTTGTGAGGAGGGGTCAAAAGTGATAAAAGTTTTCCATCAAATTATCTAGACTAAACTTCATGAGAAACTAAATTTTGTTGTAAATGTGACATTCAGCTAACATATCCAAAGAAGCCAGAAGCATCACAAAGAAAAAATTGTCAAAAGGTTTGTTTTTTTTCCCCCCCCATTTGAATACTTCTTTTGTTGGTATTTTAGCCATATATTGTACATGCATGTGTGCTAGGTCTCAGTCGTGTCCAATTCTGTATGACCCTATGGACTACAGCCTACCAGGCTCTTCTATCCATGGAATTCTCCAGGCAAGAATACTGGAGTGGTTTGGCATGCCCTCCTCAAGGGGATCTTCCTGATGGTACCAATTCTCACTTTTAGGGAATACATCTAGAACCACTCTTAAAAATAACCTTTGGGAATCTTACCTAGATATTTAGCAGTTTAAATGTATTTGGTGTAAAAGGAGGCTTCCCAGATGGCTCAGTGGTAAAGAACATGCCTTCCAATGAATGAAATGTGAGTTTGATCCTCCTGTCAGGAAGATCCCCTGTAGAAGGAAATGGCAACCTACTTAAGTATTCTTGCTTGGGAAATTCCATGCACAGAGGAGACTAGCAGGCTACAATACATGAGATCACAAAAGATTTGGCCATAGTGACTAAACAACAACAAACGAAAAATTCAATTTGATATTTCTTTCTGTTCAGAGCACAAGTGATTTCAAAAGACTTAAATTAAAAATTCCATATTCTTCTCCTTTGTTCCTACATATAATACACTGTGAAATTAGTTTCCATATCGTCCTCTTTCTCTGTTCCTCTCACTTCTTTCAGATGCTGTCAAGACAGACACAGTGTTTGGAAAGACCATAGGTTTGCCGAAAGATAAACCTTGGTTTGAATTGATTCCCTTCTCTCTGTTAGATGACCCTATAAAATAATTTCATCTTGCTAGGCCTCAGTGTGTTCATCTTTAGTAAGTACAGAGTACAGCCTAGTGTTGAAGCAATGACTCTCTTTTATATTCAGGAAGGATAAACAACAAGGTCCTACTGTATGGCACAAAGAACTACGTTCAATTTCTTATGATAAATATATACATATATATTTATATCTGAATCACTTTGCTCTACAGTAGAAAATAATACTACACTGTAAATTAACTATGCTTCAGTAAAAATTCTTTTCACTGACTCTCTTGGTTGCATAGGATGTCATCCCACTGGTGCATGAACTTATTTATTCTTTCACAAATATGTGTCAAGTGCCTACTGTAAACTAGGAACTATGTCAGCCCTGGAATTGTTCAACCTGGGTGCCATTAACTGGGATGAGGAGTGTTGGAAGTTGCCTTGATTGGTGGCATAAGATCAGGGGAGCTGAGAGAGGACATATATCTGTATAAGACCTTTGCCTACAGCGTGTAGAATATAGAGGAAAACACTGTCGTATTACTCATAATGGACCCCAGCATTTTCTAAATAGGAAAAAGTGAGTATGCAAATTCCAGGGAAATCAAAGAGACTACTGTGTCATAGAGGTCAATCTGAGAGATCCTTTCAGACAGGAAATAAACTCTGCCCATTGTTGCTGAGAGAAACAATGGGAGAAATACAGAAAAAAGACCCATTGGATTTATATTCATGGATATAGTCATTAATTTTACTGAAACTTCTTTTGGAGGAGAAAATACAAAGCTGGGATATTTGGCATATTCTGCTGTGTGTTCCCCAGTATCCAGTCTCTTCTCCTGCAGAGTAACAGAACCTCCAGTGTTTAGCTGTGTACATGAACTGCCAAATTAAACCAACATTTCTCAACTACCATTGCAGAAAAATGTGGTCATATTATTAATTTATAGGTAACATAACAGATCTATTACCTTTTGTTCTTTCAACATCATGCAGTACTGATGTGAATTGCTTTGATGTAAAGCCTTTGCCCATGTCACTTTTGGGATATATATTCATCTTTCTATCACAACCATTTCCTGTCATCTTTATGTTATTAAGTGAACCTTCAACAAGTTCCTCTGGACGTATTTCTCAAACAGCTGGCATTAACATTCCTTTGATCAGCTATCTTTTCATGGCTCCATGTATGTTTGATATGAATTCTGAAAAGTTATTTGCAAAGTATAGTAAAAGTTTTGGCACAGCGATGCATATTACTCTTCCTGCCATCCTGCTTGAATGTTTTTCATCGCATGATATAAGTCATATTTGTTTTTTCCCAAAATTTATCTAAGGAAATTCTGTGACCTGTTTCATCTATGAATACAGGCTTTAAAGTTGAAATAAATCCTGGTCCATTAGCTGGATTAATAAAGCTTCATTTTGTGGGAAAAAAAAATGTTCAGGAGTTCGATCAAGATGGCAGAGAAGTAGGAAGCAGAGTTCACCTTCTTCAATAAAAACATTGAAAATACATTTACAAGTGAAACAGTTCACACTCTATAGATACAGAGCAATGCAGAAGGTGTCAGATGTATGAAAAAGACAATAAAATGACCACATAACTGGATAGGACAAAAGTCAAAAGAAAAAGAAGGAATCAGGATGGGGCCTGCACTCCAGGGAGGGAATTGTGAAGAAAGAATCTTTCCCATACTAGAGAAGTCTTTTCACTAGCTGGAGAATCAGTCTAGATGGAGAGGCAGATCTGGAGCCTACGAGGAGAGAGCAGGAATAGTTTGTGTGAGACAGAGCAGAGATTAAACTGCAGAGAGGATCAATACCATCACCCTGCACTCCCCAAACTGAGATAACGCCTGTATGTGCAGATGGGGGTTGAATGATGAAGCTCAGACTCTGGTGGTCAAACCCAGGAAGAGGGCCAGGGTTGAATGTGGAAGCAGCCTGAAATCATAGGGCTATTGCAACTGAGGGTGTACTATGAGGGAGTGTGGGCCCACCAGAGAGGCAGAGCATCATTAATGGGAGGAACAGGAGGAGAAAGGTGGGCCCACCATAAGAACTTCTATCTCTGTGAGACCTCCCAGGCAACAGGAGCTCCAGGGGCAGGTATGAGTTGTCTCGGGCAACTTGAGTTCTATAGCTGGTCACTGGCTGTCTCTTCCATACCTAAAAGCAGACACCAGGCCCCCTCTCTGCTGAACTGGAAAGGCACAGACAGCTTCTCTCACTAGGACTTCCACCAGCAGGACATAGGACCTGCCCACATTGTCCTAGGAGGAAACAGAACTTCTGTGACTAGGAAATCTGTCAGTGGTGCCACGACCCACCCTGTGTCAGAAAGTCACATATAGCACCCCGCACAAGAAAATCCACTGGTAGGCTGAAATCACAGCTGAGGTCCAGGGGCTGTGTGACTGAGGAAGAAGTACTGAAATCTCTCCTCTCAGCTGCAGGAATTGCGAAGTCACACCTCTGTTGATGGTACCTGTGGGACATCTGAAAGGACAAGTGTTCCTGCTGGTGGGGTGGGTCTTGCTTAAGCAGCTGTGGGCTTTGTGGGCATATACTTATGGGATATGGGTCAGACCAGACTCTGTGCTCTCTTCGTGGCTCCCACAGCAAGTCCTGATGCACAACTACCGCAGTTCTGGGACCTGACTGTAGTGGATTGGCACCAGTGACCTGGAGAAAACAACACCTATGAATCACCAGGGTCAACTACTGGCATACCCATAGTTGAGTCAGGACCAAGAGCAGTGCCACTAATAGTGTACTGTATAAGCCCACAGCATGGGCAGAAGGGAGCACATTAGAGTTCAGTCACAGGTGAACAGTTCCAAAGGAGCGATATTAAGTGGATTCTTTCCTAGTGGGAGTGCTCCAATTCCACCTATTTTGGGCCATGGATAAGAATCACAAGTAGGAAACAGATCTGGGGTCCGTACTCCAATAACTAGGGAGCAGACCCCATCTCTGGTAAGGAAGCAACAACCACAGAGCAAAGAGGAGGCCCCACTTAATATCTAGGATAGGTTCTTTTCATTACAATATGAGTCAAACCTCCTATAAGGGAATAATAGCACAGATCTCTGGATCAAACTCATTCACCAGGGGATATATATCAGAAGCCAGAGGAGCTATTATACTACAGTCTGAGCAAAGGGGGCTACAAATAGAGTATTTTGACAAAATGAAATGACAAAGATGAAGGAGCAAGATTAAAAACCTATAAGAACAGCTAAATGAAGATGAGATAGGCAATCTACTTGAAAAAATTCAGAGTAATGATAGTAGAGATATTCCAAGGTCTCAGAAAAAGACTGGAAGCACAGATTGAGAAGATACACAGAGTGTTTAACAAGAAGGGATTGACAATCCATTCCAATATTTTTGCCTGGAGAATTCCAAGGACAGAGGGCCCACAGGATCACAAAGAATTGGACACAACTGAGTAGGCAACACACAGAGAAGAACTCAACAACAGAGATAAACAAAACAACAACTGAAATAAAAAATACACTAAAAAGAAACAATAGCAGAATAACTGAGGCAAAAGAATTCATAAGTGGTCTGGAAGACAAAATGGTGGAAATCTCTACCATGGAAAAGAATAAAGAAAAAAGCAATGAAAACACTCTCAGGGACCACAGGGACAACACTAAATGAAACATTATTCAAAATATAGGGGTCCTAGAAGAAGAAGAAAAAGAGAAAGGATCTGAGAAAATATTTGAAGAGATTAAAATTGAAAACTTTCCTAACATCGGAAAAGAAATAACCACTCAAGTCCAGGAAGTGCAAAGAGTTCCATGAAGGATAAACCCTAGGAGAAACACATCAAGACACATATTAATTAAACTAACAAAAATCAGATGCAAAGAAAAAATATTAAACCAACAAGGGAAAAGGAAAAAATAACACATGAGGGAATGTCCATAAGGTTATCAGTTGATTTTTCAGCTGAAACTATGCAGGTCAGAAGAGAGTGGCAGGAAATTGTTCAAGTAATGAAAGGGGAAAACCTACACCAAGAATACTCTACCTAGCAAGGCTTTCATTTAGATTTGATGGAGAGCTCAAAAGCTTTCAGTTCAGTTCAGTTCAGTCACTCAGTCGTGTCCGACTCTTCACGATCATATTGATTTCAGCACGCCAGGCCTCTCTGTCCGTTACCAACTCCCAGAGTTTACTCAAACTCATGTCCATTGAGTCAGTGATGCCATCCAACCATCTCATACTCAGTCATCCCCTTCCCCTCTTGCCTTTAATCTTTCCCAGCATCAGGGTCTTTTCAAATGAGTCAGTTCTTTGCATCAGATGGCCAAAGTTTTGGAGTTTCAGCTTCAACATCAGTCCTTCCAATGAATATTCAGTACTGATTTCCTTCAGGATGGACTGGTTTGATCTTCTTGCAGTCCAAGAGACTCTCAAGAGTCTTCTCCAACACCACAGTTCAAAAGCATCAATTCTTTGTCTCTCAGTTTTCTTATAGTCCAACTCTCACATCCATCCATACTCTGGAAAAACAATAGCCTTGACTAAATGGATCTTTGTTGGCAAAATAATGTCTTTGCTTTTTAATATCCTGTGTAGGTTGGTCATAGCTCTTCTTCCAATAAGCAAGAGTCTTTTAATTTCATGGCTGCAGTCAACATCTACAGTGATTTTGGAGTCCCCCCAAAGTAAAGTTTGTCACTGTTTCCACTCTTTCCCCATCTATTTGCCATGAAGTGATGCGATTGAAAGTTTGTTGCTGAACCACAAAACACATCAGGATTCTTGGCCTCTGGGGGAGGAGAATTCAATCCAGGGCCAGAGATGAGGTTTGATTGCTCAGAGCTTTTGTGTAATAAGGTTTTATTAAAGTATAAAAGACAGAGAGAAAGCTTCTAATATAAACATCAGAAGGGGCCAGAAAGAGTGCCCCCTTGCTACTGTAAGCAATGGAGTTATATACTTTTTAATTACTTATTATAGTGAATCAAAATAATCTCTGGAGGTTCTAAAGACCTCACTAGATCTACTCGCATAATTTACATTTTAAGATAACAGGATTAGCCAGAAGGTTTTTTGTTTTTTCTTTCCAGAGACTGTCCTCAAGCAGGATACATTATTGTTATATAATCCTAAGGAATGGAGAGAGAGAGAGAGAGACACACACATTTGTCCTTTCCTCCTCCTTGAGAATTCCAGACCCCTCTCTCCTTGGGGACTCCGGGACTTCTTATCAACCCCCTTAGGAATTGACTCTCTCAGGACCAGATGCCACGGTCTTTGTTTTCTGAATGCTGAGTTTTAAGCCAGCTTTTCCACTCTCCTCTTTTCACTTTCATCAAGAGGATATTTCGTCTTCTTCACTTTCTGCCATTAGGGTGGTGTCATCTGCATATCTGAGGTTATTCATATTTCTCCTGGCAATCTTGATTCCAGCTTGTGCTTCCTCCAGCCGAGCGTTTCTCATAATGTACTCTGCATATAAGTTAAACAAGTAGGGGGACAATATACAGCCTTGATGTACTCCTTTTCCTATTTGGAACCAGTCTGTTGTTCCATGCCCAGTTCTAACTGTTGCTTCCTGATCTGCATACAGATTTCTCAAGAGGCAGGTCAGGTGGTCTGATATTCTCATCTCTTTCAGAGTTTTCTACAGTTTGTCATGATCCACACAGCCAAAGGTTTTGGCATAGTCAATAGAACAAATATAGATGTTTTTCTGGAACTCTCTTGCTTTTTCAATGGCCCAGCAGATGTTGGCAATTTGATCTCTGGTTTCTCTTCCTTTTCTAAAATCAGCTTGAACATCTGGAAGTTCATGGTTTGCATACTGTTGAAGCCTGGCTTGGAGAATTTTGAGCATTACTAGCATGTGAGATGAGAGCAATGTGCTGTAGTCTGAATATTCGTTGACATTGCCTTTCTTTGGGATTGGAATGAAAGCTGACCATTTCCATTCCTGTGGCTACTGCTGAGTTTTCCAGATTTGCTGACATATTGAGTGCAGCACTTTCACAGCATCATCTTTTCACAGCATCTCTTCTGGAGGTGCGAGTCAGCAGTTGACCGACACAGGTGCAGGGGCTCTGGGTGCAGCAGACTTGGGTATGACATAAGCCTTCTTGAAGGAGGTCACCATTAACCCCACCATAGAGCTGCCAGAACTTACACAGGACTGGGAAATAGACTCTTGGAGGGTGCAAACAGAACTTTGTGTGCACTGGGACCCAGGAGAAAGGAGCAGTGACCCCACAAGAGTCTGGCCCAGACTTGCCCAGAAGTGTCCAGGAGGCTCCAGAGGAGGTGTGAGTTGGTGATGGTCTACTGCAGGGTTGGGGACACAGAGTGTAACAGTACATGCATGAGACCTTTTTTTAAAATTTATTTTATTTTTATTATTATTATTTTTAATCAATTATTTATTTATTTTCTTTACATCATTGTCTTGGTTTTGCCATACATTGACATGAATCCACCGTGGGTATACACGTGTTTCCCTTCCATAACCCCCCTCTCACCTCCCTCCCAATTCCATCTCTCTGGGTCATCCTGGTGCACCAGCCCTGAGCACCCTGTATCAAGCTAATTACTTTGCAATATTGTAGTGGTTTTGCCATACATTGACATGGATCTGCCACCGGTGTACATGTGTTCCTATCCTGAACCTCCCTTTCATCTCCTTTCCCATTCCATTCCTCTGGGTCACCCCAGTGCATCAGCCCCAAGCACTTGGTCTCATGCATCGAACCTGGACTGGTGATCCATTTCACATATGATAATATACATGTTTTAATGCCATTCTCCCACATCATTCCACCCTCTCCCTCTCCAGCAGAGTTCAAAAGACTGCTCTATACTTCTGTGTCTCTTTTGTTGTCGCATGAGACCTTTTGAAGGTGGGGGCCATTATCTTCAAAAGCTTTATAGACAAGCAAAAGCTTAGAGAACTCAGCACCACCAAATTAACACTACAACAAATGTGAAATGAATTTCTCTAGGCAGGAAACACAAGAAAGGAGAACAAAAGAGAAAAGGAAGGAAAAACACCTTTCAAAGAAAACCCAAAACAATTAAGAAAATGAGAATAGGAATACATATCAATAATTACCTTAAATGTAAATGGTTTAAATGCTCCAACCAAAAGACATGGAATAGATGAATGGATTAAAACAAACAAACAAACAAGATCCATATATATACTGTCTACATGTGACTGAGTTCAGACCCAAAGGCACCTATAAATGGAAAGTGAGGGGATGAAAAATTATATTTCATACAGGTGGAAATCAAGAGAAAGTTGGGGTAACAATATTCAAATCTGTCCAAATAGACTTCAAAATAAAGACAGTTTCAAGAGACAAGGAAAATAGTATATAATGATCAAAGGATCATTCCAAGGATATATAACAATTGTTAATATATATATACACTAAACGTATGTTATTGTTGCTCACTCACTAACTCATACCTGACTTTGTGACCCCATGAGCTACAACAGGCTTCCCTGTCCTTTACTATCTTGCAGAGTTTGCTCAGATTCATGTTCATTGAGTTGGTGATGCTATCTAACCATCTCATCCTCTGCTGCCACCTTCTCGTTTTGCTATCAATCTTTCCCAGCACCAGGGTCTTTTCCAATGAATCAGCCCTTCACACCAGGTGAACCAAAATAAGAACACTTTAGTATATAAGTCAAATGTTAATAGCCATAGTGGAGGAGTTTACAATCCCATTTATAACAATTGATAGATCATCTATATAGGAAATCAATATAGAAACACAAACCTTAAATGACACATTAGATAAGACAGATTCAATGGATATTTTTTAGGATATTACATTAAAAGCAGCAGAATACACTTTCTTCTCATGTGCACATAAAACATTCTTCAGGATAGATTACATATTGGCTAACACATCAAGCCTTGGTAAAAAACAAAAAATTAAATCATTTCAAGCATGTTTTCCAGCTACAATGATATTAGACACCCTTTACCAGAAAAAAAAAAAAAAAGAAAGAAAGAAACTTCAAAAACACACAAACACATGGAGGCTAAACAATACGCAACTAAATAAACAGCAGATTACTGAAGAAATCAAAGAGAAAAAATTCTTAGAGACAAATGAAACACAATCCAAAAAATATGGGACACAGACACAGCAAAATCAGTTCTAAGAAGGAAGTTTATAGCAACACACTCTTACATCAGGAAATAAGAAAAATCCCAAGTAAAAAACCTAAGCTTACACCGAAAGCAACTAGAGAATGAATGAAGAAAAAGTAAAACCCAAATTTAGTAGAAGAAAAGAAATTACAAATATCAGAGCAGAAATAGAGTTGAAGAAAGCAACAGCAAAGATCAATGAAACAAAAAGCTGATTCTTTGAGAAGATAAAGAAAATTGAAAAAAACTTTAGCAAGACTCATAAAAAGAAAAAAGGGAGGGGGAAAGGACTCAATCAATAAAATTAGAAATGAAGGAGGAGAAATTACAGAAACACAAGGGATCTTAAAATAAAACTACAAGCAGCTATATGCCAATAAAATGGACAACATGGAAGAAATGGACAAATCAGCACAAAGGCACAAACTTACAAAATTGAACAAGGAAAAGATAGAAAATATGAGCATACCAATCAGAAGTAATGAAATAAAAACTGATTAAAAATATTTCAATAAACAAAAAAACAGGAGCAGATGGCTTCACAGGTGAATTCTATCAAACATTTAGAGAAGAGCTAATATTTACCCTTCCCAAACTCTTCCAAAAACTGCAGAGTAAGAAACCTCCTAGGCTCAATCTATGAGACCTTCAGTTCAGTTCAGTTGTTCAGTCATGTCTGACTCTTTGCCAACCCATGGACTTCAGCACGTTGGGCTTCCTTGTCCATCACTAACTCCAACAGCTTGCTCAAACTCATGTGCATCAAGTCAGTGATGCCATCCAACCATCTCATCCTCTGTAATTCCCTTCTCCTCCTCCCTTCAATTTTGCCCATCATAAGGGTCTTTTCCAATGGGTCAGTTCTTTGCATCAGGTGGCCAAAGTATTGGAGTTTCAGCATCAGTCCTTCCAATGAATATTCAGGACTGATTTCCTTTAGGATTGACTGATTGGATCTCCTTGAAGTCCAAGGGACTCTCAAGAGTCTTCTCAAACACAACAGTTTAGAAGTATCAGTATTTAGGTGCTCAGTTTTCTTTCTTTCTTTATTTTTTTTAATTATAACAAATTCAGAAAAGACTCTTTTCTTTACATTATTGTGTTTGTTTTGCCATACACTGACATGAATCTGCCATGGGTATGCATGTGTTCCCCTTCCATAACCCCCCTCCCACCTCCCTCCCAATTCCATCCCTCTGGGTCATCCTGATGCACTAGCCCTGAGTACCATATATCATGCATCAAACCTGGGTTGGCGATTCATTTCACATATGATAATTTATATGTTTCAATGCTGTTCTCCCATATCATCCCACCCTCGTCCTCTCCTATAGAGTCCAAAAGACTGTTCTTTACATCTGCGTTCTTGATAGTCCAACTCTCACATCCATACATGACTACTAGAAAAACTATAACCTTGACTAGATGGACTTTGGTTGGCAAACTAATGTCTCTGCTTTTTAATATGCTGTCGAGGTTCCAAGAAGTAAATATCTTTTAATTTCATGGCTGCAGTAACCATCTGCCGTGAAACTGGAGTCCCCCCAAAACAAAGTCTCTCACTGTTTCCATCATTTCATTATCTCTGTCATGAAGTGATGGGACTGCATGACCATGACCTTAGTTTTCTGAATATTGAGTTTGAGGCTAACTTTTTGACTCTCCTCCTTCATTTTCATCAAGAGGCTCTTTAGTTCTACTTAGCTTTCTGCCACAAGGGTGGTGTCATCTGAATATCTGAGGTTATTGATGTTTCTCAAGGCAGTCTTTATTCCAGATTGCACTTCATTCAGCCTGGCAATTCTCGTGATGTACTCTGCATATAAGTTAAGTAAGCAGGGTGACAATATACAGTCTTGACATGCTCCTTTCCCAATTTGGAACCAATTCATTGTTCCATGTCTGGTTCTAATTGTTTCTTCTTGACCTGTGTACAGATTTCTCAGAAGACAGGTAAGGTGGTCTGGTATTCCCATGTATTTATGAATTTTCCACATTTTGTTGTGATTCACACAGTCAAAGGCTTTGGAGTAGTCAATTAAGCAGATGTTTCTCTGGAACATGCTTGCTTTTTGATGATCCAGCAGATGTTGGTCATTTGATCTCTGATTCCTCTGCCTTTTCTAAAACCAGCTTACACATCTAGAAGTTCACATTTCACATAGTGTTGAAGCCTGGCTTGGAGAATTTTGAGCATCACTTTACTAGCGTGTGAGATGAGTGCAATTGTCCAGTAGCTTGAACATTCTTTGGCATTGCCTTTCCTTGGGATTGGAATGAAAACTGACATTTTCTAGTCCTGTGGCCATTGCTGAGTTTTCCAACTTTGCTGGCATATTGAGGGCAGCACTTTCACAGCATAATCTTTTAGGATTGGAAATAGCTCAACTGGAATTCTATCACCTCCACTATCTTTGTTCACAGTGTTGCTTCCTAAGGCCTACTTGACTTCACATTCCAGGATGTTTGGCTCTAGGTGAATGATCACAACATCCTGATTATCTGGGTCAAGAAGATCTGTTTATTTAGTTCTTCTGTGTATTCTTGCCACTTCTTAATATCTTCTGCTTCTGTTAGATGCATGTCGTTTTGGTCTTTTATTGTGCTCATAGCCACACGAAATATTCCCTTGGTATCACCAATTTTCTTGAAGAGATCTCTAGTCTTTCCCATTCTATTGTTTTCC
The DNA here is from genome assembly GCA_007570785.1 of Antilocapra americana. Lineage (NCBI taxonomy): Eukaryota > Metazoa > Chordata > Mammalia > Artiodactyla > Antilocapridae > Antilocapra > Antilocapra americana. The sequence goes on along the minus strand of ML661334.1, from coordinate 5,323,104 downwards.
TCCATTTCTTTGCGTTGATCACTGAGGAAGTCTTTCTTATCTTTCCATGATATTCTTTGGAACTCTTCATTCAAATGATCATATCTTTACTGCAGCTTCCATTAGAAACAAATTAGTATATTTTAAATACAAGAGCTGGAAGAGAGCAGATGAAAATCACATCTCCCAGAACACATGATTTACTGGAACCATGTATGATCACCCAATCTGTTTGTTGTTAACCTCCATCCTAATTGCTCCTGCCTCAAAAAAATTTTTATTACCAAATTACAGTTTTGCAAAATCACATATAGAATCCTGTAGTGATGCCCATATAGTACTTTGTAATCTACTTTTTCTAAAAGTCTAATGCTGATCAAAATTAAATTTGTTGTATTATTTTCCTTATGAACTGCTAACATATTGTATCAAAACTCATATAAGTACTCATATCACATGGATGGTAACAAAGAGACAAAAGTTCATAGAAAAACTAAAAATAGATGTTGTGGGATATCCCTTTAATCTCTGCCTGTTAAGTCACTTTTTCTCTGAGGTCACAAATAGTTTTATTCATTGCAACTCAATACATTTCATTCATTAATATTTCTTTTTCAATTGCAATGGCACTCAAGTGTCACCACAGCCTTTTAAAATTACAAACTGGCATGAAATCACATATTTATCCAAAAAGATAAAATGATTCCCCCATTAAGTGACCTTGTTAAGTGTCATTTCCACAGCTTGTAAATCCCACCATTTTCCCTGCTACGGGTCAGGCCTTCAGTTCTCAGTAGCAAATCATTAGCTGAGAATGAGAGTGAGACCTCATTATCCCTTACACTAAACAGTTTTCACAAAATGTGTTGGAAGAAATTTGCTAGTCTACCCTGAAGCATTCTCAAGAATTGATACCTAACTGCATTTGTGAAGCTAAATGAGCAAAGTAAATTTTGTGATGTGATCTTGGTCACTGTAAGTCACATTTGCTGGCTTGTTCACTAATTCATAAAACTCGGTAGTTGGCAGTAGGTTTCTGTCATGTGTGTAAAACTAACCAGATCATCTGTAACTTTAAAATAAAAACAAGTGTATAATTTTGTGGCTATTTTTATATTTAAAATGTAAATATTCATAATTATCTGTTTATTGAATAGTGTGTTGTTATAGTATAGCTTGCAAGGGAAAAGACAGTATTTCTAAAAATAAATACTATCTTCTAAATTTGATTATATTAAATCAAATATCTCTAAATAAAATAATTAATAAAAAATAAAATATAAGAATCTAAGAAATATATGAAAATTGACTAAACTTGTTAACATATAAAGAATACTTACAAATTAATGAGGACTGGAAACTCTACATACAAATCGGCAAAGAAAAAGCAAAATATAGTGGGCAATGAATTTAAAAGATGCTGTCTCATTATAATTAAATATTGTAAAATAAAATAACAATGAGATACTATTATTCACCTATACAAAATCTTATAATATGTTTGGTGAGAATGAAAAACAAACAGGCCTCCAGACATTATTAATAGAAGTATAAAGTCATACATTCCTTTTTGATAAATATTTGGGATAATACAAATGAAAGAATAGCTAAATTTGCTTTCTCATTAACCAAGTTAGTTTTCTTCAGGGCAGATAGAGATGCAGATATATTTACATATATATGAGAGCAAATATGCCTAAGTAAATGTGCAAAAGTCTGATAAAAAATGTTTCCAAGTAATTCTTCACTAGTCAAAAAGATCTAAGAATAATCAGTGTTCATAAGTAGTGAATTTGTTCAATAAGTTACCATCATTTAGTTACTGATTTCAGGCTGCTCACCACTCAAAAGCCAATAACTTGAGAGACAAATGTCAGGAGAAAAGAAAGGTGCTTTACTGGGGAGAAGGTGGACTCATGTCCAGTGACCAATTCCAAAGATTCTGCTTGGCCAGGACACTTTCCAAGGGAAACAAGGGTAAGAATCTTGGTGAATTATCCAGGCAAGAGGGTCCGTCTCCAAGAGTGCAGGCTAGGAGACCCTTTCAGATGTTATCTTGCTTGCTGTGATTAGGATTGCTTAGAGAACTGTTGTGGGTAGGAGTCTAATCAGTTTTAACTGATAAATTCATCCTTCTTACTTCTTTTAATCTAGGAAAAGAACCAGCAGGTTAGACAAGGCATAGTGTGCATACAGGAGAGCAGAAGTCAGGAATTAGTATTAATTGCTTAGTAATCTCATGCCTATAATTAGGTTTTTAAGGTTAGACAGGAACAGAAATGGGCAAACAATAAACGGGCAAAAGAGTTGTCCCTGTCTTAAAACTGCAAGTATGCGATGTTTTTTCTGTTCTATGAAAGCACATTTGTGATTAGGGTATATTTGTATGTCTGCAATGTCATTCCATGGTAATAGTAGCCCACTCCCTAAAGTTGGATTCAAATGGGATTCTATTTTTTGAAGAAGAAACCAATACTGGAAATTTTAGCTTTATTTTAAGTTCTATGTTTCTTTATTGCAATCTAAATATATATATTACTTATTTGAAAAAGTAAAAAAGTACTAAAATACTGAAGTTTGCTAAATTGTCATCTTCCTCTATGATGATCTTTATCTTGGTTCTCTAATGCTATTAATACTTAATGAAGAAAATGCATTTTCATTTTTGTTGTGTGAGTTCAAAGTTGAAATGGAAAGACAAAAACAGGTTAACTTTCCATCTAAAATACCCATGAATAATTACCTCTTTTTATGTGATCTCTATTTTGACATTTAAAAAATGCAAAACACAAAATTGTATTAGTTACTAGTCAAGAGAGAAATAATACTAAGGACGTTCTTAAGTTGAATAAAATAAACCTTTGCAGCATTGCCCTTACTGCATGTGCAAACTGCTCCACATGACCTCAGACAATAAATGTAAAATCACCACCAGATGATCAGGCTTATTACTAGGAAGTGTAATTAGACCTAACTACACTCAAGGCTTAGTTTCCTTAATTTTTTATTCTTCAGGTACTCCTGCATATTTATTATACCACATAATCATGGGCTTGCTGATTTGTTGCCTTTTAATTGGTCTCTAGTGTTTCACTGATGTATATTTCTTTCCCCAATATCACTGTGGGGATTTTAAAAGTGCCTTCTCCATATTCCTTAATACAATTGACAATCAGGAAATGTTTCTTAAATGAAAACATGGTGAAGCAGAAGCTTTTCAGTGTGCCCTATTAAGACACTTAATTAAATAGGATATACCTATTAGGAAAGGTGAAATTCTAGTTGTCAATTTGGATAATATTAAAAGAAAATAAAGTAAAAGTTGTGTAGGCAAGGATAAACCAGGGAATCTAGGTTTAGTAAGTTAATGGAAAGTGAGGGATGGTCACAAAAAAATAATTTTGAATAAATATTGCTAGTCACAAAAGGGGGAGAAATAATGTTAAGAATTCACATAGTTTACTTTTGATCACTAAATACAATTTTTTTCATAATCTATAACAAAATGTAAAAAATTATGAAATCTTCCTAACTAAAATGACAACTTAGATTCAACATTTTTAAGTTGTTCCTATAATATTTTTCCTAATCATTTTCCTTTGTTTCATAAAAGAATAGGGTAACATTGTCTAAATTGTTTATATTTAAATCACTGTGATAGGGAATATACTAACACATCTCAATCTTAGGTATTGAAGAGGATTTTAAGAATAGTGAAATTAAATGACAAATGAAATCATACATAAACCTAAAGCATTATAAAATGTATTGAAAAATGTTAGTATATAGGCAATACATGTGACTCTCAAATACTTGGAAAAACTGTATACCCATGGCAGATTCATGTCAATGTATGGCAAAATCAACACAATAATGTAAAGAAAATAAATAAATAAATTTTAAAAAATCTAACTTATTCAATCTTACTAAAGGCTTTTGTCTACATAGATTGCTAATTCCATCCCTAGATTAAAATTTTAACAGATATAATATGCCTCAGATAAAATACATTATGAAATGTTTCTAAGAACTCATAAACTCTCATTGATAAACTATACAAATATTTCACCAGGTCACTTTTAGTTACTGGATAATTGAAACTCTTGTGTTTCTATCTATGCATAATTAAAATAAAAACAATGTTTTTCTGAAGTTAATTTGTAAATACTTTTCCATTTCTCTATGAAAATTGAGTATGATTATTTTGAATTACAGGAAAATATTGATATAAAGTATGAGTCAAAATTGTTATCTTTGTGAGGAAAGGATTCATGTTTGGGCTCCATATCTTATCCCAGGCATTTATATAACGTAACACGTGTTAGACACCGTTATCAGTACATAGTTCATCTTAACTTGCTTAACCTTCCTGTAGCTCTGTGATATAGGCCTTATTATAACTTCTACTGTACAGGTGAGGAATTGAGGCAGAGAGGTAGCTCAGGGTCTCACAGCCAGGATGTGAGCATTTAAACAGTAATGACTACATTACAGATTTTGTGTTCTTAACCACATAAAATGTTTTTCTCTATAAACCCTGACAATATGGTTAAATAAGACCACTTTCCAAGGGAGCTAGCCCAGTTGTATATAAACCCAAAGTGAATTCCCAAATCAGTAGTTTTGCTAAATATGCTATGTGTTTGTGTAATTTGCTCCAGTTGTATCTGACTCTGTGTGGCCCTGTGGACTGTAGAATGCCAGGCTCCTCTGCCCATGGTATTCTCCAGGCAGAATATTTGAGTGGGTTGCCATGTCCTACTTCAGGGGATGTTCCCGATCCAGGGATCAAACTTGCCTTTGTTACATCTCCTGCATTGGCAGGTGGTTTTTCACCACTAGCGACACCTGGGTAGACCGATATTATACATGAAAGTGAGAGTGGCTCAGTCATGTCCAACTCTTTATGACCCCATGGACTATACAGTCCATGGAATTCTCCAGGCCACAAAACTTCAGTGGGTAGCCTTTCCTTTCTCCAGGGGATTTTCCCAACTCAGGGATTGAATCCAGGTCTCCCGCATTACAGGTGGATTCTTTACAAGCTGAGCCACAAGGGAAGCATATCATACATATGGCTTGCTTATTTATAAACTGTCACTTTCTAACTCAGGACTAGAATTCAGCAAAATTACTCTTGGGAAACCTACCTTGAGTAACTCTAAATTTATCACTGTGATACAGTTTGTGGAAAATAGATCACAATGCTAAACTTAGATGTATATGCACACATACACACAGATGTAAAATAAAAATTATTTGTACAATAACTTTACAGGATTTTATTTTTTTGCCATTAGTAAGGAGTTATAATTATCTGACCAATTACAGCTTACTTTTATCCTGATGAGAACAGTATCTGACAAAGACATTTACTGATCTCAGATACACTCAGAATCCTTCTCAACATAACATTTTAGTCACCATCACCAAACTATTGAAGGCGCGTTTGTGAGAGAAAACTATTCATCATCTCTGCAATGTAATCACCAAAATAATAATTACTTACAATATTTTTAAAGTTCTAATATCAACTGTGGTACTCATTTCATAGAAATCACTTAATGTTTCTTTTCTTTTTATGTTTTTCAATATTCAAAATAGCTTTGAGATCATTTATTCTTTAAAGTGAGAGATGGTCACAAAAATTATTCATGATATTTGGAGTATACATATATGCTATACTGTTTATAAACATTGTTAATGGCAGTGAGTAATGGTTTATTTTTTTTTTATTCAATGTTTTTGCACTCAAAACCAGCTTGCCTTATAGCAAAAAATTCCACTTTCTGTTTGTAGTTGTCTACATGCTTTTTGCTTTTTTATTTATTTTTAACTTTTCTTAATCAACTTGCTTAGGTTTATGTCTATAGTATAGAGTTGGTTTTTGCTTTGAAAGACAATCTGGAAATCATTCTAATAGGTGAGCCATTCTTATTTACATTATTGATATAATCAGTACATACGTAAACATTACTTTGACTTATTTTAAAATAACATATGCAGTTTGTTTTTCATTATGATGTAGCTCTGATATTTAATAAGGTTCATACTTTTGTTCTAGAAATTACATTTATACTAGCATATAGTATATTTTGTCTGTTTCTTTTAGGATTCCCTCTAGTGAGCAAAGCAAAATAAACTTGTTACCTTTTTATCTTTTTACCTGATTTTATTTAGTGAAGTTATTTTATTTAATGTTTTTCTTATATGTACCTAAGATTCTACTATTTAATTTATCAACTTTAAGTGATATGTTTATCTTACATCTACTACCTAGGAGACAATAACTTGGAATACTTTATTTTCTATCATTTTCTTTACTTTCTTCCTATTGAAACAAAATGTTTGCACATGTTCTTCTTTGTCAGATTATATTCTATATATCTAGCAACACTTCATTCTTATCTATCCTTTGTTTAGCTTTATCCTCAAATATAAATAATATTTCCAATGCTGAATACAAAGTATCTGACATACAAAATATATTCAGGTTTTGTCAGGATTGCTGAGGTTTCCTAGTTGTCTTTGTTTAACGAAGTTTATCCTCTGGCATCCTGTGTTCAGAAAGAAGCACAGAGCTCATTGTCAGTCTTTTTTATTTGGAGGCAGTATATATATATATATATATATCACAGTTGAGAATACTGGTCCTATCCTCATGCACCAGAATATGATGCCCAGTTTTCAGTGAGCGCAGAGCCAGAGAGCAAGTTAGGTAGGTGGGCCTAGTATTCTGACCTCCAGGCTCAGTGATGCAGAAGGTCCGACAGAATAAGAGTTATCTGGAAAGGATAAGAAACCCTATAGGTTTCTGATAAGTCTCAATAGGATAATTACAATGCAGACCTTTAGGATTCCATAGGTATTCTACACTGTCTATTTGAAAAAGAGCTCCTGATGGAATTCAGAGATCTAAGATGAGAGTCTGGAGAAGAGATACATGGAGGGACTGTGGGACCATCTGCAAGGACTTTAGGTGCTTGTGTCCCTCCAGAGGATGTCCACTGCATCCTCTGAATGTCAGCAAGGTGTCCCCTACAATATGGTCTCAGAACAACAGGCCCATTTTTAGGGGAGGGGGGATGTAAGGGGGACACAAGACTACATGGTTCGCTGTCTTAAAACATACCCTATTACCAGAACAGCTAGCTGACTCCTAACAGATGACAGGAGGATGCTGGCCACGTGCTGAATTAAAGCTCAAAATACAGTGTGTGCTGTATTCCTAATAGAAAGTAAGGTTCAGGAACAAAGGACTGGTTACTCTCAGTCACCTGCAATAATGTTCCCATCTCCCTCAAATTAGAGTCTACCATATTTGAAGTCCTAGTTACTAGTGCCTATAGGATAAACAAAGAATCAACCAATGTAATTGAAGTTGGGATTGCCACCTGACCATTATGTGTTACTCACACCTGCAGACCAAAAGAAAAGAATTTCTACATGGGGTAGGAGTCATGAACTTAGGTTACCACTAGAAAGCATCGCTGATGTTACACTATGGGGTCAGAAGAGAATGTGTAAAGAAGTCATAGGATTCCCTGGGTATATCTATGCCCTGTTGTGCATAGTGGTGATGATGAGACAGTTACAGGAACCACCCAACAATCTCAAGGCAACATAATGGCTCAAATCAGTTGAAATCCTGGCTGAGTATGAGAAAAATATAGAGTAAGAAGTGGATAACTGAGATCTTGAATATCATTTGTGCCCCTGAAACATGTTAAAGCAGTGAGAATTGTAGCTTATTTATTAATTATCATAATACTTTAAGTCTCTGCAGAGATTGCAACCAGTTACCTCTCCAAAAGAAACTCTGGAAAACTCTGGAAAATTTCCATGAGATTACATGGGGAATTCTGAGTGGTACCAATAGTGAGCATTATTGAATATCTCTTTAAGCACATATTAGATTCTGTTGGTTTAATTTATTTTTTCCCATTTCTGTGAAAATGAGCTTCTTGTGGACTCAACAGGGTTGCACAGGTATAGCCTGACCTAAATACATCTCCAGTCTTGTTTCTGCACTCTTCTGGCTCACAGCTCCAGAGGTTTACAGTTGACATAGTGATAGTGTACATCTTGACAAATAGTTCAAAACTCATGCATATGCAGCCCACTCCTTTGAGGGACTCAACTGATTGTTAAGTGAGTGGAGCTAATGAATAAATGCTTTCTCCTTTCCTCTTTGGACAGAGAGTCATAATTCCTCAAAAATTTTCAAGGAATTGACCCAGCAGGCAATCAGCGGTGGCAAATTCAATAGCTTATCTTTATATGGCTCTGTCCTGTCTGCTTTGTTTTGCTCTCACTTTTGCTTCTTAAATGATGCTGTTGTTGCTGTTCAGTTACTAAACCATGCCCAACTTTTTGCAATCCCATGGACTGGTAGCTTACCAGGTTCCTTTGCCCATGGGATATCCCAGGCCAGAATACTGGAGTAGGTTGCCATTGCCTCCTCTAAGGGATCTTCGCAAATTAGGAATCAAACTAGAGTCTTCTGTGGCTCCCGCATTGGAAGGTGGATTCTTTACTATTGAGCCACAAGGGAAGCCCCAGCAAAACCCTCACACCTTCCATTTGTTTTAGGTTCTGATTTCTGAGGAACAGAAGAACAGAATTATGTGAACAAAAGATTAATTGGATCATCATTCTAATTAGTATAAGAAATGAAAACAACTACCAAAAGACAAATGATTAGACATAACTTGATATGTCCTTATTATGGAATGTTATTCGACTATTACAAAGACCAAGTTACTGAAAAGCTTTTGCACAACAAGGGAAACCATAAATAAGACCAAAGACAACACTCAGAATGGGATAAAATATTTGCAAATGAAGCAACTGACAAAGGATTAATCTCCAAAATATGTAAACAACTCATACAGCTCTACATTAAAAAAAAAGAAAGAAAGAAATTAAAAATGGGCAGAAAACCTAAACAGACATTTCTACCAAAAAAAAAAAAAAATACCGATGGCCAACAAATACATGAAAAGATGATCAGCATTGCTCATTATTATAGAAATTCAAATGGAAACTATAATAAGGTATCAGCTCACACCACTCAGAATTGCCATCATCAAAAATCTACAAACAGTAAATTTTGGAGAGGATGTGGAGAAAAGAGTACCTCTTTGCACTGTTGGTAGAAATGTAGATTGATATAACCACAATGGAGAAAAGCATGGAAGTTCCATAAAAAACTAGGAATAATACTAACATACGACCCAGCAAACTCACTATTGTGCATATACGTGGAAAAATCATAATTAAAAACAACACATGTACCCCCAAAGTTCACTGCAGCACTATTTACAATAGCCAGAATATGGATACAACCTAGATATCTATCAACATAGGAAGGGATAAAAAAAGTTGTCATACATATATGCAATGGAATGTTACTTATCTATAAAAACAAATAAAATTGAATCATCCATGATGTGGATGAACCTAGAGTTGGTCACAGAGAGTGAAATAAGTCAGAAAGAGAAAAACAAATGCATATATATATGAAATGTAGAAAAATGGTACCGATGAACCTATTTGTAGGCAGGAATAGAGACACAGACACAGAGAATGGACTTTTGGACATAACAGAAGATAGGAGAGGGTGAGATGAACTAACAGAGCCACACTGACATGTATACACTGTCATGTGTGAAAGAGCTAGCTAGCTGTAAGCTACTGTACAGCACAGGCTGCTTAGCTTGGTGTTCTGTGATGACCTAGGTGGGTGGGATGCAGGGAGATGGAAAGGAGGCTCAAGAGGGAGGGGATATACATATACACATAGCTGATACACAGTTTTATACAGCAGAAATTAACACAACAAGGTAAAGAAGTTACACTTCAATTAAGAAAAAAGACTAGGTTAAATCAACATACATCAGAAGGCATACATAAATCATAAGACTCTTATATAGCATAATTCCATTTTTTTTTAACCAAACCAAACTGTATACATGAGACCGTGCAATGTTGTATAACAACAGAAAAGCAGGAAGAAGTTTGACAATAGGTTTTTAATTGGTTATCTCAGGAAATAAATGGTCCTTAAGTGTTTCTTTATTCAACTTTGAATTTATTTCTTTTGTGTAAAAGCAAAGTAACAATTTGGAATTTCAAAAAATAAAGCAGAGAAAATGATTGAGCCATATTATAAGAGCTAGGCTTCTATCATGGAATTTTGCAGTGCAGTCGTTTCAAAGAGTGGTTAAGATCAAGACAGAGGCATGATCAGAACAATCTAAAGAGAACAATCGGAGGTGAGATGTGGAAAATGTAGTGCATCTGCGCTTCCAAGTACTTTACTACAAAGGACAGTTGGCACATGAGGCAGTTGGATGGGAAATGGGTTCACGGAAGATAATTACTAGGTTATGTAAATAGGAACTTACTTTGTATTCCCATAGGAAGAATCGTAGTAAGGGAATGGGATCTAGTGCAGGCGGGGAGGCATTGGCCTGGGAGGGGAGTGCAGTCAGGAGGCCATTGAGAGGGTAGGAGCACAGGGGCTTGGGTGGTTAGCTGCCATTGCTTACACTGTTTTCTCAGTGAAATAGAAAGTGAGGTCACCAGTCACGAGTAGGACAGTGGGAAAAGAGATGGAATTTTGAAGAAAGACAAGGAATGTGGAATCCAAAGAGAGAGCACACTGAGTTGGATAATAAGACTTTATGATTTAGCACGAGTCTTTAGAATCACCGTTGGTTTCCTTTTCCAGTCATACTCATTTGCGTTGGTCTAGCATGAGTCTAGCGTGTGTCTAGGCAAAGGGGTGGGTTTAGGCAAAGCAAACACAAGGGAGAATGAACTGAGATAGGGGCTTTTGCATTCAGAGTTCAGCAACCACATTTATACTGTCTTTTCATTGCTAGTTCCCCTTACTTCTGCTGCAATAAATTGCATGTAGTGCAAGCGATGCTAGGTATGGTTCCCTGGTAACAGCTTCCAGGCGCCTGTGAGTTTTCTTTGCCCAGAAATGTTGGGGAGTGTCTCATGATTTTTTGTAGCCAGAGATTAGTGATTTTGAGGCTAAAATGCTCCCTGGAAGACCGTAGCATAATGTAAGGACGCCACCATGATTTTTCATCTTATGATGTGCTTCTTTGTTTTAATCTTTTGTCTTAAAGCTTTAATCTTTGTTTCTATCTTTGGCCTTAAAGCTTTTGTTACTCAGTGAGCTGAAAGAAGGCAGTGTGTTTTGTTCCTCACTACCTGTGGCTTTTATTAATTTATAAAAAACTTTAATTAAAGCAATACTTAGGGATTTACCATGGCATTAATAGAAATAAATGTGTATTCAACAAAGTCATGACATGTAAAACGTGCAGTGTTTCTTATAAATCACTTGACTCCAGAGAAAAATCACTTTCTTAACCCTAACCCAATGATATAATGTTCTGATGCAGTTGTTAGAATTCTGCATCCATCTTAAGTTTTGACAAAATATGTGACAAGTTACTCATCAAATTATATTTACTTTTTTGTATGTTTATATGACATGTTGGATTGCATCACCAACTCGTTGGATATGAATTTGAGCAAACTCTGGGAGACAGCGGAGGACGGGGAAGCCTGGTATGTTGCAGCCCATAGGGTCACAGAGTCAGACACAACTGAGTGACTGAACAACAACAATAACAGTGTATATCTATGCCGGGGTCCAGCCCCAGCGGGTCCGGGGATCTTGAGGGATGAGTGGTGTCAGCAAAGTACTGAGCTGAGTCAAAGTGTTGATGGAGCAGTCTTTCTTTATTGTTGTTGGTTTACAGTTTTTATACCCAAGAAACACACCCATTACAGCACATATTATTCTATACAATCTTTTGTTTTATGCCTACCATCAACAACTTTAACATTAAGCTCATTTTCCTTGCAAAAATAGGATTTCTGCATAATTAGATTTAACTATAGTATGTTTACCATTTGAATGTATTCAGCATACTTCGATAAGTATATCAATCTAAGTAGAAAGGTTACATTTCTCTTTGTAGGTGCAACTATGTAGAAGCTAGAAGGAAGGGCTTAAGCTTGAAATTGCTTTATTCTATTAACCTATTCTGGTTCTTACAAGGAAAGAGAAAAGAGGACAAAGAGACAGTTTAGCAGCACTGCTTTAACAATAAAACCCTATTAACCTTATAACTACTATAATGAATTCCTTTGTCTACAATATCCTAGAGCAATCAATGTCTCCAGCTATGCTGGCCACAGTTATGAGCATTCCTAAGTCCCATTCCAGCCTGGTTTCTTCAAGGAAGGGACCCTCCTCTGTGGAGTGGTCGGGAGAGTGGGATGTGGAATGGTGACCCAAGTACGAGCCCTTCTGGTGGTGGCCTTGCCATGACCCCCAGATAACTCTTGGTAAACTCCCCAGTAAGGAGTAGGAGGTGTAGTAATCTGTTTAAATGTCCCTTATTCCTCCTTTGTCCTCAGGGAAGGGAATCTGCCTTCCCCAATCCCCTGGGGGAAATAAGGTCTGAGGGAATTATCTCAGGATGAATTCTTCCTAACTGGGACTGACCTACTGAGATGAGCTAATGTTCAGAGCATAAACAGAACTTCCCAAGAAAAATACCAGGAGGGGCGTTGCCTTGGGATGCTCTGAAGGAAAATCCACTTTGCAGTTTCCTTCTTAGTCTCATGACCTTGTCATCTGAGTGAGGGGGCATCCTGACAGTTCGGCATATCTAGATAAGTTTTAATCAGCACATAACATTTTAAAAAATGCTTTTCACTTTCTCACATTTCATTATGGAGATTGAACCTTTATAATAAAGGACATTTCCTTAATGATTAGTGATGTTGAGTATCTTTTAATGTGCTTATTGCCCATTTGTGTGTGTGTGAATATATATATATATATATATATATATATATATATATATGTTCTTGAAAAATGTCTAGTGAAGTCCTTTGCCCCAGTTTTAGATCACATTTTTTTGCTGTTGTTGTTGAATTGCAGGAATTCTTTATATATCCTGGATATTAACTTCAAGCATAATAAAATTACATCCAAGATATTAACCTGGATAATAAAAATGTGTTATTTTCTCACATTCTGTGGATTGCTTTTCCAATAGGCTCATAATATCCTTTAATGCACAAAAACGTCTTTTAAAAAATGTTTTTATGAAACTTCTTCTAAAGTAGAAAAATAATTTGAAAGTCAAGTTTAAATTTATCTTTAGTCCTGTTATTTCTCTGCGCTATATTAGATGAGTTTAAGTAGAAATCATACAAGTAAAGTCTGTGCTTCTGAAGACATCATCACTTAATTTTGACATTGAAACAAAAATATTTGCAACCTTAAATATGTTTGGATCATGTTTTTTGGTGTTTCTTTAAATAGAATTTTACTGAAAAAAGAATAGAAGAATAATGACTTGAGCTTAGTAGATGAAGGGATCTGTGAATTTATATACCTGTGGAATTAACTTTGTGCCTTCCTTCAGGAGCTCAGATGGTAAAGAATCTGTCTGCAAAGTGGGAGATCCGGGTTCTGTCTCTGGGTCAGGAAGATCACCTGGAGAAGAAAATGGCAACTCACTCCAGTATTCTTGTCTTGGAGGCTACAGGCTACAGTCCAAGGGGTCACAAAGAGTCAGACACAACTGAGTGACTAATACTTTCACTTTTACACTTTCAGTATCAGCACCAATAACAGTCAAAGTCCACTATCAAAATGTCAAATAACATTCATGAAACCTAACTGTTTTCTATCCTAGAATCTTTATATTTGATTCTTAGCCAGGAACACAGTTTTTCCATAGCCTTACATACTTGATTCCAACTCAACATTCAGAACTCATCTCCAACATAATCTCTCTTTTTTTAAAAAAATTAATTAATTTATTTTTTTCCTTTACATTATCGTGTTGGTTTTGCCATACATTGACATGAATCCGCCATGGGTATACATGTGTTCCCCTTCCAGAACCCCCCTCCCACCTCCCTCCTGATTCCATCCCTCTGGGTCATCCCGGTGCACCAGCCCTGAGCACCCTGTGTCCATTTTTAAATATGATAATTTACATGTTTCAATGCCATTCTCCCATATCATCCCACCCTTGCCCTCTCCCATAGAGTCCAACAAACTGTTCTATACATCTGCGTCTCTTTTGCTGTTTCACATACAGGGTTATTGTTACCATCTTTCTAAATTCCATATATATGCGTTAGTATATTATATTGTTGTTTTTCCTTCTGGCTAACTTCACTCTGTATAATAGGCTCCAGTTTTGTCTACCTCAGTAGAACTGATGGATAAGAAAGCTGTGGTACATATAACAACATGATCTCTTAAAGAGATCTTGACTAATCTGGCTGAACAAAAAAGCCCCACTTCCACCCTATGTCACTGTTTATCCCAATCAGATCTACTGCACTTACAATAGGCTAAAATTATCTGTGTTTATGTGGGGATTGTTTCTTCTTCATATTCTCACTAGATGCATGCTCCACAAAGGGGTCAGTCTGTCTTGTTTATCTGGACCCTCAGTACTGGAATAGAGTAGGTAATAAATAAAATATTTACAGAATAAATGAGATGAAATGATGTTATGCTAAGAATTCCAATTAACTCATATCTTCCTCAAAATTGTTAAAATCATGAGTATTTATCATTAATTACACAGTCAAATGTAAAATGATTACATATGAACCATATTTCAGTTATTCTATAAGAGTCATTCATGGCTTTGATTATTGATCATTTTGGAAAATACGTTGCTGACATCTTAGCATTCATAGTGAATGAATATCTTGTAACTAGCTTTTTCAGAGTCCAGGCAAGACTTTATTTCTTTACTTGCTTTTAGGACTCTTATACACAGAAAATGTAGCTTTCCCTCTGATATTGAGAAAAAACATTTTGTGATTTTCTAAGGTTTTGAGAGTCCTTTTATTTTCCCTATCTTTACTTCCTTAGTTCAGAAGCACTCAGTAGTAAATCAGTCTCTACTTCAAAAAACCTTGTATGAAACATAAATGAGACATTTAGTAGCATGGTAGCATTTTTCAAAGTCTATGAAATGCTATTTCTTTCTTTCTTTTTTTTTTTTTTTACGAAATGCTATTCTTAACATTACTAGTAAAGCTTATGATTTAAGTAAATTAGGTGTTACTTTGAAACTTATTTTTTCCAAGTCTCTTAGAACTACACATATATTGAATAATTAGACTTTTTGAATACCGTAATTATAGAAAGCTTCAGCTTTTAATACATCTTACAACATATCAATTTAAAGGGAAACTGGCTGCTGTTGCTTCATCTACTCAGACACTATTAAGATCTTTTTCTTTTCTTT
This sequence comes from Antilocapra americana, assembly GCA_007570785.1. Classification (NCBI taxonomy): domain Eukaryota; kingdom Metazoa; phylum Chordata; class Mammalia; order Artiodactyla; family Antilocapridae; genus Antilocapra; species Antilocapra americana. The sequence continues at coordinate 5,307,802 of ML661334.1, read as the reverse complement.
TCTTTTTTTTTTAAATTCTTTCTTTAGAAACACCCCAGGTTCTTCTTTTTTTAAAACACTGTTTCATTTTAGCAGACTGATACACTGGAAACAATCATACCCATCTTGAAATATTAAATACCAGAGTGATTATTGAACAATGGCGTGTTTCCATTACTTTTTGTCATGCACAGTTTTTCTGTATCATTTATTTTTTATTGCTAACAGAGTATCACAATATTCTAAAGTGCAACCCTTTCCCCAATCAATCTCATAAATCTTATGGTCACAGTGGTTGGAAAGCAAGGGACTTTTATTTTTTTTCTTTATAAGGGACTTTTATAATTGCATATATTTATGGTCCAGAGACAAATGTCTTTCACAGGATTTATTTGTGTTGTTATATGGCATATTGTGATGGTCTCTGGGTAAGTAATCTGCAAACCTCGGCTCTGACTGAATCTAGGTCACTGGCTGGGCCAGATGAAGCTTGAAAATATAAACTTTTTTCAGTAGATAGTCACACTTAAATGCTAATAATGCTTTCTCTGGGTTTCCCTGGTAGCTCAGATGGTAAAGAATCCGGCTGCAATGCAGGAGACCTGGGTTTGACCCCTTGGTTGGGAAGATCCCCTGGAGAAGGGAAAGGCTACCCACTCCAGTATTCTGACCTGGAGAATTCCATGGACTGTATAGTCCATGGGGGCGGAAAGAGTCGGACATGACTGAGCAACTTTCAAGTTCAAAGCTTTCTAATTTGTTTTATAATATTAGGTACATTGATATATGATAGGTATGATTAGGTACATTGATATATGATGTTTTTCATAGAGGAGGAGCAAAATGTTTTATATGAAAGAAAACCATGATTTTGTAGCAAGACTAGACTCTTCTTTTACAAGTGTGATATTTCTGACTTAAGTTAGAACAATTCTATCTAGCTTCCTGTGTGTGTTTAGGGGGGTGGGTGGAATCAAATGATAGAGTAACTACCAGGAGGATTCTAATTTGGGATCTGTCTTCAAATTTTGGGTCTCTTGAGTTGGTAATACCTTGCATATCAACATAGGAAGTAGTAGTTTCTTATACTCCAATCTAGAAGCCTAAAGATCGAAAACAAATTATTTTCAACCCCAAATAAAAGTTTCTACAAATGAAAATGAGTGCCCTTGAAAGTAGCCTCAGGAATATCTACCTAAAGTAGATAATAATAGCCAATAGTATCCCTAACTTTCTGCCTGCTGATTTTCAAATGAAGGAGATGAGCCATTAGCAGTACCATTGGCAGCACAGATATATGTCTACCACCACGTCTGTAGAGCTCAAATATATTCAGAAGGTTAGCAGAAGATATTCAGCAAAGTTCAGAAACAATTTATAAAAGCAGATAAGAGGCAAAAATTTTACTAGGTAATTTTTTCAGGATAACAAATATATTAGTTTAACTCACAAATCACATTTAGTTCTTCATTTTTAAATTCAGGATGGAATATATGTTTAATAAAGCATTTAATTGCAGAAAAATGCATTTGATTACTGCTTTGATAAAAATAGGCTAAAATCTTTTGGATAATATGCATATTTAAAAGCTTATAATTTTATTATAAAGAATTAACATGTTGGCAGTTATTTGAGACATGTATATATCTCAAAATATATTAAAATATATATTAGTGAACTGCTTTAGTGAACACATTTTTTTAAGCTATATATTTTAGGTTCTATACATTGACTTTTGACTGTGTACTTTTGTTAATTATTTTTTTCAGAATTATTTTCATCATTAACAGAATTTTATTTTCTACAAAGACTATATTAGTGATGCTTAAATGTCTTATCTTTCCCTTATCCTTTGAGTCAGCCATAGCATCATAGTAACTAGTAATGAAAATGAGTAAAACACTTTAAGAACTTCAAAATATAAATGTATTAGATAGTTTTCACAAAGATTTAAAATTTTGTTACTAAAATCAGCCTATCAAAAGGGTGAGCATAATAAGCTTCTATATAGGTATAGATCGGTAATTATGAAATAAGGTAAAACACTCAAGAGTAAGTGAAACAATGCCCGAACACCAGAAAAATAAAATAAAATATAATTGTCCAAAGTATAACAACAGGAAAAAAACCTGTATTCTTACATTGATTGTTAAATGTGACCATTTTCGTCATTTTGAAGGTTAGTGATACATTAGTGCTACTCACCTTAGGCAAGCATTATGTCAACTGCTAATTTTCTCTTCAAAAACTATCTGCAAATTACCAAATGAATTAAATCCTTAAAATACCGCCATTGCAAAAAAACACATATAGTTACTCAAGTTAAACTGAATCTCTGAATTCATTACATTCTTTTGTCTATAAGTCAATTTTTTGCCATCCAGACTGAGCCAACATGGAGAAAGAAAAATGATCAATTATACAGTTTCTGCAACTTTTTAAACAATGACTATTTTTAGAATCCTTAGCTGAAATTTGCTTTTTATATAGATTTTAAAGATTATAAATAATATTAGCTCCAGGAAAGGATAACTGATGTTATTATATAATATTTTAAATTTACAATAAATAGTAATGTAGTGTTTGATAAAACTCTTAAGGCTATTTTTTACCTTGATTAGTGTTTATGAAGCTTCCACAGTTTGCCTTTATCATCCATCAAACAGGTGATTTTTCTTGTCACTTGTTCTATATTCAGGATGATGTATAAACATTGAAAATTTATAAAGAATTTTGAGGAAATGGACCTTTTTATGTTAAAAAAAAAAGAATGTTCTTTAAATTTTAGCTTCCCTAAAAATTTTCAAAAATGAATAATAAAAAATAATTGATTGTCTTATTCTTTCACTACAGAAAAAGTTGAAGTTATATATTATTTCAAACTTACATACTAAAGGAAGTGAAAGTGTTAGTGGTTCAGGTGTATCTGAGTCTGTGATCCCATGGACTGTAGCCTATCAGGTTTCTGTCTGTGGAATTCTCCAGGCAAGAATTCTAGAGTGGATAGCCATTCTTTTCTTCAGGGGATCTTCCTGACCCAGGAATAGAACCCAGGTCCCACACTGCAGGTGGATTCTTTACCATCTGAGCCATCAGGGAAGATGCTTGTATATCGTAGTCATATTTAATGTGTTTTATTCAGCTTATTTGTAGTATCAGGAGGTAGGAAATGGTAACTGGGAATTCTCTCCAAGATTTAACATAACTCTCCCACCAAAAACTGTACTAGTGTAACTGATGATGAAATTTCAAAATTATTAACAGCATAACTTTGTCTTTTGTTCCTTATCTTTCATGTTTTTGTAAAGAAAAACGAGAGATAAAAACTTCAGGAAGGCCATTGTGGAATACGATAAAGGAGAAACCCTTGTTTATTACTCAATAAGTAAACATCACTGGAAATCTTTTTTTTTTTAAGAATTAAACTGCTAAATCAATTATTGAGTCATAAAATCATTGGAGTATAATAATATAATAATAATAAAAACCAAAGAAGTAAGCCAGCCATTAGAATAGGAAACACTTTTCACCTTTTCTAAAGCTCTGTTTTATTGACTATGCCAAAGCCTTTGACTGTGTGGATCACTATAAACTGTGGACAATTCTTAAAGAGATAGGAATCTCAAGAGACCACCTGATCTGTCTCCTGAGAAACCTGTATGTATGCAGGCCAGGAAGCAAAAGTTAGAACAGACATGGAACAACAGAATGGTTCCAAAGAGGAAAAGGAGTATGTCAAGGCTGTATATTGTCACCCTGCTTATTTAACTTACATGCAGAGTACATCTTGAGAAACGCTGGGCTGGATGAAGCACAAGCTAGAATCAAGATTTCTGGGAGAAATATCAATAACCTCAGATATGCAGATGACATCACCTTTATGGCAGAAAGTGAAGAAGAACTCAAGAGCCTCTTGATGAAAGTGAAAGAGAAGAGTGAAAAAATTGGCTTAAAGCTCAACATTCAGAAAACTAAGATCATGGCATCTGGTCCCATCACTTCATGGGAAATAGATAGGGAAACAGTGAAAATAGTGGCTGACTTTATTTTTGGGGACTCCAAAATCCTTGCAAATGTTGATTGCAGTCATGAAATTAAAAGACGCTTGCTTACTCCTTGAAAGGAAAGTTATGGCCAACCTAGACAGCATATTAAAAAGCAGAGACATTACTTTGTCGACAAAGTTCTGTCTAATCAAAGCTATGGCTTTTCCAGTAGTCATGTATGGATGTGAGAGTTGGATGGTGAAGAAAGCTGAGCGCCGAAGAATTGATGCTTTTGAACTGTGGTGTTGGAGAAGACTCCTGAGAGTCCCTTGGACTGCAAAGGGATCCAACCAGTCCATTCTAAAGGAGATCAGTCCTGGGTGTTCACTGGAAGGACTGATGTTGAAGCTGAAACTCCAATACTTTGGCCACCTCATGTGAAGAGTTGACTCATTGGAAAAGACCCTAATGCTTGGAAGGATTGAGGGCAGGAGGAAAAGGGGACGACAGAGGATGAGATGGCTGGATGGCATCACCGACTCAATGGACATGAGTTTGAGTGAACTCTGGGAGTTGGTGATGGAGAGGGAAGCCTGGTGTGCTGCAGTTCATGGGGTCAAAAAGAGTCGGATATGACTTAGCCACTGAACTGAAGGTTCTGGTGTGTGGAGTACAGGAAATCCATCTGCCAAACTCTGTACCCATGAACACCCAGTTTATCATAATAGCAGTATACTCCTACTCATCTCTATCAAATCTTTTCTTCTTCAAATGTGTTTTGAACCACATCAGCTGCCTTCAAATTGCCAAAATCAAAAGTCATTTGTTTGCCCTCAAGTTATTCAGTGTCTCAGCACAAAGGGCGGCTCTATTCTTGAAATACTTTCTACCCTTGGATTCTACAAAATAACTCCTTGATCTCCTTGAATTGTAGGCAATTCCTTGACAATTGCCTTTTTGAATTCTTCTGTTATGACTTTAAATGTTAGGTTAAGCCACAGTTTTTTTTTTTTTTAACTTTTCCTTTAACTATGTTATTTCCTTGTGATCATGACTTTGCAAATTATTTGTCCTTAGCTGAATCATAATTGTCTACATCATCTCTGTGCTTCCCTTGGAGGTACAGGCACCTTCCACAATCTCATTTGGCTGAAGAATAGTCACTTCAGATTGAATATGTTGAACACAGGACCCTTGTTTCACCCCATTCAGTACTCAAACCTATATGTGCCACACTTACACATCTCCACACTTGGTCCCTATAACCCATTCTTCAAAGAACAAAGAGAATAATCTTGAAACAAGTTGAACCCATCACTCTCTTGATTAAAATTTTCTTCTTAGATCCAGACTCCCTCTCAAATCCAGATTCCTTGACAATATTCTATGTCTTTGCTTGTCCTTGCAGATCTATTTAGTGTTATATCCCACACTTCTGCTTCTCTCTATCTCCTACTCTGTTCTTTGAGCACATTAAACTCCTTCCATCTCAGTGTCTTTGCACATACTGTTCCTCCCACTTGGGATTCTCTTACTTAGACTTCACAATTCAGAGAAGCTCTGCTGGACCCAGCTTTGGGAGCTAGCCTCAACCCACACCCTCCAGGAGTTGGGCACATTGTCTGTGGGAGCCAGCCTCACCTCTGAAAAATCTCAGAAAAATATTAGGAATGTGTTTAAACTGAAATGTAAACAACAGCCAAGAAATACTTCTAACCTATTATTAAATTCTTAATCTTAAAGAACACAACATTAAATGAGGTATAATTAAGGGAAATATGAGATACCCTTTATTAAATAGTTGCAGGGTTTGAGTTGTATGTCATCAGCCATGCTGGAAACTTCAAATTATTGCACATAAATCATTCCTTCAAGCTTCCCTACAAAAGTATCCAAAGAAATTGCATTTGAACTTTCCATTATTTTCATTTTCTGATTTGCTTTGCTTTTAATTAATTAAATTGGAATATAAAAAAACGTTTTATTAAGGAAAATCAGCCTAAAACACCAACACCACAATTTAGAAATGTTTGCACGTCCATGCTTTGTAAATATGCTTTAAATATATGCTATTCAAGTATGGAAACTAGCAACAGTTAATAATGTGAATTCATGTGAATTATGAAGTTATAATTCCACTGATGAAATTTCAAGATTAGTGTCTTACTGTAGATATTAATATGAAACTCTTTTTACAGTTAGGGAAGTTCCACTGAAAACTGAGAAGAGAGATTGTGAATTAATAGTCATAAAATACATTGTTCTATGAACTTCATTTAGAATTAATAAAGGAAATAAAAGAAACATGAGTCTGGCTAGTGAGAGAGGTAGGTATTTTTTCTGTAAGAGTGTTTCAGCATCATTTTTCAGAATTAGAGAATAATGCTGTAATTTTCTTCAGCCTATAATAACTGTTTTCAAAAATTTTGTCTTACTCAAATGAGTACATAAGTACTTAAGTTTGGCCTCAGGTCAAAACAGGGAGGGAACACAGCCCCACCCATCAACAGAAAATTGGGTTAAAGATTTACTGAGCATGGACCTGCCCATCAGAGCAAGACTCAGATTCCCTCACATCTATTCCCTCCCATCAGGAAGCTTCCACAGCCTCTTATCCTTATTTATCAGAGGAAAGACAGAATGGAAACCATAATTGCAGAAAGGAACCAAAATGATCACTTGGATCTGGGTCATGGTGGAGAGTTCTGACAAAACGTGGCCCACTGGAGAAGAGAATGGCAAACGACTTCAGTATTCTTTCCTTGAGAATCCCATGAACAGCATGAGAAGGCAAAACGCTATGACACTAAAAGATGAATCCCCCAGGTGGGTAGGTGCCCAATATGCTACTGGAGAAGAGTGGAGGAGTAGCTTCAGAAAGAATGGAGAGGCTGAGCCAAAGCAAAACAACACCCAGTTGCAGATGTGACTGGTGATGGAAGTAAAGTCTGATGCTGTAAAGAACAATATTGCATAGGAACCTGGAATATTATGTTCTTAAATCAAGGTAAACTGGAAGTGGTCAAACAGGAGATGGCAAGAGTGAATATCTACATTTTAGAAACCAGTGAACTAAAATGGGCTGGAAAGGGAGAATTTAGTTCAGATGAATGTTATGTCTACTACTGGGGGCAAGAACCCCATAGATTTCATAGTCAAAGAAAGAGTCCAAAATGCAGTACTTGGGTGCAGTCACAAAAACGACAGAATGATCTGTGTTTATTTCCGAGGGAAACCATTCAGTATCACAGTAATCCAAGTTTATGACCCAACTACTAATGCTGAAGCAGCTGAAGTTGAATGGTTCTATGAAGACCTACATGACCTTCTAGAACACCAAGCAAAGATGTTCTTCTCATCACAGAGGACTGGAATGCCAAAGTAGGAAGTCAAGAGATACCTAGAATAGCAGGCCTTCATTAACTATGCTAAAACTTTAGACTGTGTGAATCACAACAAACTGGAAATTCTTAAAGAGATGGAAATATCAGGCCACTTTAACTGCTTTCTGAGAAATCTGTATTCAGGTCAAGAAGAAACAAGTAGAATTGAACATGGGACAGTGGACTGGTTCCAAATTGGGAAAGGAATACATCAAGGCTGTATTTTGTAATCTTGATTATTTAACTTATATGCAGAGTATATCGTGTGAAATGCTGGTCTGGATGAAGCACAAGCTGGAATCAAGATTGCTGGGCAAAATATCAGTAACCTCAGATGTGCAGATGATACCACCTTTATGGCAGAAAGGAATTAAAGAGCTTCTTGATGAAAGTGAAAAAGGTGAGTGAAAAAGCTGGCTTAAAACTCAACATTCAAAAAACTAAGATTATGGCAAAAACTAAGTTTTGCCATTATTTCATGGCAAATAGATGGGAAAACAATGGAAACAGTGACAGACTTAATTTTCTTGGGCTCCAAAATCACTACAGAAGGTGACTGAGGCCATGAAATTAAAAGATGCTTGCTCCTTGGAAGAAAAAATATGACCAACCTAGACAGCATATTAAAATACAGAGACATTACTTTACCTACAGAGGTCCATATAGTCAAACTATGTTTTTGTCCAGTAGTCATGTATGGATGTGACAATTGAACCATAAAGCAAACTGAGCACCAAAGAATTGATGCTTTTGAACTGTGGTATTGGAGAAGACCTCTCAGAGTCCCTTGGACAAAAGATCAAGCCAGTCAGTCCTAAGGAATCAGCCCTGAATATTCACTGGAAGAACTGATGCTGAAGCTGAAGCTCAATACTTTGGCCACCTGATGCAAAGAACTGACTCATTGGAAAGGACCCTGATGCTGGGAAAGATTGAATGCAGGAAGAGAAGGAGACAACTGAGGATGAGATGGTTGGATGGTATCACTGACTCAATGGATATGAGTTTGAGTAAACTCCAGGAGTTGACGATAGACAGGGAGGCCTGGCATGCTGCAGTCCATGGGTCACAAAGAGTCAGACATGACTGAGAAAGTAATTATTTAGGCTACATGTTTCAGAAAGATTGATCATAGCAACATTCATCTGCTTTTGCTCATTTTTCTGAAACTGACTTTGTTTATTCAAGGGAGCTTTTTCAAGCCTCCCTTCACGGCTTGGAATTTATGGACACAGAATGGATCAAAATTTACTTACAAAATAATTTCTTAGCTACATGCTCATACATTCTACCTTACTGATAAATTGTGATATAGATTTTTATTTTAGTTATCTTCAATTTTGGCTTCTGTGCATTTTCTTGAGTCTCTGAACACTGCATGGAGGCAAAGGCTGTTATCTACTAATGCCATAATCTTACCTGAGCTGTGCTCCTGACTTTGTTCTCAGACATTTTCATACACACAGGGAAACTGATGAAATCTACAAGAATGAGTCAGCATATAAAGTTAACTTACAAACATGAATTTTGTTTCTTTATATGCATGACAAACTTGGAGACTGAAACTTTTTAAAAACCCAGCACTGTATATACCACAAACAATATAAAATAATTATGGAAAAATTTAAAAAAATATGAATAAGACTCTTACACTGAAAACCCAAAAATACTGCTGAGAAAAATTAAAGGTACAAAAATGTGGAGAGATATAATATCTTCCAGAATTGAAAGGCATGATGTTGTTAAGATGTTAATTTCCTCCTAATTGATTTCTAGAGGTATCACAGTTCCACTCAAAATCCAACAGGAATTTAGAGAAAAAAAAAAGCTGATTCTAAAGTTCATATGGAAGTGCAAAAGGCATAGAATAGTCAAAACTACTATAAAATTCTAATGATCCATGGTTTGAGCACTTACTGTAAAGCTAGTTATCATGACAGTGCTACATTGACATAAATATAGGCAAACAGATCAATTTAACAGAACTCAAGAATAACTGATTTCCTATAAAGCAAAGATGCAAAGACATTTCAGTAGAGAAAGGATAGTCTTTTCAAGAAATGTTGCAGGAACAATTGTTTATCCATATGTGAAAAAAAAAGTGGCTTTGTATATATTTTTGTACCATGTATAAAATCTTACTCAAAGATGGTTCACAGACTTATATGTAAAATCTAAAATTGTAAAGTTTCTAAAAGAAAATTTCTGAGAAAATGTTTATGAGTATTTAAAGATTTTTCAGTATTTAGAAAGTATAATCCATAAAATGAATTTTCATTAAAATTAAAAACTGATCTTTGCAATAACACTATTAAGATAATTAACAAATAAGCCACTGATAGGGAGCAAATGTTTGCACATTGTGTATCTGATAGAGAACTTGTGTCCTGCATGTGAAAAACAGGAAATAAAAAAATAAATTAATGTACAAAGACTTAGAAGATACTTCAAAGACAAATGTATGCAAAGAAGCCCATGAAAGAAATGCTTAACAACATTAGTACTTAAGATAATGCAAGCTAAACCCACAGTGTGATACTACCATATACCCATTAGAATGTTGAAAGTTGAATAGATTGACCAGGTTGTGGAGGTATTAGAACTTCCATGCATTTCTGTTGAATGCTCAAAATGACACATCCCTTTTGGAAAAAAATGTTATGGAATTTCTGAAAATGTTAAACATATACCTATATATATTCCAGCCATTTTACTACTAGATATTTACACAAAATATACGAAAATATGTCTATACCAAAAATTGTGGTAGCCCCAACTGAAAATAACCTAAAATGTACATAATAGGTGAATGAATAATGAATTGTGGACTATCTATATAGTGGAATACTACTCACAAAAAGATGACAGAATTATTGAGTCATGCATTGATTTGGATAAACCACAAAATACTATGCCAAATGAAAGAAACCAGAAAAAATGAGAACAGAGACTCTCTAGTTACATGCATACTAAATTCTAACAAAATACAAACAGATTAATAGTGGCAGAAAATAGATCAGTGTTTGCCTACAAATGCAGGTGGTTTCAGTGAGGTTTGATTTAGAAGGGAGAGATTCCCACAGGGCATGAGGAAAGTTTTAGGAGTAATTGATATATTTACTTTTGTGATAGCTTCACTGATATAGATGTAGTCAAAGATTAAATTATGAATTTTATGTACAGTTTATTGCATGTGAGTTATATCTCAACAATGCTGTTAAAATCAAATTAAAAAACATTAAAGACAGTATAAAGTAAAATTGTAGAAGGCAAAAGTATAAAATATAATTGATATTTTAAAAGATTTTTTTATGTGGATCATTTTTAAATCTTTATTGAATTTGTTACAATAACTTTAACACATTTATTTTCTTCTCTTTTATGTTTTGATATTTTGGGCCCAAGGCATGTGGGATCTTAACTCCCTGACCAGGTATTGAACCTGTACTCCCTGCATTGGATGGTGAAGTGTTGACCACTGAATCACCAGGAAATCCTGATATGCATATTTTAAATGCTATTTTATGATGTTTATTCATCCCTACTCTGATTATTAACTTTTTTTCTTTCTCACTCCACAGTGTTAATTTGTATTAACACCTCTAGTGAAAGACACATACTACATTGTGACATGGTCTTTTCACAGTTAGAAATATCCTCCATGAGTCAGAATTCTTTTTATTTGACTTCTGTCAGTTGAAGCAGTACTGTCTTTCTAGACCCCAGAAAAATTATTTTCCTTTTCCATTGATACATCTGGAAATAGTTGAAGGAAAGTGTTATATACTCTTGAAGGCATCCCTAAGATAAAAAATATATCCAGTTTATTCTGCGATTTTACCAATATTCTACCCTATTCATCTCACTCAGGATTCCCTTAAGTTTATTAGTGTCACTTGCAAAGTGTAGAATTGCAAACCAGAAACATAATCTGGATTTAACACACCTACACAGAGCACAGGGAGACTGTAATCTCCTTTGTGTAAAACAGACAGCAGCCTGAGACTGGATTACCATTTTTAGCAACAGTGCCATGCTGTCAGTTTCTATTGAACTTAAAGCTAAATAAAACTTCACATTTCACTTTTTCAGTAGAACTGCTATAAATCCCTTTTTTCCACTTTTTACTTATGTAAAATCAACTATTTTAAAGTAAATGTAGGGGTTTATATTTGCTCCTGTGAAATTACATGTTGCCATATGCATCTCATTTCTGCCTAGTGAGATCCTTTTGAATCAGAACCATCTACTATATTTATGGTTTGTCTTAGCTATGGAAGCACACAAATCTCACAATTGTGTTTTATTTCATGCACTCCGCATCAGCCTTCTGTTCCCCTCTGGCTGCCAATTCACCTTTCACTTGCACTTCACAATTATAAAAGACATGTAATATTTATCTCCCCATGTATCTTTCTTTAAGAAATCATTTATTCTCTTTATGGGACTGGAAACTTTAGCAAACTACCTGTCCACCACCAGAAAAAAATATGATCTATGCAGGTCAATTTGAATACTCTATTTCCAAGGCAACGGTTATGGGTTAGTGGCAGCCTACAAAACCCACACAAGAGTACTCAGAATCCTCTGCAAGAGTTCTACGCTAGATCAAATATAAAACACACTTCCTTGTATTGAGGTTATATTACCCAGGGGAATGTGATAATATATTTAGCATAAAGCTGGAAACCTGTTGGCACTAGGAGAGCATACAACCAATGCATAGTCATGAGAGGAGTTTTGGGGAGAAGAGGGCTGTGACAGCTGGTGTGAACTTTGGCATCATCTATGACTAAGACAAGAGATGATGCTAACATAGACATCACAAGATGGTCAATATCAAAATCAGATTGATTATATTACTTGCAGCAAAAGATGGAGAAGCTCTATACAGTCAGCAAAATCAAGACCAAGAATTGACTGCGTCTCAGACCATGAATTCCTTATTGCAAAATTCAGACTTAAATTGAAGAAAGTAGGGAAAAACCACTAGACTGTTCAGGTATGACCTAAATCAAATCCCTTATGATTTTACACTGAAAGTGACAAATAGATTCAAGGGATTAGATCTGATAGAGTGCCTAAAGAGCTCTGGATGGAGATTAATAACATTGTAAAGGAGACAGTGATCAAAACCATCCCTAAGAAGAAGAAATGAAAAAGATAAATGGTTGTCTGAGGAGGCCTTACAAATAGCTGAGAAAAGAAGAGAAGTGAATGGCAAAGAAGAAAAGGAAAGATATATCCATCTGAATGCAGAGCTCCAAAGAATAGCAAGGAGAAATAAGAAAGCCTTCCTAAGTGATAAATGAAAAAAAAAAAAAAAGAGGAGAACAATAGATTGGGTAAGACTAGAGATCTCTTCAAGGAAAATAGAGATAACAAGGGAATATTTCATGCAAAGATGAGTACAATAAAGGACAGAAATGGTATGGGCCCAACAGAAGCAGACGATATTAAGAAGAGGTGGCAAGAATACACAAAAACTATACAAAAAAATATCTTAATGACCCAGACAACCATGATGGTGTGATCACTCAATTGGAGTCAGATATCCTGGAATGCGAAGTCAAGTGAGCCTTAGGAAGCATCACTATGAGCAAAGCTAGTGGAGGTGATGGAATTCCAGCTGAGATACCATAGCCTAGATTAGAAGGACCTTTGTTGACAAAGTAAAGCCTCTGCTTTTTAATATGCTGTCTAGGTTGGTCATAACTTTCCTTTCAAGGAGTAAGCATCTTTTAATTTAATGGCTGCAATCACCATTTGCAGTGATTTGAAGCCCAGAAAAATAAAGTCAGCAACTGTTTCTACTGTTTTCCAATCTATTTGCCATGAAGTGATGGGACCAGATGCCATGATCTTAGTTTTCTGAATGTTGAGCTTTAAGCCAACTTTTTCACTCTCCTCTTTCACTCTCATCAAGAGGCTCTTTAGTTCTTCTTCACTTTCTGCCATAAGGGTGGTGTCATCTGCATATCTGAGGTCATTGATATTTCTCTCAGAAACCTTGATTACAGCTTGTGCTTCATCCAGCCCAGTGTTCCTCATGATGTACTCTGCATAAAAATTAAATAAGCAGAGTGACAATTACAACCTCGATGTACTCCTTTTCCTATTTGAAACCAGTCTGTTGTTCCATGTCCAGTTCTAGCTGTTGCTTCTTGACCTACATACAGGTTTCTCAAGAGGCAGGTCAGATGGTCTGGTATTTCCATCTCTTTCAGAATTTTCCACAGTTTATTGTGATCCACACAGTCAAAGATTTTGGCATAGTCAATAAAGCCAAAATAGGTGTTTTTCTGGTACTCTCTTGCTTTTTCAATGATCCAGCAGATGTTGACAATTTGATCTCTGGTTCCTCTGCCTTTTCTAAAACCAGCTCAAACATCTGGAAGTTCATGGTTCACGTATTGCTGAAGCCTGGTTTGGAGAATTTTAAGCATTACTTTACTAGCTTGTGAGATGAGTGCAATTGTGTGGTAGTTTGAGCATTTTTTGGCATTGCCTTTCTTTGGGATTGAAATGATAATTGACCTTTTCAATCCTGTGGTCACTGTTGAGTTTTCCAAATTTGCTGGCATATTGAGTGCAGCACTTTCACAGCATCATCTTTCAGGATTTGAAATAGTTCAACTGGAATTCCATCACCTCCACTAGCTTTGTTTGTAGAGATGTTTCCTAAGGCCATCTTGACTTCACATTCCAGGTCTCATTATTTCATGGCAAGTAGATGGAGAAACAATAGAAATGGTGAGAGACCTTATTTTCTTGAGCTCCAAAAGCACTTCAGATGAAATTAAATTCATGGTGTCTCAGCCATGAAATTAAAAGATGTTTGCCCTTGAAAGTAAAGCTGTGATCAACCTAGACAGCATATTACAAAGCAGAGCCATTACTTTCTCAGTACCACTTTTGAAGAGACTGTCTTTTCTCCATTGCATATTCTCACCTCTTCCTTTGTCAAAGATCAGGTTCCCCCGTGAGTGTGAATTTACCTCTGGGCTTTCCATCTTGTTCCCTTGGTCTATATTTCTATTTTTGTGCCTGTACCATGCTGTCTAGGTTACTGTAGCTTTGTATTATTGTCTGAAGTCTGGAGGGTTGACTTCTCCAGCTCTATTCTTCTTTCTCAAGATTGCTTTGGCTATTCCTGAGCGCTTGTGTTTCCCTGTGAACTGTAAAAATTTTGTTCTAGTTCTGTGGAAAATGGCATTGGTAATTTGATAGGGATTGCATTGAATCTGTAGATTGCTTTTGGTAGGATAGTGATTTTCAAAATATTGATTCTTTCAATCAAGTAACATGGAATACCTCTCCATCTGTTTATTTGATTTTTTATTCCCTTCACCAGTGTTACGGTTTCTGTTTACAGATCTTTTGTCTCTTTAGATAGGTTCATTCCTCAGTATTTTATTATTTTTGTTGCAATGATAAATGGGATTTATTCCTTAATTTCTCTTTCTGGTTGTTCACTGTTAGTGTATAGGAATGTAAGTGATTTCTGTGTATTGATTTTGTATCTGACTATTTTACTAAGCTCCTTGATTAGCTCTAATAATTTTCTGATAGTATCTTTAGGTTTTTCTATGTATGGTATCATTTCATCTGCAAACAGTGCGAGTCTTCCTTCTTCTTTTTCGAATCTGGATTCCTTTCATTTCTTTTTCTTGGCATATTACAGTGAGTAGAACTTCTTAGTATAACACTATTATGTTAAATAATAGTGGTGCAAGTGGACCCTTTTGCCTTCTTCCTAATCTTTAATGAAACACTTTCAGTTTTTCACTCTTGAGAATTAGGATGTCTCACCCAAACAACAAGCAAGACAAAAATACAAACCTAACCATCATCAAACAGGCTTTCCACAGATACCCAAAAACACACCACCTCACACAGTCCTGCCCATCAGAGGCAAGAATCTCACCTCCTCCAACCAAAATGCAGGCACAAGTCCCTCCCAACATGAAGTCTACACAAACAACTGGACCAACCCATTGAGGGCTGATACCAAAAGGAAGAAATATTATGGCCTTAAAGTCTGGCCTCAGACTAAAAAGAGACCTCAAATATAGTAAGTTAGAAAAAAAGAAAAGAAAGAAAGAAAGCAAAGAAAAATATTGTGCAAATGAAGGAAAAAGGTAAAAATTCACAAAACCAAATAAATAAAGAGGAATTAGGCAAGCTATCTGAAAAAGAATTCAGAGTAATGATAGTAAATGTGATCCAAAAACCTCGAAAATAGAATGGAGAAAATGCAAAAATCAATTAAAATATTTTATAAAGACCTAGAAGAAATAAAGAATAAACATAGATGAGCACAATTACTGAAATTAAAAATACTATAGAAATAATCAATTAGCAGTATAAATGTGACAGAAGAATGGGTAAGTGAGCTAGAAGATAGAAAGGTGATCATAACTGTTGAAGAGCAGAATAAAGGTATTTTTCTAATTTCTTGCTGAAGTAATCCTTGGTTTCTTTTTATTTCTAAAAATAAATATTTATTCTTAAAAAAAAATCCTCAAAACTCATTGTTTCTAATTCTTTTTTAGGTATTTTACTATCTTCTCTTCTTCTGAGGTTAATGGTATCTGTGTCATGGAGATATAAGAGGACAGATCTTCCCAACTCTTATTCAGCAGCTGGGAGAGCTGGGATCAGCTACCATGGGAGAGTTCACACCATAGACACGAGCCAACACTGCAAGTCCAGCTTCTCCCCCATCCATGAACAATTCATCAGCACTAGAAGTCACAAAGAATTGAATATGACTGAGTGACTAACACACACATGTACCATTTGGTCCTCATGCTTTAAATTGTTGTTCAGCTGCTCGGTCATGCCTGATTCTTTTGCAACCTTTTGTACTGAAGCACACCACACCTCCCTGACCCTCACCAACTCCCAGAGTTTGCCCAAGTTCATGTTCATTGTATTGGTGAGGTCCTACAGCCATCTTATCCTATGATGCCCTCTTCTTCTGCCCTCAATCTTTCCCAGAATCAGGGACTTTTCCACTGAGTCTTCTGTTCGCATCAGATGATCAAAATACTGGAGC
Source organism: Antilocapra americana (assembly GCA_007570785.1). Taxonomy (NCBI): domain Eukaryota; kingdom Metazoa; phylum Chordata; class Mammalia; order Artiodactyla; family Antilocapridae; genus Antilocapra; species Antilocapra americana. The sequence goes on along the minus strand of ML661334.1, from coordinate 5,291,393 downwards.
TTCAGCTTCAGCATCAGACCTTTCAGTGAATAGTCAGGGCTGATCTCCTTTAAAATTTACTGGTTTGATCACCTTACTGTCCAAGGGACTTTCAGGAGTCTTCTCTAGCACCATAGATTGAAGGCATATGATTTTTTGTCATTTTTCCTTCTTTACAGTACAGCGCTCACAACCGTACATGACCACTGGGAAGACCATAGCCTTGACTGTATGCACTTTTGTCATCAGAGTAATGTCTCTGCTTTTCAACACATTGTCTAGGTTTGTCATCACTTTCTTGCCAAGAAGCGACTCTCTTCTGATTTCATGGCTGCAGTCACCATCTGCAATGATTTTGAAGCCCAAGAAGAAGAAATCTGTCACTACTTCCTTCATTTCCCCTTCTATTTGATATGAAGTAATGGGGCCATGATCTAATATTTTTAATATTTAGTTTTAAGCCAGCTATTTCACTCCCCTCCTTTACCTTCATCAAGAGGCTCTTTAGTTCCTCTTCACTTTCTGCCATTACAGTAGTATCATTCACCTATCTGAGATTGTTAATGCTTCCCCAGCCTATCTTGATTCTTGCTTGTAGCTCATCCAGCTTGACATTTCTCATGATGTGCCCAGTGTAAATGTTAAACCAACAGAGTGACTTTGGACAGCTCTGTTGTACTCCTTTCTCAATCTTGAACCAATCAGTTGTTCCAAACAGGGCTCTAACTGTTGCTTCTTGACCCACATTCAGGTTTCTCAGGAGACAGGTAAGATGGTCTGGTATCACCATCTCTCTAAGAGCTTTCTGAAATTTGTCATGATCCACAGAGTTAAAGGCTTTAGTGTAATTGATGAAACAGAGAGAGAGATGTTTTTCTCTGAAACTCCCTTACTTTCTCTATAATTCAACGAATGTTGACAATTTGATCTCTGGTTCCTCTTCCTTTTCTAAACCTAGCTTGGACATCTGGAAGTTCTTGTTTCACACAAGGCTTAAGCCGAACAGGCAAGATTTTAAGCATGGCCTTACTAGCATGGGAGATTAATTCAATTGTCTGATTGTACAATTCTTTGGTACTGAAGAACTGTATACCCACTCATAAGTGAAAACATCTGTTTGTATACTCACTCATAAGAAAGTCTTTCTTATGAAACTTGAAACATTCTTTAAATTCAATAAAGAAAATAATTTAATATAAATGAAAATGCAGTTTAATTCTTTCCTCCATGTCAATGGAAAAGTCAGAGCTAGTCTTAACAGGTTTTAACAATGATTGTGTTAATTGATCATGCTGACAACATGCATAAAGTACCTAAATCATATAGCAGATTCTACACACATACCCTGTCTACATTTATCTGCAAGTCTGGGCTGTATGAACTCATTTTCTTATTTTACACCTGAATAAAATGGGGCTCAGAAATTTAAGTGGTCTGTCCAGGACCATCTGGTTGATTTCAGATCTAGGGTTTATATTTTATATTTAAGTTTGGTGCTATCCAGAACTGTGTATATTTTCACTAGTAAAGAAACACTATCAGAGTTTATGGGAGATATTTCTGATATAGGATAAATACCCACAGTAAAAAAAAAATGAAAGTTTACCTGATGCTAAACTCTCTTTCCACTATATTGTGTTAACTATGCCTATCTATATTTGGGAGCCCAAATATTTTGAACTTAAAGAACTAACTTTAGCTATGCAAATTCACAAAAAAAGATGTAATATTCTCTAGATCCAAATCTGTGTCATATTCATACAATAGCCCTTTGGAAATTTCATACTTAATCACACATATAGATAGATTAGGCCTTCCCTGGTAGCTCAGTGGTAAAATATCTGCGTGTAATGCAGGGTACCCAGGTTTGATCTCTAGATCAGGAAGATCCCCTGGAGGAGGGCCTGGAAACCCATGCCAGTGTTATGGAGAATCCCATGGACAAAGCCTGGTAGGCTACAGTCCATAGGGTTGCAAGAGTAAGACATCACTGAAGCAACTGAACACAGCATAACACAGGACATAGATAGATGGATGGTTGGATGGATAGATTTTACTTCCAGCCTTTGTTGCTTAATAAAATTAAGAAATTATGTCTTACCCTCTTGGCTATACAAATATAATATTATGCAAACCATCTTCAACTTGTCTGAAGAGAAAACAGAAAAATAGCAAAGAGAAAGATGTCATCTCTTGTATGCATTAATATAATTTAAATTGATGTGATAGTCAAAACTTATTCATTAATGATTAGCACACTACACTAGATTTAAGTTGGACTAATTAGTTTGTCTTACTTATTACAAATATAATTTCTCATATTACTTCTAATAACATTTTTAGGTTGTTAAATCACCAGTGAATGTAGAACTTGAAATAACAACATTCTTTCAAAATGTTAATTTTGCCGATTTTGAAAGGAAATATTACACTGTGTAAAGAACATGGGACTTGGAGTCTAAAAACCACGAATCAAATCCTGAATCTGACATTTACTCAATTACTTGCTAAATTATTTCATTTCTATGACTTAGGTTTTTCTTTATTGAAATTGTAAGAAACAATATTTCTAAAATGAGATAATAAAAGTACTTCAGAAGCTATAAAATATTCCAAAATGAAAAAAAAAATCCTTGTGATTATTTGTTACCTAGAAATAATTGAGCTGATGTTTAGATTAGATTTTATGAAATAAACTCAGAAATGACTTTCTGTAATCATTTTATATCCAACATGATTTAGATTTATGTGTCCATATGCAAATAATTTGAAACCAATAAGATAACTGGTAACTTTTGAAACAAAAAGAAAAATTAGTAACACACCCAGTATGAAATAAAAAGTACTTTTAGTAGGATGGATTTTTAAGAGATTGAATTATAAACTGCATAAGATAAATTATGGTGTTTCCTTTAAACCCTTCTAAGAATCATTGATGTTTTACTTATAAATTTATAATAATTACTAATATTTGTTGAGTTCTTACTTTTCCAATCAATTTTATAATCATTTTGACACATATAATTTCTTTATATCCTAGACCAACTCTATGTGTAAACATAAATTATTATAATCCTCATTTTATATATGAAGAAAGAGATTAGGTAGTTTATATGTGGAAGTAAGTGTGTCTGAAAGTCACTCAGTCATGTCCAACTCTTTGAGACCCCATGGAATTCTCCAGGCCAGAATACTGGAGTGGGTAGCCTTCCCCTTCTCTAGGGGATCTTCCCAACTCAGGGGTCCAACCCAGGTTTCCCATATTACAGATGGATTCTTTACCAGCTGAGCCACAAGGGAAGCATGTGGAAGTAAATAGTATTAATAATCAACACTTACTGAGAATTTATATCATAGATTATTTTAAGCACTATATAATATTCAGTTCTTACCACAATATTATGAAGCAGGCACTATTAGTATTTCCATTTTATAACTGTGGCCCAGAGGAGTATATAATTTTCTGAATTCACACACTTTGTAAATGATCATCTGGCCCCAGAGCCCTCACCTGAACAGAGTTCCTCATCCGTCTTACAGCTAGGAAGCGGTGACATCAGGGTAGAAGCTGGGTAGGCTGCTCTGTGCTTAGTGCTATTTACCACTCCTGACAGAGATAAGCCTCTGTTTTCTGGAGGTGGGATGTGTGCATGCTCACTTGTGTCCGACTCGGTGACTTCATGGACTGTAGCCCACCAGGTTCCTCTGTCGATGGGCAAGAACACTGGAGTGAGTTGTTATTTCCTCTTCCAGAGGATATTCCAAGCCCAGGGGTTGAACCTATTGTCTCCTGCATTGGCAGGAAGATTCTTTACCACTGAGCCACATGAGAAGTTCCTGCTCCCCAGAGCATCACAGCAAATGGGAGACTGACTGGTTGAGAACATTTATTCTTCCTCTATGTTGTAAGATTTTTGCACCATGCATTTTGTGTAAGTTCAAGAAGGTTGGTCCTTTGCTATTTGGGTTTTACTTTCAGTGATTCTCAAATTCCTATACATATCTGTCTTTACTGTTTTCCTTGTCATAGTCATCTCAAGCATTTCTGGAATCGTGCTACTTGGGAGGCTCTGTGTGGGCCATCCAGTTGGAATACTGGATTCTGGAATATTGGATCCATCCAGGCTCTGTATTCCATCCAGTTCTGCCCCTGGTCAGTGAAGGACAGGTGTGAGCAGAAGAGGCAGAGAGCACACTGGACCCCCACTGTTCTCTCTAGTGCAGGACAAAGATCACAATCCTCATAGATTCTAACCTGGCAGCCGCAGACTGTAGGCAGAGAGATGGCAGACACAGACACTGGTGCTGGGAGTTACTTATCAATCAGCTCCCCTGGTGAAGTCTGCACCATGCACAGGGGTCTGGGGTTCAGTGAGGGTCAGTGATGTGACTGAGTCAGGCTAAGGCAGGATAAGCTTGGGAACAGGAGTCACTGTACTCTCTGCAACATGCCAGGATAACGCTGATAGCCACCAGGATTCTTGGCCTTCCCCAATCAATGGAAACTGACTGGAGACCAGAGAAGCAACTTATGTAAGGCTTTGCTAGGGCTCCTGCTGTGGCAGAGGGGAGGGGGCACAAACAGATTCCATTGCTGGCTCCAAAGGGGAAGGTGAACTGGTTCCTTATATGGGATCAGGATTGGGATGAGTCCAGGGGTGGGGCCAGAGGGGTTGCTTAGGTGGTTTGCCTACCCATCAGGTGGTTTTAATGTGTAGGAGGCATGCACAGTACCTTGCTTTTGTTCTGGGCTCTTCAGAAGTGGCAGCTGGGTTTTTGGTTTCTTTTGTATCTTTTATGTTCAGGTATATACAGAAAGTTACTCTGAAAAACATTCAGCTAAGTGTAACTTTTGTGGTTTTTGCTTCTCTCAGGGAAAGTTATTATAAAATATTTTACATATTTGCTGTACACATTTTTATAAGTTTAGACATACATACACCCACATCACAATCAAGGTATTGAAGATACTGGTCATTCCCAGAAATTTACTTGGGCTCTTCATTGTAATACCTGTCGGCCTGCAGCCACAGTGGCTGCTGAGGAGGTCAGTAACTTTGTAAAAGAAGAAAGCCTGTTGGATTCGTTGAGTACCAGACCTTCACTTCTTCCCTTTGTAATTCTGCCGGAAGCCGTCAGGATACCCCCTTGCTCAGATGACTAGGTCACGAGACTAAGAAGAAAACTGCAAAGCGTACTTTCTTTATTGGGGCATCCTGGGCAAGGCCCCTCCTGGTATTTTTCTTGGGAGTTCTGCCCATGCTCGGAACATTAGCTCATCTCAGTAGGTCAGTCCCAGTTAGAAAGAATTCATCCTGAGATAATTCCCCCAGATCTTATCGACCAGAGGAAGGTGAATTCCTTTCCCTGAGGACTAAGGAGGAATAAAAGGGACATTTAAATAGATTACTACACCTCCTACTAGTTACTGGGGAGTTAACCAAGAGTTCTCTGGGGGTCATGGCAAGGCCACCACCAGAAGGGCTCGTACTTGGGTCATCTTTCCACCTCCCACTCCCCTGACCATTCCACGGAGGAGGCTCCCTTCCTTGAAGAAACCAGGCTGGAATGGGACTTAGGAATGTTCATAACTGTGGCCAGCATAGTTGGAGACACTGATTGCTTTAGGATAATGTAGACATAGGAATTCGTTATAGTAGTTATATAAGGTTAATAGGGTTTTATTGTTAAAGCAGTGCTGCTAAACTGTCTCTTTGTCCTCTTTCCTCTTTCCTCGTAAGAACCTGAGTGTCAGAACAGAATGAGACAGGTAGTGGTTGAGGTTACTAGAATAAAACAGTTTCAAGCTTAAGCCCTTCCCTCTAGCTTCTACATGGTTGAACCTGATAAGAGAAATGTAACCTTTCTACTTAGATTGGTGTACTTATCATGATTGAATGAAGTATGCTGAAGACATTCAAATGGTAAACATACTATTGTTAAATCTGATTATGCAGAAATCTGACTTCTGCAAGGGGAATGTTTCATGATAGATTAGGGAATGAGCTCAATGATAAGGTTGCTATGGAAGATAGAAAACAAAAGATTGTATAGAATGATAGGTGATGTAATGGGGATGATTTTTGGCTATAAAACTGTAAACCAACAGCAATAAATGAGAGAGACTGCTCCATCACCACATTGACTCAGCTCAGTAATTAGCCGATGCCACTCATCCCTCAAGACCCCCAGACCCGCTGGGGCTGGACCCCGGCAGAATTCAATGTTAGCAAAATTTATTTGAAAAATTATGTCCACTGTTAGGAAATAGAATCAGGAAAACTTAATGTGAAGAAAGGTCAGGAAAACTCAGTGTGAAGAAAGGTGTGTTAACCTGGCCTGGAGTCCTGAGCTCCAGAGCGGCTGTCCACAGCTTCCTGTAAACAAATCTGCCAAAGCCTAGAGGCTTAAGACAGTAGTCTCTTGGTTCTCCAGTGTGTCTCAGCAGATGTTTGATCCTCATTTGGGCCACCATGACCCTCTCCTAGACTTATTGTTTCTGCCTTGGTGGATATTCGTCTGCCTGGCTGCAGGTTTGTTATTCTCATTTTACAGAGGAGAAAACTGAGAGTGTGGTGGACAAAGAATTTTGACCTGTGCAGACCGTGTAGCTAACAGTGTCATCAGGGCACAGTACCATCAGAACCAACTCTGATTCTTGGCTCAAAACTGTCCTGTCCACTTCATGTGGTATTAGTCTCCTTTTCTCAGTTTTTATGCTACTGGTTAAACCAGCATCATCCAGGCTCTTCAAACATTCTCATCTATCCTGTATTTGTTGAGGATGCACTAAGTGTCAGGCATAGTGCTAGGTGCTGGGGGGGCAGTATTGAATAGTGCAGAAGAGACTCCACTCTCACGGAGTTTACAGGCTGATAAGGTGAGGCACAGTCCAGAAATGGACATTGGTTTCATAACATAAATAAGAATAACAAACAAACAAATGACAACAACCACTTGGTATTGTTTATGAGGCTATGGTTAGTCATTTGGTTCTGCTGATCTGGGCCAGATGTGAATGATCTTACAGTGGGCTTCCCATGTTTCTCTGATGGGTTGGCTAGGGACTAGCTCATCCTGTAAACCTCAGTTCACTAGAGAGTCTGATGATGGGGTGGCATGCCTTTCTTCATTCAGCTGTTGGCCTGGGTTAGTTCAGATGGTGGCAACAAAATTCTAAGAATGAAAAGAAGACTGCAAGGCCCTCAGACACTTAGGTTTGGAGTTGCTGTAGCAAAACTACCAACATCTTTTGTTGCTCAAAGCAACAGACAAGACCATCCCAGATCAAGAGGTGGAAGAATAAACTCATTTCAAGCTGGGAGGAACAGTAAAGCCCCACATCAAATGATAAAGTATTTGGGAAGAGTAGGAAATTGTGACTCTTTTTTTTTTTTTAAGCAACTTATTATAGTGACTTAGGAACAATATCTGTGCAAGTCCCTTTGGAATAAAAAGCTGTAACCTCAGGAAATAAAATATGTGAAGCACAGAGAAATCTGTGAAAATGACTTTTCAGGGAGAGTTTTCAGCAATGCCCTCAAAGAAGATTTGGCGAGGCAAAAACAGTGAAATAACCCTCCAGTTTCCTCTTCACCACAGGGCAATATGATTGACCCTTTTTTGATTGAACAGTTTTGAGGTTTTTTTGGATAATTCAAGTACAAGGAAGGCTTCCTGAGATCTGGATGTTCTGATATCATTTGAGAGAAAGATCCTGGAGCAATTAATCTGAGAGACAAAATGTTTTCACAATATTCGCACCCCACAGTTGGCACAGCTGCTTATGTTAGTAACAAAAGTGTTCGAGATTTGGGCATTTGTCAGTGAGTCTCCCTTGAGATTATAACTGAACCCCACATTCTCCTATCACATCATCTTTTCTGTCACAAAATGTTTATTATCCCTTCATTCCTATTTGTATGGTTTTAGCATAAACTCATGAATATTACGCTACAAAGTTGACAGAACATATTTAACATATTTAAGGTGTTCAATCTTAAAATCAGATTAAGTCCTCTGTATTCTCTACTAACAGGGCTTATCATGTAGCTCAGTGGGTAAAGAATCTGTCTACAGTACAGGAGATGCCAGAGACTCAGGTTCGATCCCTGGGTTAGGAAGATTCCCTAGAGGAGGATGTGGCAACCCACTCCAGTGTTCTTTCCTGGAGAATCCCATGGACAGAGGAGCTTGGCAAGCTACAGTCCATAGGGTCTCAAAGAGTCAGACATGACTGAGCGACTGAGCATACACACACACATCCTCTCCTAATGCATATATGTGGAATTCAAAAAAATAGCATAGATGAACCTAGTACTAGGGCAAAATAGAGACACAGACATAGAGAAAGGATGTGTGTACATGATGAGGGGGTCGATAGGGGAAAGTGGGATGAAATGCAAGATTAGGTTTGACATATGTACGCTGCCACATGTAAAATAGATATCTACTGAGAGCCTGTTGTGTAGCACAAGGAGTTCAGTTTGGTATTCTGCCATGATCTAGAGGGATGGGATAGGGGAGTGAGAGGGAGGTTCAAGAGGAAGAGGACGTAAGTGTACAAATGGCTGATTCACAACATTGTACAGCAGAAACTAATGCAAAATTCTAAAGCAACACTACTCCAATAAAAGATTCAAATTTAAAAAAAAAATTAAGTCTATAGTAATCTTACATTTTATATTTCACCAAGGCACAAAGTAATGTTAACAGATTACAGTTATGTTTGACTGAGGGCCAAAGTAATTTTTTAAAGGTATATTTATAGTTCCTAAAACTAATAAAAGGCTAAATTAACGTGACATGGAGTACATGTATACTTTGTGGTTTTAATACTTTCAAAAATTATTTTATGAAAATAGTGTATATTACAGAGTATTTGGGAAAGGGGAAAAACATAAAGAAGAAAGTTGAAATTAATCATAATCAATCACTCACTCAGAAAGCTGCTATTAATATTTTGATGTTAATAGCAACCTTTATAAAGGATATTTTATTTTCTAAAAAGTACATTCATGGCAGAGTAATTCCCTAGCATCTCTTATATGTATATATGAGCTGTGGGACTAGTTTTGATAGATATGGTGGTGAAGAACACACCTCACCTTCTGGTCAAGCCAGCTAAGAGTTGGTGCAGCTCCCTCACCTCTCCTTCTGAGCCACGACCTGAGAGACCACACGTGCCACCACCGAGGGCTTCAAGAGGAAGGAGGGCTCCCTGACCTGCAGCAGCCTCTATATGTATGAGTAATCTAAGATTCAGACTCTGTCTTGGACTGCAAAATGGGCAATTCTATCTTGGTAAATGCCATTTCACAAAAGTGTGATCATTCCACATATCAACATTGTATTTTGGCTATTGTCACTGAACATTATATACAAACGCATTAAGTGAGACATGTATTATATAACACACATATACCATATGTACTATATATATCCCTTGTTGGAAAACAAACTCCAAATAATAATTTAAATAGTCATAAGTAGTGTGTGTATATATATACACACACACAAAATAGAATAATATGTGTAGTAGTAATAATAGTAAACTAATATATATATGTTATTCATGATCGTTTAAATTATCATTTTACTACTATTATAAATACATTACTATTTATTTACATGTATACATGTAAATAGTATAATCATGTATGTATTATTTATATATATCCTATTTTCTTGCAAGCAATCCAAGCATATATGCTACATACATACTATTATTGAGTGTATAACTGGATGCATTTTATGTGCCAGTTAGCCTATATATTGTCAGACTACATAATCATATCCTCTGAAGCTAGGAATTCCATGCTTAGTTTACTTTTTCCTGAAGAATTATTGCATTTTTTAATGTTTCCTAGGGATGTCAAAGTGAGTTTCACATGTATTGTATAGTTTTCTTTATTAACTCAAACTATCCCAACCACAGTCCTCAAATTCAGTTGAAAGCTCTTTTTCATTTTTGAGTGACGTTGTAATAGATGTCCAAAACAAAATGTCACTTTGTTTTTGTGCATAATTAAATTATGTGATACTTTTTTCCAATTCAGAGTGTAAGATACTGCATTTTACTTGGCACACTACTGCAGGTGTAAAGATTTTAATATATTATTTATTTATTTGAATTTTTTTGAAATATATGACTCATTTAATCAAAAAGAAGTTGAGTAGATATTAGGTAGTCTAAGGCACAATTCATTTCTAAAATAAGCCTGATAAAACTAGACATCTAAAGCTACTCTTACCTCTAAGAATGAGTATCTTCCATCTCCATCAAAATCAAACTCTCTCAAATGCTCTGGTTTTGGCATAACAAAATCTAAAGAGTTCCTGATTTCCTGGTAAGTCAGCTTCCCATCCACATCACAGTCAGTGTTATGGAGCAAGTCCTGAAGATCTTCAATACTAGAAATTACTGATAGGGAGACAAGCCTTACCTGGGCAGATTTTTCAATGTGATCCCCAAGAGACTATGGAAATTTTGGCAATGCTGAGGGCTTTGATTTGAAGCCCTATATTTGCTCTTCACTTGGTAGTCTCTGGAGGCCTACTGCTCTCAGGTTTGTCTGTGAGAGCACTGATCAGCTACAGTTTCTCTCTGAGCTTGAATACCTGAGAATCTGAACTATCTTCTTTCTTTGTTGTTGCTGTTCATTCATCCAGTGGTGTCTCTTTGTGACTTCCTGGACTGCAACATCAGGCCTCCCTTTTCCTCACCATCTCCCAGAGTTTGCCCAGCTTCATGCCCACTACATTGGTGATGCTATCTGACCATCCCATCCTCTGATGCCCTCTTCTTTCTTTAAGCCCTGGGATTTTACAAACTACTCTTCTGGTCACTTGATGCAAAGACTCTCTTTTTGGAGAGACAGGGCTATCATTCACCATGCTGGAGGAAAGATTCACTTGCTTTTCTACCTTGCTCATAGCAACCAGAACTCTTTCTATCAAGTTGACTCTCTGGGTAAAATTACTGACTGCCTCATTCATTCCCTCGAGTTTAAGATAGTTTCATCTCTGGTACTCCCCTGGGGCACTGTTTACCTCCTCTAAAAGCTATGGTGGTAAAGGATATCCTGTTTCAAATTCGCACTGTGTGTTTTATTGTCAAGTTCAGATATAGCTGAAAGTGATGGAATGATCTGGTTGCTTCCATTGGTCTCCTTTAAGGCATGCTGATTCATGCCACTCTGCTGTAACTTCATGGTTTTCTTGTATTCATCCACAGTCTTCTGTATTGCCTCTACAGCAAGACAGACGTTGTTTAAAGTGTTGCCAATAGAAGTTACACTCTTCTGAAGTCCCTCTACAGTGGCAGGCAGGCTAATTAAGTCTTTAGCTAACTTGACATTGGCTTTGAGGTGGTTTATTGCAGAAGTCAACAGAGAAATCTGCTTATTCATTTCTGTGATGTTTATCCAGACTTTGTTTAACCCCAGCTCTTCAGATTCAATCATCTTAAGTTGTTTTTGTTTGCTAAGTAGCTCTTTCTTAACGTTTGGAACTTCTTGGGATAGCTTTTCTGATTAGATTTCATTGTTCTAAATTTTCCTTGCTGTTGTTTTCATTTAGTTGCTTAGTCATGTCTGACGCTTTGCGACCCCATGGATTGCAGCACGCTAGGCTTCCCTGTTCTCCATCATCTCCTGGAGCTTTCTCAGACTCATTGAGATGATGCCATCCAACCATCTCTTCCTCTGTCGTCCACTTCTCCTCATGCCTTCAATGTTTCCTAGCATCAGGATCTTTTTTAATGAGTTGGTTCTTTGCATCAGGTGGCCAAAGTATTGGAGCTTCAGCTTCAGCAGCAGCCCTTCAGTGAATATTCAGGATTGATTTCCTTTAGGATTAACTGGTTTGATCTCCTTGTAGTCCAAGGGACTGCAAGAGTCTTCTCCAACACCACAGTTCAAAAGCATCAATTCTTTGACACTCAGTCTTCTTTATGGTCCAACTTTCACATCCATATATGACTACTGGAAAAATCATTACTTTGCTGACAAAGTAATGTGTCTTGTTTTTTTAATGTGCTGTCTAGGTTGGTCATAGCTTTTCTTCCAAAGAGCAAATGTCTTTTCATTTCATGTTTTCAGTCACCATCTACAGTGATTTTGGAGCCCAAGAAAATTAAGTCTGTCACTGTTTCCATTGTTTCCCCATCTATTTGCTATGAAGTGATCCTGGAGTGGGAAGTCAAGTGGGCCTTAAGAAGCATCACTACGAACAAAGCAAGTGGAGGTGATGGAATTTCAGCTGAGCTATTTCAAATCCTAAAAGATGATGCTGTGAAAGTGCTGCAATCAATATGCCAGCAAATTTGAAAAAAGTCAGAAGTGGCCACAGGACTGGAAAAGGTCAGTTTTCATTCCAATCCCAAAGAAAGGCAATGCCAAAAAGTGTTCAAACTACCACACAATTCCTCTCAATTCACACGCTAGCAAAGTAATGATCAAAATTCTTCAAGCTAGGCTACAACAGTACTTGAACCTAGAACTTCCAGATGTTCAAGCTGGATTTAGAACATGCAGATCTCTTGCTTCTTTGGAGCTGTCTTCCAGGGTGAAAAATCCTGGATCAAACCCTTTCTGGTCCCACCCTTGTATGGGACTGACCAGATCTGGTGAGAGATGGAAGTTGGAGTCAGAGGGAACTGAAACTCAAATGGGTGGGGATGGTCACATAAAGATAGCCAGGGAGCTGGTGATCCAAATTGGTACAGCCCTAGGCATGGAGTGTCAGTTACTTAGGATACTGGGGAGAAGGGCAACCTTTGTCTCAAAGATGAAAAGTCAAGCGAAGAATGAGAGTTTCTGAACCTTGGTCAGTAGATAGCATTTCTAAGAATACTCTAGGAGCTGGGGAAGGACACACAGATAGGTGTTTTTTACTTCTGTGCAGAATTTCCAATAGAAAGAAAAATAGAAACTTGTTCTTGAATGGGATGAGGAGGGGGATGAAGAGTGAGATGGAGGGAATGTGCTGGTCCTTCCCTAGCAGTCAGCAGGAGGGGGCTTCCAACCACTACAATCTGGGCAGGGGCAGAGAAAGCACCCGAGTCTGAGATAATCATCCTCCCACCTCGATCCTGAATGTGAAGGAAGCCAAAGGCCAAGGAAGACCCAGAGCCTGGCCTGGAGGATTGGGCCTGAGAGGAGCCATTTGCAGGCCTGGGGAGACCCCAGTCCTGGGGTCTGGGCCTGGGCATGTGGTGAGGAGGGGCGATGGCAGCTCAACCCACCTGAAGCACCCCCACCCAGAGTCTGAGTAGCTCCAGCTCAGGTGACTCTGAGCAATTCACATGTGAGTCCTCAACTCCAGCCACAACTCAGCCTCCCCTCAGGCTATGGCCTCGGATGCTCCCAACCTGTTGATGTCAGGGGCTGCGGTGGCTGAGGGCTCCAGACTTGCTCCAGCCCCAGCTTCCTTCCTCTTTGGCAGTGGCTACATGGCGTTTTTTTTTTTTTTTTTTCCCTTAATTCTTATTTATTTGTTTTTTGGGGGCTGTGCTAGGTCTTCAGATACACGCAGGGTTTCTCTAGCTGCAGGTTGTGGTGCTACTCTCTAGCTGCAGTGCAAAGGCTTCTCATATTAGTGGGTTCCCTTGTTTCCCTGGGATTCTAGGTGCACTGGCTTCAGTAGTTGTAGCAAATGGACTTAGGTGCTCCATGGCATGTGGAGTCCTCCCTGACCAGGGATTGAACCTGTGTCCCCTGATATTGGCAGGCAGATTCTTAACCACTGGACCTCAGGGAAGTTTCTGTGTTTGTAAAGTGTAGAATTTCCAGAAAAAAGTACACCTACAAGCACTGAGGGAAGTCTTGCAATGCCATCCTGCAGTGTAAATATTTTTATGACTTTAACTATGATGATGGTCCTGTAATATTTCATTTGGCACAGTATTAGCCAGAAATACATAGGTTGAAAGGGATTGGTGGAGATCAATGAAGTAGCTCTGGGCAGAAAGATGAAAAATCAAACAAGGCAAATGCCAAGAGCTAAGCCAACAATTTTAAGGGGATGGTTATCAGCCTGACATTGCTCACCATCCAAGAGGAGGAACAGTTTGGAGACATGGATAATTCTCTAGTTCTTTCTGAATGTTTGATTTATTATTTAATTCTACCATGATTAATTCATACAATGGTAGATATCAAAAATACCCTCAAATATTAAAAAGAAGAGTCCAAACTACTTGTCTTTCTTCTTCAAACCTTGAAAAAAGAAGTAGACAAATTTAAGGTTAAATACCAAATAAATCTTTCATTCTTTATCTACCTCCGGTAACGTTCATCAAATATTCATGTTTTCATCTAGTATATATCAGACTTGCACCAGCTTATCATAAAATTAATAAGGCAAATTTAGGGGTTCTTTTCATGACACTGGAGAAAATGACAAACCACTGCAGTATTCTTGCCTTGAGAACCCCATGAACAGTATTGAAAAGGCAAAAAGAAAGCCCGGCATGCTGCAGTTCATGGGTCACAAAGAGTCAAACATAACTGAACTGACTGAGGGTTCTTTCCATGAGAACTTAAAGTTATTTCCATAAGAGCTTCTAACTGGTAAATGTGCTGCACTGCCTAGTTCTTGACTGAAAGGTTTGTTGTGAATTTCAAAACTATTTTTGAAGTAAGTAGGGTAATAGATCATTAATAGACAAAGAGATAAACTGATTTACAAATAAAAAGATGAAGCTCAGAAGCATAAAGGGTATAATACCCTGTAAAAGTCAACATTTAAAAAATCTGCTATTTATATCCATTATTGTTGATACTTATAGGTAAATCTTCTTAAATTTGAGAATTACATTTTCTAAAAACATACAAAATTCTCTGTAAGTCAGATTTTTAAAAATACTGTCCCTTACATGACATTAAGCAAGAGTAACCTTAAACTGTCATTTGTGACTTAATAGGCACATCACCAGTGGATTCATCCCAAAAGGCAGTGGCATTTAAGTGTGTTCAATGTGGATGCATTTCAGAGAATCATTCTTTGGCTCACAAAATAAATGTTACTATAGGAAAGTAGGCATCTTTTTGAAATATTTTACTCTAAATATAAAATAGTTGAATGTTTTGTCATGCTACATAGTAATAATTTGATACATTCTATTAATCAGAAAATTTTGTGTTTTCAACAATTTTAATGTTCTTTTGTAAATGTGATAGAGTGATAGTTTATAAGAAAACAGCTTCCAGCAGCCTAAGAATCTTTTTCATAAACGGTGCTCAATAAACCTATTAGTGTTAATAGTTTTATAATTGGGTAGAGAAACACAATTTTTATCAAACATTATCAAAGCTATGGAATCCTTAATAGGCTGTACTTCTTTTAAAGAAAAGTATTTTTACAATTCTGTTTATAATTCTTTGAAAAGTACATTATTTTTTAATTTTATGTTAGCTTTTGATGCAAAGTTCAGTTCAGTTGCTCAGTCATGTCCAACTCTTTACAACCCCATGAACCACAGAATGCCAGGCCTCTCTGTCCATCACCAACTCCCAGAGTTTACCAAAACCCATGTCCACTGAGTCAGTGATACCATCCAAATGATTCATCTTCTGTCGTTCCCTTCTCCTGCTCTCAATCTTTCCCAGAATCAGAGTCTTTTCAAATAAGTCTGCTCTTCGCATCAGGTGGTAAAAGTATGGAGTTTCAGCTTTAACATCAGTCTTTCCAATGAACACCCAGGACTGATCTCCTTTAGGGTGGACTGGTTGGATCTCCTTGCAGTCCAAGGGACTCTCAAGAGACTTCTCCAACACCACAGTTCAAAAGCATCAATTCTTCGGTGATCAGCTTTCTTCACAGTTCAACTCTCACATCCATAAATGACTACTGGAAAAACCATAGCCTTGACTAGATGGACTTTGGTGGCAAAGTAATGTCTCTGCTTTTAAATATGCTGTCTAGGTTGGTCATAAGTTTCCTTCAAAGAAGTAAGCGTCTTTTAATTTCATGTCTGCAATCATCTTCTGCAGTGATTTTTGAGCCCAGAAAAATAAAGTTCGACACTGTTTCCACTGTTTCCCTATCCATTTCCCATGAAGTGATGGGACCAGATGCCATGATCTTAGTTTCATGAATGCTGAGCTTTAAACCAACTTTTTCACTCTCCTTTTTCACTTTCATCAAGAGGCTCTTTAGTTCTTCTTCACTTTCGGCCATAAGGGTAGTGTCATCTGCATATCTGTGGTTATTGATATTTCTCCCGGCAATCTGGATTCCAGCTTGTGCTTCCTCCAGCCCAGCGTGTCTCATGATGTATTATGCATATAAGTTAAACAAGCAGGGTGACAATATACAGGCTTGACATACTCTTTTTCCTATTTGGAATCAGTCTGTTGTTCCATGTCCAGTTCTAACGGTTGCTTCCTGTCCTGAACACAGATTTTCTCAACAGGCAAGTCAGGTGGTCTGGTATTCCCATCTCTTTCAGAATCCTCCAGTTTATTGTGATCCACAGAGTCAAAGGCTTCAGCATAGTCAATAAAGCAGAAATGTTTTTCTGAGACTCTTTTGCTTTTTTGATGATCCAATGGGTGTTGGCAATTTGATCTCTGGTTCCTCTGCCTTTTCGAAAACCAGCTTGAACATCTGGAAGTTCACGGTTCACGTATTGCTGAAGCCTGGCTTAGAGAATTTTAACCATTACTTTACTAGCATGTGAGATGAGTGCAATTGTGCAGTAGTTTGAGTATTCTTTGGCATTGGAATGAAAACTGACCTTTTCCAGTCCTGTGGCCACTGCCGAGTTTTCAAAATTTGCTGGCATAATGAGTGCAACACTTTCACAGCATCATCTTTCAGGATTTGAAGTAGCTCAGCTGGAATTCCATCATCTCCACTGGCTTTGTTCATAGTGATGCTTTCTAAAAGCCCACCTGACTTCACATCCCAAGATATCTGGCTCTAGGTGAGTGATCACACCATCGTGATTATCTGGGTCGTGAAGATCTTTTTTTTTGTATAGTTCTTCTGTGTATTCTTGCCACCTCTTCTTAATATCTTCTGCTTCTGTTAGGTCCATACCATTTCTGTCCTTTATCAAGCCCATCTTTGCATGAAATGTTCCCTTGATATCTCTAATTTTCTTGAAGAGATTTCTAGTATTTCCCATTTTGTTGTTTCCCTCTATTTCTTTGCATTGATAACTGAGGAAGGCTTTCTTATCTCCTTGCTATTCTAGGAACTCAGCATTCAAATGGGAATATCTTTCCTTTTCTCCTTTCCTTTTCATTTCCTTTGTTTTCACAGCTATTTCCAAGGCCTCCTCAGACAGCCTTTTGCTTTTTTGCATTTCTTTTTCTTGGGGATGGTCTTGATACCTGTCTCCTGTAAAATGTCACGAACCTCCATTCATAGTTCATCAGGCATTCTGTCTATCAGATCTAGTCCCTTAAATCTATTTCTCACTTCCAGTGTATAGTCATAAGGGATTTGATTTAGGTCATACCTGAATGGTCTAGTGGTTTTCTCCACTTTCTTCAATTTCAGTATGAATTTGGCAATTAGGAGTTCATGATCTATGCCAGTCAGCTCCCAGTCTTGTTTTTTTTTTTTCTGACTGTATAGAGCTTCTCCATCTTTGGCTGCAAAAAATTACCCATGCCTGACGTAAGGAGAAGCATCTTCACTTTGCTGGAACAGCTGTGACGAGATACCCCACATCCAAGGTAAGAGAAAACCAAGTAAGACGGTAGGCACTGAGTGAGGACATCAGAGGGCAGACAGACTGAAACCACCATAACAGACAACTAGCCAATCTTATCACATGCACCACAGCCTTGTCTAACTTAATGAAACTAAGCCAGGCAATGTGGGGCCACCCAAGACACATAGGTCATGGTGGAGAAGTCTGACAGAATGTGGTCCACTGGAGAAGGGAATGGCAAACCACTTCAGTATTCTTGCCTTGAGAACCCCATGAACAGTATGAAAAGGCAGAAAAGATAGGACACTGAAATATGAACTCCCCAGGTCGTTAGGAGCCCAATATGCTACTGGAGATCAGTGGAGAAATAACTCCAGAAAGAATGAAGGGATGGAGCTAAAGCAAAACAACACCCAGTTGGATGGGACTGGTGATAGAAGCAAGGTTCGATGCTGTAAAGAGCAATATTGCATAGGAATTTGGAATGTTAGGTCCATGAATCAAGGCAAATTGGAAGTGGTCAAACAGGAGATAACAAGAGTAAACATCGACACTCTAGGAATTAGCAAACTAAGATGGACTGGAATGGGTGAATTTAACTCAGATGACCATTATACCTGCTACTGTGGGCAAGAATCCCTTAGAAGAAATGGAGTAGCCATCATGGTCAACAAAAGAGTCTGAAATCCAGTACTTGGATGCAGTCTCAAAAATGACAGAATAATCTCTGTTCATTTCCAAGGCAAATCATTCAATATCATGGCAATCCAAGTCTATGCCCCAACTAGTAGCACTGAAGAAGCTGAAGTTTAACAGTTCTCTCAAGACCTGCAAGACCTTCTAGAATTAACATCCCCAAAAGATGCTCTTTTCATTATAGGGAACTGGCATGCAAAAGTAGAAAGTCAAGAAACACCTGGAGTAACAGGCATATTTGGCATTGGCATACAGAATGAAGCAGGGCAAAGGCTAATAGAGTTCTGCCAAGAGAATGCACTGGTCATAGCAAACACCCTCTTTCAACAGCACAAGAGAAGACTCTACACATGGACATCACCAGATGGTTGACACCGAAATCAGACTGATAATATTCTTCGATGCAAAAAAGAAAGACAAATCATCTTGAGTAAAATTCTATTGAGAATTAACATTGAGTGTTTTAGTATGCTATCCCCTTTTTAGCCTGCATATTTGAAAGTAAGTCATATTAGAAAATGCTTATACTTTTTTCAATTTTAGCACTTTAAACATACACACACAAAAATCAGGTTTTGGAAAGTGCTTCCCTTCATGATGATATATTAGTCACTAAAGCTGGCAAAAGAAGAATAAGAAACCAATTGTGGTCACTGATAAAAGATATTTATAATGTGTGATTTTCATAAAAAATGTGTCTTTGCTAGTTTTTAAAATTAGTCGAGTATATTAAGTGCTTAAAAAAGATGAAATGAGCCAAAACATTTTAAGGAAAAGGTATTTTAGAAAGCTTTTTTTTTTTTTTTCCAAAAAAGCTTTCTAAAACTTTCACTCATTAGTACAATATCAGCTTTAATTTCAAGAAGAATTTGTATTTCAAAAGAGATTTACTGGAGTAATAGCAGCAGCAGCGTGGAGTACGAAGCCTCAGGCCCACATTCCCCTGTAGAAACACTGACTTCACAACAGCATATGCCCACCCTGCGTTCATGAGAACCCAGAAGGCCGTTAAGTGGCTGCAGCAGCCCGGGTGAGTGTAACGACAGAGAGAACTGGACCGAATCCAGAGAGGCGATTCTTTGCCTTTGCCCCTCAGTCTTGCACAGCATAGACTGATGAAGAGAAGGCTCCCACTTCCCAGGCTCCTCCCCCTACTCAGGAGGAAAAGAGAAGAGTAGGCTGTGAGCTTATTGCTCTGGCTTTCAGAGGGCTACCCAAGGAAAGGGCTTCCTCCAGCCTGACTCAGAGGCACCAGGCATGGACTTGATTGGCAGTTAGGTGCCAGACTGAGGGTTTCTGTGACACCATCAGAGACCGTCTTACTGCCGAAAGACCCAAGGCAGAGCAAAAGCTTACAGCACCCAGAGGAAGGGGGTCAACTTTCATTGGGAAATTATTTGCACAAGCCCAGAAAAGATACAGTTTTTTTAAATTTAATTTTCTTTACTTTATTGTGTTGGTTTTGCCATACATTGACATGAAACCGCCATGGGTTTACATATGCTCCCCCTCCAGAATCCCCCCCTCCCAATACCCTCCCCCCGGGTCATCTCAGTGCCCCAGCCCGGAGCATCAGCCCTGGGCTGGCGATTGATTTCACATATGATAATTAACATGTTTCAATGCGATTCTCCCATATCATCCCACCCTTGCCCTCTTCCACAGAGTCCACGAGTCTGTTCTATACATCTGCGTTTCTTTTGCAGTCTTGCATGCACGGTTCTCGTTACCATCTTTCTAAATTCCATATATATGTGTTAGTATACTGTATTGTTGTTTTTCCTTCTGGCTTACTTCACTCTGGATAATAGGCTCCAGTTCCATCCACCTGAGTAGAACTGCTTCAAATGAATTTTTTTTTTTAATGCTGAGTAATATTCCATTGTGTATATGTACCACAGCTTTCTTATCCATGCGTCAGTTGATGGGCATCTAGGTTGCTTCCATGTCCTGGCTATTGTAAACAATGCGGCTATGAACATTGGGGTACACGTGGCTCTTTCAATTCTGGTTTCCTCCGTGTATATGCCCAGCAGTGGGATTGCTGGGTCATATGGCAGAAAAGATAGAGTTTTAAGGCTTTAGACACTCCCCAAATCTCCAGGTGGGGTCATTAGTGAACATTTCACTAGTATAAAAGAAGTAAAGACTGAGAGGTGTGACTATTCATTTGTTTGTAATTGGAAAAAAAAATATTTAAAGATTTTCATTTCTTTTAGAGCAGATTTAGGTTCACAGTAAAACTGAAGGAAATGTGTAGAGATTCCCCAGATTGTTCCTCTCCTGAAAATGCACAGCCTCCCCCATCATTCACATCTCCTACTAGAGGGGCACATTTATTAAAAATGATGAAAGCCCACCCAAAGTCCCTTATTTATATTATAGTTCTCTCTGGCTGTTGTGTGGGCGTCCCTGGTGGCTCAGCTGATAAAGAATTCTCCTGCAATGCAAGAGACCCGAGTTCAATCCCTGGATTAGGAAGATCCCCTGGAGAAAGGAAAGGCTACCCACTCTGGTATTCTGGCCTTGAAAATTCTATGGACTGTATAGTCCATGGGGTCACAAAGAGTTGGACATGACTGAGTGACTTTCAGTTACTTTTCACTCACTCTGGCTGTTGTACATTCTATAGGTTTAGACAAAGGTATGACAAGTATGAATAACTACAGCATCCTACAGATATTTTCATTACCCTAAAAATTACCTGTGCTCTATCCATTCTTTCCTCCAACCTGGGACAACCACTATTTTTTTTTTTTTTAACACTCTCTCTGTAGTTTGCTTTTTCCAGAATGACATATAGGAATCTTATAGTACATAGCTGTTTCAGATTAGCTTCTATAACTTATGAAAATGTATTTAAAGCTCTTCCATATCTTTTCATGGTTTGATAGTGCATTTCTTATTAGTGCTGAATAATATTTCATTGTCTGGATATATCACGGTTTATTTATCATTCAAGGGCATCTTGGTTACTTCCAAGTTTTGGTAATTATGAATAAATATACTATAAATATATTTGTGTGAGTTTTTGTGTGGACATAAGTTTTCACATCTTTTGGATAAATACCAAGAAGTGTGATTGCTTGATAATATGGTAAGAGTATGTTCATTTTTGTTAGAAACTACCAAACTGTCTCCAAAGTGACTGTACCATTTTGCATTCCTACCAATGAAGAATGAGAGTTCCTATTGCTCCACATTCATGTCAGGATTTGGTGTTGTCGGTGGTCTGGGTTTTGGCCATTCTAATAGGTGCATAATGATATCTCATTATTTTGATTTGCATTTCCCTGATGACACATGACAGGCAGCATCCTTTCATATGCTTATTTGCCATTTGTATATCTTCTTTGGTGAGGTGTCTGTTAAATGTCTCGGCCCAGTTTTTAATTGGTCTGTTTGTGTTCTTACTGACTTTTTAAGAGTTCTTTGGATATTTTGGATTATGATCTTTTATCAGAATGCCTTTGCAAATACTTTCTCCTTGTATATGGCCTATGTTCTCATTCTCTCAACATTGTCTTTCACAGAGCAGTTTCAATTTTAATGAAATCCAACTTATCAGTCATTTATTTTATGGATAAAGCCATAAACATTGTGTTGCCATACCCAAGGTCATTTATATTTTCTCATCTGTTATATTTAGAACTTTTAGTTTACATTTGCACATTACAAGTGTTATTGTACATTTAGGACTATGATCCATTTTGAGGTATTTTTTGTGAAGGTTATAAGGTCTAGATTCATTTTTAAAAATATGGCTGTACAACTCTTCTAGCATCATTTGTTGAAAATACTATCTTTTCTCCATGACCTTTGCTTCTTATTGAAGATCAGTTGACTGTATTTATGTGGATCTCTTTCTGGGCTCTCTATAGTGTTCCATTGTTTTATTTGTCTATTACTTTACCCATACTACACTGTTTTGATTACTACAGCTTTATACTAAGTCTTGAAGTCAAATAACATCAGTCTCCCAACTTTATTTTCTCCAGTATTGTGTTAGTTATTCTGGATCTTATACCTCACCATATAAATTTTAGAATCAATCTGTAAATATTCATAAAATGGCTTGCTGAGATTTTGATTGAGAGGAAGAACTAACATCTTGACAAAACTGAGTTTTCCTATTCATTAATTTAGGTCTTCTTTGATTTATTTTATCAGTGTTTTATAGCTTTTCTCATCTAGATCTTATATATGTATGTATATAGTTAGTTAGTTTTGTAGCTAAGTATTTTATTTTGGGGATTTCAAATGTCAATGATGTTGTGCTTTCAATTTCAAATTCTACTTTTTCATTGCTGGTATACTGACTTTTATATATCAACCTTGTGTCTTGCAACTTTGTTATAATTACTTCTGCTTTTTTTTTTTTTTTCAAATGCCCAAATCTCAACAAAAGAGCATGGGTGCACAAAGAAACTGGGGAAACGGCCCAATCAAATTAACAAAATAAATATCCAGAAACTGATCATAAGGAAACAGAAATCTAAGAATACTTTACAATGAATTCAATTAAGTAACTTAAATGTGGTCAATATGTTAAATAGAATATAGACAACTAAATAAAATCAGGATAGCAGTGTGTAAAAAATGGAAATATCAGGAAAGATATTTTACATAAAAGCAATAAAAAAGAACCAAATAGAAATTCCAGAGCTAAGAAATGCAATAATTTAATTGGCATGTTCACTAGAGAAATTCAGCAGATCTTATCAAGCAGAAGATAGAATAAGAGAACTTAAAAATAGGTCACTAGAAATTAATGAATCAGAGATGCTAAAAGAAAATAAATGAAGTCAAGAGAGCATAAGCACTATGAGATATCATCAGGGAAACCAATATATGCATCATACAAATCTCAGGAGAAGATAATTAACAAGGAGCTGAAAGTCCATTTGAATATATAATGATCAAAAACTTCACAAATTTGAGGAAGGAATGACTTGCAAATTCAAAATGCTCTATGAATTTCCACTAATATAAATCTAAACAGACTCACACCAACACACTATAATCAAACTGACAAATCACAGACAAATAGACACTATTGAAAACAGCAAGAGAAAAATGATTAATTACATACAAAGAGCATCTATAAGATATCAAAGTAGAAACTACAGAACAGAAGGGCATGCATTGATATATGCAAAATGCTGAAAGAAAAAACATAAAAACAAAAATTCCAACCAAGAATACTGTACCCAGAAAATTATTTTTCAAATATGAAGGATATTTGCATTTCCCTGGTGATTGATTTGTGATGTTGAGCCCTTTTTCTATAACTGTTGTCTATGTGTATGTCTTGTTTGGAGAAATGTCTGTTCAGGTCCCTTGTGCATTTTAAAATCAGGTAATTTATTTATTGTTGTTATTGAGTTGTAAGCATTGCTTATATATTTGGATTGTAACATCTTATCAGATGAGATGCTGTGTTTAGTTGATCAGTCATTCTCTACTCTTTGTGACCCGATGGACTGTAGCCCACCAGGCTCCTCTGTCCTTAGAATTCTCAAGGAAAGAATACTGGAGTGGATTGCCATGCCCTCCTCCAGGGGATCTTCCCCACACAGGGATTGAACCTATGTGTCTTATGCCTACTTCATTGGCAAGCAGTTTATTTACCACTACTGCTATCTGGTAAGCCCCTTTTAATGTACAGAAGATTTTTAACTTGGTACAATCCCACTTGTTTATTTTAATTTTGTTGCATATATTTATGGGGCCATATAAAACATATATCATTGCTGAGACCAATGCTAAGAATCCTTTACTCAATATTTTATTCTTGAAGTTTTACAGTTTCACATTTTATATTTAAGTTGCTAATCCATTTTGAGTTGATTTTTATGTGGTGTGAGATAAGGATCCAATTTGGGCTTCTCTGGTAGCTCAGCTGGTAAAGAATCCACCTGCAATGCAGGAGACCCTAGTTTGATTACTGGGTTGGGAAGATCCCCTGGAGAAAAGAATGGCTATCTATCCCAGTATTCTCGCCTGGAGAATTCCATGGACTGTATAGTCGAATGGAGTCCCAAAGAGTTGGACATGATTGAGCGACTTTCACACCAGGATCCAATTTACTTGTTTTGCATGTAATTTTGCCAACAAAAGTTTATTGAAAAAACTACTCTTTTCTTATTGTATATTCTTGGCAACCTTGTTAATTGCTATTATCAGAAAGACAAAAATAACAAGTGTTAGTGAAGATATTAAAAAAAGAATATACTTGTACCCTGTTGATACGAAAGTAAATTGGTAGAACAATTACAAAAATAGAATGAGAGTTCTTAAAAAATTAAAAATAGAACCTTCTGATCCATCAATCTGTTTTGGTTACACACAAACATACACACACACACACATATATATATAATGAAATTAGTATCTGAAGAGACATTTACACTCCCACATTCATTCCAGCATTATATACAATAATTAAGGTATAGAAACAACCTAAATATGTATCAATGAACAAATCAATATTGATAAACAAATATATGTTAATTGAGAAACACCTTTAATATGTGTTGATGGAGATTTATATTTACATCTTATAAATATGGACATCACAAGATGGTCAACACCAAAATCAGATTGGTTATATTCTTTGCAGCCAAAGATGGAGAAGCTCTATACAGTCTGCAAAACAAGATCGGGAGCTGACTGTGGCTCAGATCATGAACTCCTAATTGCCAAATTCAGACTTAAATTGAAGTGGAGAAAAGCACTAGACTATTCAGGTATGACCTAAGTCAAATCCCTTATGATTATACAGTGGAAGTGAGAAATAAATTTAAGGGACTAGATTTGATAGACAGAGTGCCTGATGAACTAAGGATGGAGATTCATGACATTGTACAGGAGGCAGGAATCAAGACCACCCTCATGGAAAAGAAATGCAACAAAGCAAAATGGCTGTCTGAGGAGGTCTCACAAATAACTTTGAAAAGAAGAGAAGTGAAAAGCAAAGGAGAAAAGGAAAGATACTCCCATCTGAATGCAGAGTTCCAAAGAATAGCAAAGAGAGATAAGAAAGCCTTCCTCAGCGATCAATGCAAAGAAATAGAGGAAAATAACAAAATGGGAGAGACTAGAGATCTCTTCAAGAAAGTTACAGATACCAAGGGAGCATTTCATGCAAAGAAGGGCTCGGTAAAGGATAGAAATGTTATGGACCTAACAAAAGCAGAAGATATTAAGAAGAGATGGCAAGAATACACAGAAGAATGGTACAAAAAAGATCTTCATGATCCAGATAATCACCATGGTGTGATCACTCACCTAGAATCAGACATCCTGGAATGTGAAGTCAAGTGGGCCTTAAGAAGTATCACTACAAACAAAGCTAGTGGAGATGATGGAATTCCAGTTGAGCTATCTCAAATCCTAAAAGATGATGCTGTGCAAGTGCTGAACTCAATATGCCATCAAATTTGGAAAACTCAGCAATGGCCACAGGACTGGAAAAGGTCAGTTTTCATTCCAATCCCAAAGAAAGGCCATGCCTAAGAATGCTCAAACTACCACATAATTGCACCCATCTCACACACTAGTAAAGTAATGCTCAAAATTCTCCAAGCAGGTTTCAGCAATACATGAACTGTGAACTTCTAGATGTTCAAGCTCGTTTTAGAAAAGGCAGAAAAACCAGAGATCAAATTGCCAACATCCACTGGATCATCAAAAAAGCAAGAGAGTTCAGGGAAAACATCTATTTCTGCTTTATTGACTATGCCAAAGCCTTTGACTGTGTGGATTACAATAAACTGTGGACAATTCTGAAAGAGATGGGAATACGAGACCACCTGACCTGTCTCTTGAGAAAGCTGTATGCAGGTCAGGAAGAAACAGTTAGAACTGGACATGGAACAACAGACTGGTTCCAAATAGGAAAAGGAATATGTCAAGGCTGTATATTGTCACCCTACTTGTTTAACTTATATGCAGAGTACATCATGAGAAATGCAGAGCTGGAAGAAGCTCAGGCTGGAATTAAGATAGCAGGGAGAAATATCAATAACCTCAGATATGCAGATGACACCACCTTTATGGCAGAAAATGAAGAGGAACTAAAGAGTCTCTTGAAAGTGAAAGAGGAGAGTGAAAAAGTTAGCTTAAAACTCAACATTCAGAAAACTAAGATCATAGCATCTGGTCCCATCACTTCATGGGAAATGGATGGGGAAACAGTGGAAACAGTGTCAGACTGTATTTTTCTGGGCTCCAGAATCACTGCAGATAGTGATTTCAGCCATGAAATTAAAAGACACTTACTCCTTGGAAGGAAAGTTATGACCAACCTAGATAGCATATTGAAAAGTGGAGACATTACTTAGCCAACGAATGTCCATGTAGTCAAGTCTATAGTTTTTCCAATAGTCATGTATAGATGTGAGAGTTGAACTGTGAAGAAAGCTGAGTGCTGAAGAATTGATGCTATTGAATTGTGGTGTTGGAGAAGACTCTTGAAAGTCTTCAAAAGTCTCAAGAAGAGACTGCAAGGAGATCCACCAGTCAATCCTATAGAAGATCAGTCCTGGGTGTTAACTGGAAGGACTGATGTTGAAGCTGAAATTCTAATACTTTGGCCACCTGATGTAAAGAGCTGTCTCATTGGAAAAGACCATGATGCCGGGAAGGATTGGGGGAAGGAGGAGAATGGGACGACAGAGGATGAGATGGCTGATGGCATCACCGACTCGATGGACATGAGTTTGGGTAAACTCTGGGAGTTGGTGATGGACAGGGAGGCCTGGCGTGCTGTGATTCATGGGGTCACCAAGAGTCAGACACAACTGGGTGCCTGAACTGACAATGTTTATTATTCACTTTCTGCTTTCCTGGTGGCTTAGACGATAAAAATACCTCTTTGCCATGCAGGAGACCCAGGTTTGATCCCTGGGTTGGGAACATCCTCTCGTAATGGAAGTGGCTGTCCACTCCATTATTCTTGCCTGGAGAATTCTATGGACAGAGGAGTCTGGCATGCCCAGTCCATGGGCTTACGAAGAGTCGGACATGACTGAATGAGTAACACTTTCACATTTACTTCCATGAAGCCATATAATTTGCAGAATGCTGTACCATACACTGCTTATTCTATAAAACACATAGGAGTCCTTTTCAGAGGATCTGTGAAATCAAAATTATTTTAGAGTATACTAAGATGTGATTTGTCTTTTATATTTTTTATTCTGTTTCATGTACACAGTTAAGGCCACATAATGAATCCATAATTTTTTGAATAGGCTATAAGAATACATTCATTTTTTCTCAATTATATATTTATACAAAACCAGAATTTCTTCATACACTTTCACCAAACAATATATTGTACTACAATGAATGCAAATTTGGTATGAGATTTTAACATCTCCTATTAAGCTGGACATTACAGAAATGTCTATGAAAATGTGAAACAATGCTACTTTTACTTTACTAGAACTTGGGGGGAAATCACTTATATTTTTCCAAGTAAATGAATAGTTATTTTGCATTAAAAACACATTGCCTATATCACCATATATAGTGATTATTATTGTTATCTAAAATGAATTAGTTACAAACACTGTGACTATACATAACAATAGCAAACTGTGCATTAAAAAGTGGTTAAGACTGTAAATTTTATTTTGTGTATTTTACCACAGAAAGAAATTAAAAATGAGCTGATGAATTTTTTAAAGTGAATCAGTTTAAATTTCTAGTAGCATTATTGTTGTTCAGTCCCTAAACTGTGTCCAATTCTTTGTGACACTATGGACTATGGCATGCCAGGTTCCTCTGTCCCACATTATCTCCCAGAGTTTGCTCAAATGCATGTCCACCGAGCCAGTGATGCTATCTAACCATCTGATTCTCTGCTAAACCCTTCTCTTTTTGCCTTCAGACTTTCTCAGCCCCAAGGTCTTTTCCAATGAGTCAGTCCTTTGCATCAGATGGCCAAAGTATTGGACCTTCAACTTCAACATAGGTCCTTCCAATGAATATTCAGGGTTGATTTCCTTTAGGATTTAGGATTGGCTGGCTTGATGTCCTTGCAGTCCAAGAGACTCTCAAGAGTCTTCAGCACCAAATTCAAAAGCATCATTCTTCAGCTCTCAGTCTTCTTTATGGTCCAACTCTCATAGCCTTACATGACTACTGGTAAAAAACATGGCTTTGATTATATGGACTTTTGTCAGCAAAGTGATGTCTCTGCTTATTAACATACTGTCTAGGTTTGTCACACTTTTCCTTTCAGGGAGCAAACATATTTTCATTTCATGGTTGCAGTCACCATCCACAGTAATTTTGAATCCCAAGAAAATAATATCTGTCGCTGCTTCCACTTTCCCCCTAATTATTTGCCATGAAATGATGGAACCAGATGCCATGATCTTAGCTTTTGGAACTTGGAGTTTAAGCCAGCTTCTTCACTCTTCTCTTTCACCTTCATCAAGTGGCTTTTTAGTTCCTTTTCACTTTCTATCATTAGAGTGGTATCATCTGCATGTCTGAGGTTGTTGTTATTTCTCTGGGAAACCTTGATTCCAGTTTGTGATTCATCCAGCTTGGCAGTTTGCATGACATACTTGACATATAAGCAGGATGACAATATAGACCCTTTGTACTCTTTTCCCAATTTTGAACCAGTTTCATGTCTGGTTCTAACTGCTCTGTATGCAGGTTTTTCAGAAAGTAGGTAAGGTGGTCTGGTAGTCCCATCTTCTTCTTCTTCTTCTTCTTTTTTTTTTTTTTACTTTATTTATTTTAATTGGAGGCCAGCTCTACCCACCAGGACACTGACACAAGCTTCCCTAACCAGGAAGCCTTGACAAGCCACTCATACAACCCCACCCACAGCAAGGAACCTCCACAAAAAAGAGGAACCACAAATTGCAAGAATATGGAAAGGCCATCCTGAACACAGAAATCTAAATAAGAGGAAAAGCCAGAGAAATACTTAGCAGATAAAGGAACAGGATAAATGCCCACCAAACCAAACAAAAGTGGAGGAGATAGGGAGTCTACCTGAAAAAGAATTCAGAATAATGATAGTAAAAATGATCCAAAATCTTGAAAACAAAATGGAGTTACAGATAAATAGCCTGGAGACAAGGATTGAGAAGATGAAAGAAATGTTTAACAAGGACTTAGAAGAAATATAAAAGAGTCAATATATAATGAATAGTGCAATAAATGAGATAAAAAAATCACTCTGGAGGGAACCAATAGTAGAATAACAAAGGCAGAAGACAGGATAAGTGAGGGAGAAGATAGAATGGTAGGGAAAAAATGATACAGAGAGGAAAAAAGGAAAAAGAATTAAAAGAAATGAGGGCAACCTCAGAGACCTCTGGGACAACGTTAAATGCCCAGACATTCAAGTCATAGGAGTCCCAGAAGAAGAAGATAAAAAGAAAGACCATCAGAAAATACTTGAGGAGATAATAGTTGAAAACTTCCATAAAATGGGGAAGGAAATAATCACCCAAATCCAAGAAGCCCAGAGAGTCCCAAACAAGATAAACCCAAGGCGAAACACCCCAAGACACACATTAATCAAACTAACAAAGATCAAACACAAAGAACATATATCAAAAGCAGCAAGGGAAAAACAACAAATAACACACAAGGTGGTTCCCATAAGGATAACAGCTGATGTTTCAATAGAAACTCTACAGGCCAGAAGGGAATGGCAGGACATACTTAGAGTGATTCATGTCACTGTACGGCAAAACCAACATGATAATGTAAAGAAAATAAATAAAATAACAAATTAAAAAAAAGACAAATGAAAAAATATTAAAAATTTAAAAAAAAGAGAGAAAAACCTACAACCCAGATTACTGTACCCAGCAATGATCTCATTCAAATATGAAGGAGAAATCAAAATCTTTACAGACAAGCAAAAGCTGAGAGAATTGAGCACCACCAAACCAGCTCTCCAAGAAAAGCTAAAGGATCTTCTGTTGACAGGAAACACAGAAAGTGTGTATAAACTTGAACCGCAAACAACAAAGTATTCCCATCTTCTTAAGAATTTTCCACAGTTTGTTGTGATCCACAAAATCAAAGGCTTTAGCATAGTCAGTGAAGCAGAAGTAGATGCTTTTCTAGAACCCCCTTGCTTTCTCCATGATCCAACAAATGTTGGCAATTTAACCTCTTGTTTTTCTGTCTCTTCAAAACACAGGTTGTATTTAGTAGCAAAAACATCAATAATATATATAATCCACATAAACAGAACACTCCTTGAAGCCCTCAGTATGTTTTGACTGGGAATGTGTCTAGTGATCACAAAGTCTGAGAAATGTTTTTCTCAACTCTTCTGCTATGCTGGCCTATTATTAAATTAGAATTAAAATCTATTGCAGAAATGAAAGAGGCATAATCCATTCAAAAATTTAAAAATAATTCTCTTGACACAAGTGAAAATTGACTTTTTAAAAACTGATCAGTTCAGCTTTGTAAACAAAAGATGCAGCAGCTGTGATGGAAGCAGCAACAAATGCTGGGATGTTCCGCACCCAGAGTGAGTTCATCCATCACTGCACTGCACAACTCAAGTTCTAGTGGGTTTATAAGGTGCGATGCCATGGAGTTTTCATGATGATACAGAAAGCTCTTCTCCAAAAGAGAGAAAATGGATATTCCCCTAAATAAATGCCCCAAATTTCAGTCTCTAAATAAATAATAGTACATGTGGCATAAAATGGACCTGAATTTCTCATCCAGTTTGCCTTTATGCTGTGATCTCAGCAAGCGGCTATTTTCTTTCATAGAGCTTCAAAACAACATGATTATAATAAAAGTGGATGACAATGAGACGATGACAATAGCCTATTTCTTACTGCCTTGGTTAAAGAAAAAACATAGTTGTTAACACTTGTTTGTCGTTTTGCTTACTAGTTGTATCTATATTAGTTCAGTGCATAAAATGAAAGATTTTTTTTTGCCAAGGCAATAGCCAAAAACATTACTGCTATAGAATTTAGAAAAAAAACTTTTTTTTTTTAAAAAAAGGAATGCAACATTAAATGATAGCATATTCAGATGAGCTCTCCATGGACAGTAGACTTCACAGGCTGCTTGTTTCACGAGGCCCATGAGGTCTTGTTCTGCTATATCTCTGGCCCTAACTCCTCCTCCCAGATTCATTTGTCCTCTACTCACAGAATGTGTGTTACCTTCCAGCTATGTGATTCATGCACAGCAGTGCCCTTAGAAGAGGTAGGACAGACTTTTCATTAAAGGCCACATAGTAAATACACTCGACTTTGGGGCAGAGGCCATCTTTATAGCAACCACTCAGCTCTGTCATTGTACTGTAAAGACAGCCATGTGGTAATGTGTATGTTTCCATGTTACTATCTCAATTCATCCCTCCCTCTTCTTCTCCTACTATGTCCACAAATCTGTTCTCTATGTCTGTGTCTCCACTGCTGACCTGCAAATATGTTCATAATTACCATAAAATAGATCAGCAGTGGGGATTTGCTATATGACACAGGGAGTTCAAACCAGTGCTCTGTGACAACCTAGAGGGGTGGGATGGGGTGGGAAGTGGGAGGGAGGTTCAAGAGGGAAGGGACATATGTATAGCTATGGCTGATTCATGTTATTGTATGGCAGAAACCAATGCAATATTGTAATGCAATTATCCTCCAATTAAAAACAAATAACCTTAAAAAAATTAAAAAACCACCACCATCAACAGTCTTGTGCTCAGTTGCTAAGTCATGTCTGACTCTTAGAAACCTCATAGATTATAACCAACCAGGGTCCTTTGTCCATGGGATTTCTCAGACAAGAATCCCAGAGTGGGCTACCATTTCTTTCTCTAAGGGATCTTCCAGGCCCAGGGGTCAAACCCTCGTTGAACCTGGATATCCTGAATCTCTGGCTTGACAAAAGAATTCTTTCACCACTGAGCCTCCTAGAAAGCCCCCAAATAGCCATAGGTACCCACAAATTATTGTGTATGGCTGTGTTTCAATAAAAATGTATTTATAGAAAGATGCTGGAGGGGAATATATTTGGCTCATGAGCCATAGTTAAAGGATCCAGGACTTGGACTCATGCTCTTATTCTGTACCCATTAGTAAGTTCATGTGTGAAGTAATTAAACCATTGGTGTTTCCATGCCAAAATTCACTAATCCCAAGTAGTGACAGCAACAGAGAAGTGTTGACATGAATTGATCACTAGAAATTCATTAAACATACTTGATATCTCGTTGTTCTTTATCACTGTTCTTTGAACTTCCTTACATGTAACTTTTTGATTTTGGCCCAGAAATATAAACATTTTCAGCTCACACTTTCAGGCTGATCTGAATTTCACTTAGTTTAACCATGCACCAGCATTGACAATCAAAATTAATGGAGATGACTTTGTAAACCAGTCAAGGTTGTAAAGAATTTTTCTCCTATCTTCTATACTTGCTAAAGGTCACATATAGAAAATAGAATTTCCCAAATTCTCAACCCACTGAAAAGTATACTCTGTAGTCAGTGAGTCTCCCACAGTCATAAACACTGTTCTAGTCTTGCCATTTGGAAATTTATTGCATTTCACAGTCCAATGGCTCAGTGAAAGCAGTTTTTATTTTTACCTCCTGTATAAACCCGTGTGAAAATCTTTCCATGTCAGAGAGGCAGTAGGAGGTAGACATTAAAGTGCTTTTTAATTTTACTGTTAGAAAAATATGCTTCAAAACACTAATCTCAAAATGTTGACAGCTGAAGAACCAGTGGGAGGTAGTTTAAAGCAGGTTGCCCCACTGCAATAAATGTTAACACATTAAAACATTATTAATACCAGATTGGTAGAAATCTATAACAGAGCTCCAGCTTTTCTAGCTTATCTAAGTATTTATTTACTTCTTTTCCTATTTCTATCCCTCCAGTTTTTCCCCTTCACCTAATGTTCTTTTCTACCTCAAACTACAATTCTTACATTATTATCAAGGGTCCTGTTCAAACAAAACCACTCAAGTTTATAAACCATGGGTGGAAATTCAAAGTCCACTGAGGGCTAGAATAGAGGTTTGATTTTTTTAAAACTGCTATAGAAATCAGCTTTCTTTTTTTCTCTATTTATTTTATCTCTTGTCCTGCACTGATCTTTCTCAAATTTATTCAAGTTTTGGTGGTCAAAAGCTTCCAGATTCTCAGTGTTTCTCTTTTATCATAGGTAAGATTATTTTCATGTCTTCCAAGGTCATCAGTAGTTCAGTCCCACACTCATTACCCAGTCACAGGATATTTTTCTACTTAAATAACACCGCTGTCTTACCATCATGGCCTCTAAAGTAATCCCTACTATGTCTTTGCTGGTTTTGTGCTATTATTCTATCCACCCACCAGAACCCGGTGGAAATTTCATATCTTGTATTTATTCTTTCTCATATTCTGAAACAAACAAATGGCCAGATATTTCTCCAGTGAAGATGGGTTTATTCAGGGTCAGCAGAGAATTACTTTGGGTTCTGCAGATGTGGGGAGCCAAGTGCAAGTCCCCGTATGGCAAAGGAGGGAGCTGCTTTTATAGTAGGGAAAAGAAGGTGGGAGGGCTATAATTAAAGATTCCATGGCTTTTCATTGGCTGAGCCCTGGTCAGCAAGAAAAGTAAGTCTTCCTTCTTCCTGATGCACTCTATTGTTATTGCAGGGCTTAAGAGCCTCCACTGCTGGATCTATTTAATTGAGGTGTTTGTTTATTAATGTTTTACACTCTCTACCTACTTCTTGATTTCTATCCCTTGTTATCACTCCAGGTGAAAGGCAAAGTTCTCACAATGACCTAAATTTAGTGATCTGATCCTCTGTTCTTCTTCCTTGAGCATACTTCTGCCTCAGAGCTTTTGCACTTGACAGCCCCTCTGCTCTGGAATGTATTTTCCCAGTTATCTGCACGGCTGGTTCATTTCCTTCAGATTCCTGGACAGTTCATCTTTCACTAGACATTCTATTTAAATTCCTCATCAAACCCCAAGGTGTCTTGGGCCCCTCTCCTCCTCATTGTCTATATTTAGCTTTCTTTACTCTTTAGTGTGTCTACTTGTTTATCTTGCTGATTGTCTGCTCTATGGCACCATGGGCCACGTAAGAGCAGGTATGTCACCAGCTCTGTTCAATCTTGTATGCTCAGCCCTAGAAGAACATCTGAGACAAGGGGCCCCTTTGATGTTTGCTGGGTGAAGACCTATCATGAGAGTGATTTACTTTCACATCCCATCATGTGAACCTGACCCTCATTGATGCTAGTCAGTCCCATTTAGATTGTCAGTACTTGAGGTCATGGTCTAGGTTTCACCTTTTTACATTCCCATAACATCTAGAAAGGTGCTGGTAATATGGAAAAATTATATGTATATACACACATACACACACATAAACACACACACGCATATTGATTTTTAAACTCTTGTAAGTGAAAAAAAAAAAAGAATGTAAATTCTCCAAAAGTAGAGCAAGTTCATTGTTTGGTGGTGAGATGTTTTGGGAAATATATTTCTGGTTGGAATAAATATTCTAAGAACCCATTTCAATTTACTATGGTCTCTTCTCAGTAACCATTTATCCCTATTTAAATGCTGAGCTGGGACATTGTAAAGTGCAAAGAAGATAAAGACAAGCAGGCCAAGAGAAAACTGAGGAATGGCTGAGGGGAACTTTGAAAATTCTTTAGCAAAATTTCTATCAATATCCCATCAAGAATGAATATCATAGAAAAAGCAAGTGTCACCATCTATCTCCTTGGGCTTCCCAGGTAGCACTAGCTGTAAACAACCTGCCTGCCAGTGCAGGAGACAGAAGAGACGTGAGATAGAGCCCTGATCTGGAAGACCCCCTGGAGTAGAGGATGGCAACCCACTTCAACATTCTTGCCTGAAGAATGCCATGGACAGAGAAGGTTGGCAGGCAACAGTCTATACCGTCGCAAAGAGTGACGTGACTTAGCATGCATGTGTCTATCTCCTTCATCTTGACCTGTTGTGAAGATACTGCAACTCCTGCGGTTGAGTTGAGGCAGAAAATTGGGAAGATGTTGCCCCTAGGTCATGTGAGGGAGAGACGAGTGGCAGCAGGGATTTTGATAGTACCTGGGTTCCCAGCTTAGCCTGTAGAGGGTGCTGCTGCTGTCACCGCTGTTGCTTTCCTTTTCCCACCAACCTGGGAGCTCCGAGCACTACCTAGACCACCACTGAGGAAACGCGTCTTAGTTTTATGTTTGGGTGGGATTTTCCTTTCTTCTGAATTTCAATTTCTGTTACTTAGCACAGAACTTTGAGAAACTGATATGACATAGTCCTTCAACTCTTAGGGTAAACTGAGTATTTCTTTACAAAATAATGCATGTCCTTAATGTTTAAAATGCAATTTTAATTTCAAAACACTCATTAACACATGACTTTCAGAAGCAGTTTGTTTCTTCTCCAAGGTTCCTTGCGTTATGCCAGGTAAATAATAGGCCAACTGTTAATACTTACGGGCTGATTGAGTTCATCTAGTTTGCAGAGTGAGGTGTGTCTCGTGTCTTCTTTTGCATCAAGTGCGCTGTGAGAACAAAAATGCTCCAGGGAGTGTGGCAGGAATTCAGTGGATGCTAACTATGTGTGTCAAGCTTCTGGGTGATTCATAATGGCTGACCTCGGGAAAGTCATTCTTATCTATGACTCAGTTTCCTATCTGTCAAATGGGGGTAATAATATTGATTTATTTCACAGGGGTGTTGTGAAGCACTGTAAATCAAAGTCAACAGAATACATTTAGAGTCCTTGATAGAGGATGCCTTGAGCTGAAGTCTAGGCCTGCCATTGGCTTTTGTTCTCACTAAACTGTCCCAAGCTTGGAACTACTTATTGACCTCAGCAAGTTCTTTGGCCCCACCACTCATCAAATCTGCTGGTCCAGATGTTGACAGTGTTTTCATGACTTTTGGAATCAAAATAGTCCAGACTTACTTAGGATATACAGGGGAAGGCACTTAGTATTTTCTATGTCTTTCATCTACAAAGAGAAGCTGTTTGAGATCCAAGATTTCTCTGCAGGTTGGGAGTTGAGGTTCCATTTCCCTCACCTTGGGCTTGAAACAGACTGGAGCTGTCTCAGGAGCAAAGTACACACAGTGTGCTTGATTTATACCATTGTTTATTGCTCCCTGAACTGATCCCAGAAGAGCTGGGTCACTTCACCCATTTGTAATATCTGTACCCAAGCCTCTGCCTCCTCATAGGAACCAGCTGGTTCGATCTTCTTCCATTCTCCATCAAAAAAGAGCAACATTAGAAAAAAAATTTTTTTTTTCTAGATAAAGGTTTAACCCTCAGAATCAGGCACTGATATTCCTGAAAACTTCATCCAATTCACTGTATTCAGCATCTGTCACTTCTCTCTCAGTGTCCAGAATCTGAACTTGGCTTCAACCATTTTTCTCTCTGGTTTGGGAAACCTTCCACATTATTTCTATTTGCCCAGGTGTGGACTCAAGAGCCTTACTATCTCTCCATCTTAGTTTAGGGGCGTGGGTAGATCCTCTTCCCCATAGGGTGCATTCTCCTCTCCTTTTCCTTGGCTCTAGATGTATAACCCACAAAAAATCACAATGTCCTGGCCTCTTGCCACAGCCACATTCCAGTTTCAGTGTTTTATGGACTGTGCTCCTCTGCTCACTGCACTGGGAGCACCAGGAGGTTCTGGGGAGTCCTGGACCACGGAGAGAGAACAGTCAGACATCCTGCCAAGTAGCCAGGAATTGATTTACCCATGATCCACAGGCCTTCCCACCCCTTTCCATAGGATGGGAGCTGAGAGGAACCTGACGCTGGGTTTCTTTCAGCTCTTGGTACCATCCTGAGTAGCAAAACGAATCACACTTTGTCATCAGATTTCTGAAAGTAAAAAAGGGAGACTGAATTCTCTATGGATATTTTTGTTATGTGGGAGAGTTTTGGTTGTGTTTCTTAGTTTTATTTCAGCCAAATATGTCTACTTTTGATTTATTTAAGGAAAAGTGATGTGTGTGTGTGTGTGTGTGTGTGTGTGTGTGTGTGTGTGTATACATTTACCTTTTATCTCATTATCTGACTTTTTTTTTTTTATTGTTTTTGCCATACATTGTCATGATATCACCATGGGTTTACATATGCTTCCCCTCCGGAACGCCCTCCCTCCTCCCTCCCCCCCGGGAAATCTCGCTGCACCCGTCCCGAGCATCAATCCTGGGCTGGCGATTCATTAGACACATGACAATTAACATGCTTCAGTGCCCTTCTCCCTATCATCCCACCCTTACCCTCATCCACAAAGTCCATGAGTCTATTCTATACATCTGCGTTCCTTTTGTTGTCTCCCATGTTGGGTTATCGTTACTGTCTTTCTAAATTCCATATATATGCGTTAATATACTGTATTGTTGTTTTTGCTTCTGGCTTACTTCACTCTGGATAATGGTCTCCAGTTTCATCCATCTGAGTAGAATTGCTTCAAATGAATTTTTTTTAATGCTGAGTAATATTCCATTGTGTATATGTACCACAGCTTTCTTATCCAGTCATCAGTTGATGGGCATCTAGGTTGTTTCCATGTCTTGGCTATTGTAAACAATGCAGCGATGAACATTGGGGTACACGTGGCTCTTTCAATTCTGGTTTCCTCGGTGTATATGCCCAGCAGTGGGATTGCTGGGTCATATGGCAGGTCTATTTGCAGCTTTTTAAGGAACCTCCACACTGTTTTCCATAGTGGCTGTACTAGTTTGCATTCCCACCAACAGTGTAAGAGGGTTCCCTTTTCTCCACATCCTCTCCAGCATTTATTGCTTGTAGACTTTTGGATGGCAGCCATTCTGACTGGTGTAAAGTGGTACCTCATTGTGGTTTTGATTTGCATTTCTCTGATAATGAGTGATGTTGAGCATCTTTTCATGTGTTTGTTAGCCATTTTTATATCTTCTTTGGAGAGATGTCTGTTAAGTTCTTTGGCCCACTTTTTAATTGGGTTGTTTATTTTTCTGGAATGGAGCTGCAGGAGTTGTTTGTATATTTTTGAGATTAATTGTCTGTTGCTTCATTGGCTATTATTCATTATCTGACTTTTATAAATATTTAAAATTTATGTCTTTCACAACTGACATCTGATGCAGACCTCATTCTCTTCCCCCTTACAACCTCCTCTTTTACAACTTTTCATATTCTCGTATTAGTTTTCACAAACAGTTGCTTTTCAAAAAAAAAAAAAAAGAATGAAAATAACTTCATGCCATATTAACGTAAAATAATCTCTTACCAATTTCAGAACCTATAGATGTAACACTTTAATTATATGCAAACTTACATTTTGCTTCTGTTTCTAATATTTGCTCCACTTAGGCACAGTATTACCTAGTGGAAGCCCTTAAATTGTACACAATGACCTCAGTACAGCAGTTGCAGGAATCTGTGCTTTAAACGTGTACAATAGCTGGTGCAATCATAAATCAACTCCAATTAAAGCAGTAGTGACTACAGAAGGTAGAAATCTGTAGATCCAAACTTAACAAAGCTCACCTGCTGAGAATAGTGAATTGTCTACAGTTTAGCTGTTAAGCTCATTTTGTCTTCATCTGCTGCTTGGTCCATGAGAGCCAACCCCCACCTCCTATGCTGAATCAGCTAGAGAGGAAACTGCTGTTTGTCCAAAAGGCCTCCCTATATAAGGTCTGAGAGAAGGCACTGCTGCTGTGATAGGGTTTGTTTAGGGATAGGGCTCTGAATCTATAAATTTTGCATTTAAGCAACAATTAAAATTATGGCACAGAGAAGTAAGATTAGGAACTGTGAAAAAGAAACCCTGAGAAGCAGCTAGAGTGCTCGTGGGTATGTGTGGGTGTGCAAACATACACACACAAACACTCTCACACAGCCCTGCCCTTTCTCATCACTTTGAATTGATCCAACCAGACATCTAGTTTTATCTCATCACCTGACCACCTCGAGGACATTGCTTCCTATTAGGATTTCTTTCCATTCCTATAACTGAAACTCCATCTGTCTCTCTGTTCCTCTCATACATAAAATGCTTTTGATCTCCTTTTTGTCCTCTGCTCTTCTGAAATGTTGGTCACTACACTTTCAATAATCTTATCCTCCTGCCCTTTCACAGAAAACAGCTGGCAAAAATTGCAATTGCGACTCAATCTCAGTCACTTTCTTTATACTTAAGTGGTTTCCTAAGCCCTGCTGTGTAAAACCAAGTGACCATATAGATCAGAACAACAGAATAATGATTTTCACACAGAGCTGGGACCTCAAATCTCAGTTGTTTGCTTTCAACACCACCTTCTTTCCCCTCACCGACTGCGCCATTTTCAAGCTTATCTTGCCCCACACCCTTTCGGTAACTCTATCTCAACTGGAAAACTGATGCAATTAAAGGTGGATACTTCCAATTTCCTGTCACTTTTATTTATCAACTTATCCTTATCCATCCGTGTGTTCCTTCTTTCTTCTAGACTGAGCTGAAAAAGAATCCCTCTTTCTACTCGAAGCTGGGCCCCCACTGTCCCTGGGCAGGGAAACCCTGCCTCCGCTGGGGCAATCCTCCCCCACATAGAGTATTTCTCCTTCCCCCCGGCCCTCCCTGCTGAATCTTTTCCCTCAGACTTGAGACTCTTTGTTGCTCACCTAAGCATCTCCATCCCATAAAGTTTCATAAAGAAATATTACCCACCTCATCTCCATCTTCAGTCTATCTTTCATTCATTCGTCCACTGAAATTACTTTATTCTTCCGTCACTTTTCCCTCTATGGGCACTGATTTGGAAATGAACTTCACCTTGAGTGGACACAGAAGTCTACTCTCTTCATCATGGCCTTTGTGTCACTGCTGTGCCCTCAGGTTCTCAGATCTCAGTCTCCCTGGTGGGGCCCTTCTGTGCTGACCTCATCAGCCCAGCCTAACCCTCTCTCTCAGCAGGTCTTTCCTCAGCTTACTCCTTCCTGACATTGCCAGCTGTCTATTCTCTACCTTCATTCTTATCGCCTCTTCCATTTTTCCTTCTCAATGAAAACACTCTTTCTTTCTCTTGATTTTTCACTGGTATTGTCACCTTTTCTGTAGTTTTGATATTTACTGCAATGTTATATTAAAGATCTTTGTGTCATTTCACCAAATAAATTATAAATGTCTAGATGACAGATACTTGATTATGTTCATCTCTGTAGCCTATAACATTTGGATCTTTGGACTAAGTACTGCTCAATAAATTGAACTAAATGTAAGTTTCATGCACTCCTGTCACTTAGCCTATGTTTTTTTTCAAAAGCCAGACCTCAACAGTAATTACATTATACAACATTGATATTCTTAGATACTCTCAAAGAAATTCCCCTGCTATTACCAGGCAGTAAATTTTCCTTCTCACAGAAAGATTTTCTCCTCTACACTCAGGAATTATCTAGCGTGCCCATCTTGAGAGGGAAGTTTAATGTCTATAAAATCACTTGCTTAAACATTTTCACTTTTGAAGCCTATCTACCTTTCCTGCAAAGAATTTGGGAAGAAACTTGTCACTTTTTTCTTTGCATTTCAAAAGAGAGGTAGAGACTGTAGCCTGTCAAGCTCTGTCCATGGAATTCTCCCGGCAAGAATACTGGAGTGAAGTGCCATTTCCTTCTAAACACTGCTGATCAATTTTCAGTTCTAACTCTTTTTAGCCCTGTGTCTTTAATCAAATTAAATAATGTTTCTAAATTTCATATGCAGCATGGTCACAAAAATAACTCTTTTTTGACAAAGAATTTCTTATAATTAAATGAGATGATGCTCCTAGAAGTCTTTCAAAGATATAATACACCACTAGGCTATTGCTTATTATTTCTATTTTAAAATTTGCTTCTTTTGTATAGTCTTCCCACTTATCCCTCTAAGCCACCTTATTGGATCCATTTAGCAATTTTTTGCTACTACAGAGTGACCAAGGTCACTGATTTAATCTTCCATACATTAGTTCTGATAATATTTCTCCAGACAGACAATT
Organism: Antilocapra americana; assembly: GCA_007570785.1. Lineage (NCBI taxonomy): Eukaryota > Metazoa > Chordata > Mammalia > Artiodactyla > Antilocapridae > Antilocapra > Antilocapra americana. Next base: position 5,250,035 of record ML661334.1, on the reverse strand, counting down.
CCACGATGTTAAGCTTCTTCTGTTTCAATGCCATTCTCCATAATGGCATTGAAACATGTTAATTATCATATGTCTAACCAATCGCCAGCCCAGGATTGATTCTCGGGGCTGGTGTATCGAGATTTCCCGGGGAGGAGGGAGGAGGGAGGGACGAGGGAGGGGTTTCTGGAGGTGGAGCATATGTAAACCCATGGTGATATCATGGCATTGTATGACAAAAACAATAAAAGGGAGGGGAAAAAAATAAATTTTAGGAATCTGTTTAAGATACTCCTCTGAAAAAAAAAAAAAGCTTCTTCTGTTTAGAGTTGGCTAAATATCACCCTGTGACAGCTTTTTTTTTTTAAGAACCATTTTTGCACCTTTCATGTTTTTTGCATCATCACTGGAAAATACTGTGGGAAACATCCTTGGAAATTTACTAATGGCACCTCCCTGACAGATGCTCAGCATAAACCAGTTAATGAAAATACCGTTTAGTGATATATCATGGAAACCTGTTGCCTTATCATAATGGCTTGGGAGCCACAAGTATCATGTTCATATTTAGTCAAGGTGGACAGTTTCCATTATTTAGGCCTCAGATTTTTGGATGATTTCTCTAGTATCTGGAGTCATTGTCCAAAGGTCTAGTATGGAGTTTATCACTTAATAAAAGTTACAGTATGGCATTCTGTTATTAATTACTGTCATTTACAAAGACATCAATAGTATCTCTGGAAATCTTCAACACACATTCAGTGCAACCTGGAAATAGCCCATAGATTCAAATATTCCATTTTTGGCAACAATTTAAAGAAATTATCATTCAAGCAAGATCTTATAAATCCCTCTTACATGCCAAGTACAAAACGCATTTTCTTCAGCATATGCAGAAACACAGTTTAAGCAAGTAATCTGTGGATATAGCTTTCAAAGTTCTTAACACACACACACACACACACACACACACAATGTTGCTTTTCTTTCCATTACATGTACCTAACTGTTGCATAGTCTGAGAAAAAAACTAAAACCTCTTTGGCAGTTTGAATACAGAGGATGCCATGATATCATGATGGTTGGATAACTAGATCCAAAGAGCAAAGAGATTTATTTTAGATTGGAAAGTTATTTTTGTTTAGATAGATTTAAGAATCTTAAATATACACTGTTAAATATCAGAGTTTAGGTGACAAGATTATTTTCTTTGTTACTGATTTAATAATACCTACATCCCAAGAAATTTTATTGAAAAATTTGTTGCTACATCCTCTAGGAGTCAGTCATAATTTTTTATGTGTTCTCTTCTTAGATATTCCTACAATATCCCCTACATAGCTTCACATTTGCATTTAATACATATTCTCTGTTTATGTGACTATGCCTTTAGACATGAACTCTGTGACTGAAGGATCCTCTTATTCATCTTCAAAACTCTTGCACCCGGTATACCATTTGGCATGCAGGATATATGAAGAAAACAAGAAGTGTTTAAATGAATAAATTAATAAATAAACTATAGCTTACCGTCTAAAATAAAAGTGATATTATTACTCTTGATTTTCACTCATTTGTCTTATTTCCCTAGTCATTCCACTTACAGTTCTGAGAATATCACTGCAATATTTTATAAACCTAAAAAAATACATTTAAATCTTGATAAGAAACTATCATCATACAATCATGATAGTTTAAGACTGAACCCGTGGCTTGTGAATCTGTAAGAGCTGGCTCTAGATACGGGGAAAGAAGGAAGAGAGACAGGAAAAGAAAGGCAAGCCTGATCTGCAGCATTTCTGACCTACAATGGCCAATTTCAAACCACTAACATGTCACCAATGTACAACTGGGAAATAATGTGAACCCCTGCTTTTTCTTACTGAGGAATAAACTTCCTGGACTTTACTGGTTGCTTCTATATCCTGTCTTGATTTACTCACTTCAACCAGTTTTGCTGAATTGCCTTCTACAAGTTTTCAAGAAGGGTGGAGCTAATGGTAAAGAACATGCCTGCCAATGCAAGAGACATAAGAGATGCAAGTTTGATTTCTGGATCCCCTGGGGGAAGAAATGGCTATCCACTCCAGTATTTTTGCCTGTAGAATCCCCATGGACAGAGGACCTGGTGAGCTACAGTATACAGGGTTGTAAAGAGTCAGACACAACTGAAGCAACTGAACATGCAAGCACAAATTATCGTTCAAAGACTGATTTCTATGCAGAGAGGTAATAAATCAGCATTAGAGCAATTGCCTGCTACGTTCCTTAAAAATGTCATCTTTAAACACAATCTTCAGGTTCACCAATAAACCACAAGAAAAGTTACCTGTACTTTTTTTAGGAAGCATATTGTAAAACTCATAAAATTATGCAGTGGATACTTTTGGAGTTTATTTCAATTTATATTAGGGAAGGCTGTATTATAGTTAAAATTTTTATCCTTTTAGGGGAAAAAAGTTGACCATTATCTCTAAAAAAATTCTGTGTTGTTTTTCAACTACTTCCTTTCTCCTTTCTCAATTAAGTTAAGCTTAGTTGGTCTCTGTGGATGAAGCTCCAGAGCTTTAAACATTTGAGGTGAACCATGTGTTTAGATCTTTTTTTTTTTTTTTTTTGTACAGTTCTTCTGTGTATTCTTGCCACCTCTTCTTAATATCGTCTGCTTATGTTAGGTCCATAACATTTTTGTCATTTATCGAGCCCATCTTTGTATGAAATGTTCCCTTGATATCTCTAATTTTCTTGAAGAGATCTCTAGTCTTTCCCATTCTGTTGTTTTCCTCTATTTCTTTGCATTGATCGCTAAGGAAGGTTTTATTATCTCTTCATGCTATTCTTTGGAATTCTGCATTCAGATGGGAATATCTTTCCTTTTATCCTTTGCTTTTCGCTTCTCTTCTTTTCACAGCTATTTGTAAGGTCTCCTAAGAAAGTCATTTCACTTTTGTGCATTTCTTTTTCTTGGGGATGGTCTTAATCCCTGTCTCCTGTACAATGTCACGACTCAGATAATCATGATGGGGTGATCACTCACATTCAGCTAGAGCCAGACATTCTGGAAGGTGAAGTCAAGTGGTCCTTAGAAAGCATCACTACAAACAAAGATAGGGGAGGTGATGGAATTCCAGCTGAGCTATTTCAAATCCTGAAAGATGATGCTGTGAAAGTGCTGCACTCAATATGCCAGCAAATTTGGAAAACTCAGCAATGGCCACCAGAACTGGAAAAGGTCAGTTTACATTTCTATCCCAAAGAAAGGCAATGCCAAAAAATGCTCAAACTACTGCACAATTGTACTCATTTCACACGCTAGTAAAGTAATGCTCTAAATTCCGCAAGCCAGGCTTCCACAATATATGAACTGTGAACGTTCACATGTTCAAGCTGGTTTTAGAAAAGGAAGAGGAACCAGAGATCAAATTGCCAACATCCGATGGATTATCAAAAAGGCAAGAGAGTTCCAGAAAAAACATCTATTTATGCTTTACTGACTATGCCAAAGCCTTTAACTATGTGGATCACAAGAAACTGTAGAGGATTCTGAAATAGATGAGAATACCAGACCATCTGACCTGTCTCTTGAGAAATCTGTGTGCAGGTCAGGAAGCAACAGTTAGAACTGAACATGGAACAACAGACTAGTTCCAAATAGGAAAAGGAATACGTCAAGCCTGTATATTGTCACTCTGCTTATTTAACTTATATGCAGATTACATCATGATAAACGCTGGGCTAGAAGATGCACAAGCTGGAATCAAGATTGCCAGGAGAAATATCAATAACCTCAGATACGCGGATGACACCACCCTTATGGCAGAAAGTGAAGAGGAACTAAAAAGCCTCTTGATGAAAGTGAAAGAGGACAGTGAAAAAGTTGGCTTAAGGCTCCACGTTAAGAAAATTAAGATCATGGCATCTGGTCCCATCACTTCATGGGAAATAGATGGGGAAACAGTGGAAAAAGTGTCAGACTTGATTTTGGGGGGCTCCAAAATCGCTGCAGATGGTGATTGCAGCCATGAAATCAAAAGACGCCTGCTCTTTGGAAGGAAAATTATGGCCAATCCTGATAGCATATTGAAAAGCAGAGACATTACTTTGCCAACAAAGGTCCGCATAATCAAGGCTATGGTTTTTCCAGGAGTCATGTATGGATGTGAGAGTTGGACAGTGAAAAAGGCTGAGTGCCAAAGAATTGATGCTTTTGAACTGTGGTTTTGGAGAAGATTCTTGAGAGTCCCTTGGACTGCAAGGGGATCCAACCAGTCCATTCTATAGGAGATCAGTCCTGGGTGTTCATTGGAAGGACTGATGTTGAAGCTGAAACTCCAATTCTTTGCCCACCTCATGCGAAGAGTTGACTCATTGGAAAAGACCCTGATGCTGGGAAGGATTGGGGGTAGGAGGCGAATGGGACGACAAAGGGTGAGATGGCTAGATGGCATCACTGACTTGATGGACATGGATTTGGGTGGACACTGGGAGTTGGTGATGGACAGGGAGGCCTGACATGCTGCGGTTCATGAGGTCGCAAAGAGTTGGACACGACTGAGCGACTGAATTGAATTGAACTGATGTGTTTAGATATTTATGTATTTTAGGTACGTTGATATATGTCTCACAGTTTTTAGAATCAATTGAGAAAAGACTACTCAGTAATTCTTTACATATTTTACTGACTGAGGCTTTGAAATAAACCAAAAGTAATGAGATCTGCTCAATCCATACCTGGCTACTGGTGATTTATTGTTTTCTTTCTTTCTTTCTTTTTTTTTTTCAATATATGGGCTACATGGAAAAATTCTAAGATATTTTATTAGTGAAATCATGATAACCATTTATACACAGGGAAGAAAAGATATTTCAAGTAGACATTTGTCAATGTCTTCACTGCCCGTGCTCTCAAAGGTAATTTGAAATAGCTGTTTAAAATCTTGAATTATGAGGATCTCCCTGGTGGTCAAGTAGTTAAGACCTCACCTTCCCATGCAGGAGGTATGGGTTTGATCACTCATCACAGAGCTAAAATTCCACAAACCTCACATCTAAAAAACCAAAACATAAAACATAAACAATATGTCAAGAAATTTAATAAAGTCTTTAAGTGGTCCATATCAAGTATCTTAGGAAAATAAAAATAAATAAAATCTTGAAATATGTACAACTTTCAATAGTGAAAATACATACTGATAACAATGCATTTGTAATTTTGATGTCTACAAGTCACCTAGGGAGTTCAGTAAACAGTCTCATTTTCTTGTAATACTTCAAACTTAGTATATTTTTAGCAGAAATAAGATAATTCATTGATTTCTGAGTGTACACTCTTAAGTTGAGAAGTCTTACCTCTCTGACAAAGTAGCAAACATGTCCAAGTAAACCTTGGGTATGAGGTATCATATGGCATCAAATTATAGGTAAATTAAAAATAAAACAGTATGATTTTAGATGGCTTGTGCCAGATTACTCAAGATAAAAATTGGAAATATAATATCAAAATAAATAAATAATCAGAATATCCCAAGACCCTTAAGTGCACGTTTAATAGCCATGCTCATGTTGTAGGATGATGACTTATCAAGGAAAGTTTGATTATGGACAACATATCTGTTTATTAAGGGTCTTTCAGCCCTCTGAGCGTACCAAGAGTAGTCTGATCCTGGGAGAGTGCCCTCAGATGATCAAGATGACACCCTGATCTCAGATTTCCAGCCTCTAGAACTAGAGTTATAGAGGGGCTTCCCAGGCTGCGAACCTGACAAAGGGACTGGGAATCTTTGGGGAATCTGACCTGGAAGACCAGCAGGATTTCATTATAGTACTTCCACAGGACTGGGGGAAATAGAGACTCCAGTACTGAAGTGCACAAACAAAATCTTATGCATGCCAAGACCGAGGGGAGAGGCACAGAGACTCCACAGAAGACTGAGCCAAAACTACCTGCTAGTGTTGGAGGATCTCCTGTGGAGGTGTGGGTCAGCAGGGGTTCATCACAGGGACAGGGGGGCTGGCAGCCGCAGTCTGGGAAGGTTCCCCTAGGCATAAGCCCTCTTGGAGGTCATCATTAACCATAGTTAATGCCCATAGACATAGTGTCCATAGACACCAGGGCTGGGTCACCTCAGGTGAAATAACTATCAGGGGATAGTTTGGGATCACAACCCCAATAATCAGCAAATAATCGGATTAAAGCTTTACTGAGCAAGGCCCTAACCACCAGAGCAAGACTCAGTTCCCACCACCAGTCCCTACCATGAGGCAGCTTACACAAGCCCCTTAGCCTCCTCCATCAGAGGGCAGACAGAAGAAAAAAGAAGAACCCCAGTCCCACAGTGGCTAAAACAAAAATCACATACCAGAAATTTAATCAGAATGAAAAAGCAGAAAGCTATGTCACAGAAAAAGGAATAAGATAAAACCCCAGGGGAAAAAAAAAAAAAGACTAAAGGAAATGGAGACAGGCAAACTTCCAGAATAAGAATTCAGAATAATGATAGTGAAGATAATCCGGGATCTTCAGAAAGCAATGGAGAAGATACAAGGGATGTTTACCAATGACATAGAAGAACCAAAGAGCAGACAAATAGAGATGAATAATACATTAGAAAGAATCAGTAGCAGAATAACTAAGGCAGAATAGATAAATGACTTGGAGGAAAGAATGGTGGAAATCACTGCTGCAGAATGGAATATAGAAAAAAAGAATGAGGGGAAAAAAATGAAGACAGTCTGAGAGACTTCTAGGACAACATTAAATGCACCAACATTCACATTACAGAGGTCTAAAGGAGAAGAGAGAGAGAAAGGACCTGGGACAATATTTTTAGAGATAATACCTGAAATATTTCCTAATAAGGGGCTTCCCTGGTGGCTCAGCTGGTAAAGAATCTGCCTGCAATCTGGGAGACATGGGTTTTATCTTTGGGTTGAGAAGATCCCCTGGAGAAGGGAACAGGTACCCTCTCTAGTATTCTGGCCTGGAGAATTCCATGAACTGTACAGTCCATGGGGTTGCAAAGAGTTGGGCATGACTGAGTGACTTTCACTTTCTTTCACTAGCAAAGGAAAGGAAACAGAAAACCAAGTCCAGAAAGCAAAGAGAGTCCCAGGAAGGATAAACACAAGGAGGAACACACAAAAGCACATTGTAATCAAGCTGATAAAAATCAAAGACAAAGATAAAATATTAAAAGCAGCAAGGGGAAAATGACAAATAACATACATGGGAACCCCCATCAGGTTGTCAGCTGATTTTTCAACAGAAACTCTACAAGTCAGAAGGGAATGACATGATATATTTAAAGTGATAAAATGGAAGAGCCTGCAACCAAGAATATTTTATTTAGGAAAACTTTCATTCAGATTTGATGGAGAAATCAAAAGCTTTCCAGACAAGCAAAAGTTAAGAGAATTCAGCTGCACCAAACCAACTTTACAACACATGTTAAATAACTTCTCTAGGCAGGAAACGCAAGAGAAGGAAAAGACCTACCTACAGAAAATAAACCCAAGACAATTAAGAAAATGATAATAGGATCACCAATCAATTCTAAAAGAAATCAGTCCTCAATATTCTTTTGAAGGACTGATGCTGAAGCTGAAGCTCCAATACTTTGGCCACCTGATGCAAAGAACTGACTCATTGGAAAAAACCCTGAGGCTGGGAAAGATTGAAGACAGGAGAAGGGGACAACAGAAGATGAGGTGGTTGGATGGCATCACCAACTCAATGGACTTGAGTTTGAGGAAGCTTTGGGAGTTGGTAATGGACAGGGAAACCCGGCATGCTGCAGTCCATGGGGCCACAAAATGTTGGACACGACTGAGCAACTGAACTGAACTGAACTGAACTGACTAGGATCATACATATCGATAATTACCTTAAATGTAAATGGATTAAATTCACCAACCAAAAGACATAGACTAGCTGGGCAGATTAAAACATATGCATGTACACACTTACACAGACCACGTCACTCTGGTTGACCCCCAAATTATATGTGATTAGTTTATATTGTTAAGCTAATCATGTTCCCGTTATGGCTTGCAGTTGTAATTATCTTTTATTTTTTTGTCTTGATATTGATTGTGAAAACTGATAAACATCTTTTACTGTTGTGCTCAGGTGACTAATACTCAATACCATTGTATTATGGCTGGGCAACAGAAAACTAATAGAACTCTATATCACCAAAACTACAATTTAATAGAAAAACCTACAATAACTTTTTAAAATCCAGATGCATATCAGAGTTATTTTGGAATGTTTTGTAAAATAAAAATGCCTAGGTATTGCCCTTTTTTTTTTTCTCCAGGACTCCAGATATGTTTCTAATGAGAAGTCACATTTAAAAACAACTGGACTATATGATGACCCTTTACTTTAATCTAATTTGTTTCACTTTTTTTCTATTTCATATTCAGTGCTCCTACTCATTTAGGTTATGTTTTCCAACTTCTCCATCTCTTCTCTTTTGTGATATTCTTTTTCAAACCCTTATCAAGCTTAGTAGAAAAGCTTTTATATACATATATATAAATAATATATATAATATATATATTTTAGAAAATTTATGAACTTTTGCCTAACTAAAAATTTCATGACATTTAGATTCCACTTGTTTGACTTAGTATGAGTCAAATGCTAGATTTATAATTTGAAAAAATAGACATACAGCAAGTGGCAAAGATTTACTGTATAGTATAGGGAACTATACTCAATATCTTGTAATAACCTGTAATAGAAAATAATTTCAAAAATAATGTATGTATATATGTATAACTGAATCAGCTTGCTGTGCACCTGAAACATTTAAGTCAGCTATACTTTAATAAATATGTATATTAAGAAAAAAATCTCATTGAGGAAAAAATGTATACAATATATTCAAATAATTATACAGCCATATATACATTTATATGAATATGTATATGTATACACGGTATAAAGGAAAGTTTCACTAAGATATTTTTATAGCTGTGGATCATATTTTTATTTTTTGAAGCCTAGATTTTGCCAATTTGTACTATTTGAAATATCAAAAGCATATATTTAATTTCCCTTACTTTCAAGACAAAATTTATTTCTTTCTAAGTTTGCTGTTTCATATAATTGGTGATTAACATGTGAAAACTTCAGAATCATTTGTTTTAATGCAAATCTGAGTCAATTAAATTCAGCACATAATATGGCTTTCTTTAATCTTAATGTGTCTGGACTTTAGCATTACCGGTTTTGTCTGTCCCAAATTTGTACATATAATTGATTGGCTAAATGAGAATTTAATTAAAGTGGTAAAATTAATTTTAAAAAATTAAATAAAGTAGTATAATTAGAGTTCTTTGAAGCATTTTAAGTAGCATAACAAACAAAACTAAGGGGGTAGGGGAATCACCAAAATTGCTGGGCAACAAAAATGTCAAGAACAATTGCTCCTAAATAAATAATATCTGTGTTAGGTTGAATTGAATAAATGACATATTTTATGAATTATGTAATACATAATCTTGGTGAGAAAAAAAACTTTATATTTATCTATATTATATTACAAAAGATACATAATCTTCAAAAAAAGTAATAATACCACTAAGGTTTATTAACTGCTTTTCATGTGTCAAGATGCCCTCTGCCAAGTACTTTACATGAATTAGCAGGTAATTACCTCAAACCTTTTTACAAAATAGATATTTCCATTAGAAAATTCAAGAATTCGAAATATAGAGAACTAGCTAATCAAGTCATACTGCTGGGAAAGATTGATTGAATTCCAAAACAACAGTTGGGTTAGCAAATGTAAGCTATTGTATCAATATATAGGATGGGTAAACAATAATGTCCTAGTGTATAGCACAGGAAACTATATCCAATATCCTGTGATAAACCAAAATGGAAAACTATGTCATTCCCCCAAATCATCCCACCCTCACCCTCTCCCACAGAGTCTAAAAGACTCTTCTATGCATCTGTGTCTCTTTTGCTGTCTCACATATAGGGTTATTGTTACCATCTTTCTAAACTCTATATATGTGCATTAGTATACTGTGTTAGTGTTTTCCTTTCTGGCTTATTTCACTCTCTGTAATAGGCTCCAGTTTCATCCACCTCATTGGAACTGATTCAAATGTATAAAACTAAAAAAAAGAAAAAAAAGAATGTGTTGGCTACGTCATTTTGCCATGCAGCAAAATTAACACAACATTATAAATCAACTGTGTTTCAAAAAATTCAAAATTAAAAAACAAAACAGCACAGTGACAATTCAGTCACAATTAAAGCATACGTATCTGAACACTGAACACTGAAGCTCAGAGGTCAACAAACTGGCCTGAGGGTCAAATCCAGCTTGCTGCCTGTCTTGTAAGTTTCATGGACCATGGCCACATATCCAAGGCTGTCTATGGATGTTTTACTGCAACCGAATTGAGCTGCAGTAGAGACCGTGCAGCCTGCAAAGCCTAAAATATTCACTATCTGGTGTTTTACAGGAGAAGCTCAGCGACTTGCATTTTAGCTTTCTAATCTGAAACTGGGAATCAATATTGCATGCTTTTAAATATTTTCTGCATTTCTACTTATCTGACTTAAACAGCTCATTTGGTTGAAATAATCATTAAATATTTAATTTTTCTTGTTTAGTTGCTAAGTTGCATCTGACTCTTTGAGATCCCATGGACTGTGACTTGCCAGGCTTGTCTGTCCATGAGATTTTCAAGGCAAGAACACTGGAGTGGGTTGCCATTTCCTTCTCTCTGGGATCTACCCTACCCAGGTCTCAAATTAAGGTCTCCTGAATTGGCAAGCTGATTCTTTACCTCTGAGCTGCCAGGGAAGCAACATATATTTATTACATATATCAATATTATATGATTAAAATTGAAATTCTAACAGTTCCTCTAAAGGGAAGCAAATAGGAAAGAGTATAAACTGTAACCACTTATCACAAAATTAGGCTCTTTTCTTATACATCCCATAATGAAAATGGCTATTTTATATGAATGAATTATTTATTACTATTATGATTCAATCTAAGAAATTTTATGGTTTAAAAGTGAGCATATTGGTGCCAAAACTTGGCTTGTATATGTATTTAAAAATGATAAAACTCTAAAGAAATCAATCAAATAAAAATGAGATCTCACTGGTGTCCTTAAAATAGTATAAAATAAACTAAGAACACTGGCTTAAATTTTATTGAAGAAGTTATTTACTTATAAGAAACTTAGTTATTAGAAGTAATTTTAGAGGCAGTCCTAAGATGGTGGAGGAATAGGATGGGGAAACCACTTTCTCCCCAACAAATACACCAAAAGAACATTTAAAGGCTGAGCAAAATCCACAAAACAACTTCTGAGTGCTGGGAGAGGACATTAGGCACCCAGAAAGGCAGCCCATTGTCTTTGAAATAAGGTAGGAAAAAATATAAAAAATAAAAAGAGAGGCGAAAGAGGTAGGGATGGAGATCCATCCCAGGAATGGAGCCTTAAAAAAGAGAGAAGTTTCCGAACATCAGGAAACATTCTCCCCGACAGATCTGTGGGAGTCTCAGAGGGCAAAATAACCAGGAGCAAAAATAGATAAATAATTAACCCCCACATATTATGTACCTAACTGCAACTCCCAGTAGAGCGGCAGCCCAGACCCCCCATCCCCCACTAGTAAGTAAGGGCTGCTCAAGGAGGGGCGGGCTGCGACCTTTTGGGAGAGGACTGGGACTGAATGCCCCAGGGCAACCCGAGGGAACTAGCCTGAGACAGCAACCTAGACTGCAGAATAGCTTTCCTGCAAAGAGCCACCGCCAGACAGGCACACAGAACAAAGGGCTGCACGGAGCTAGTCGGCTGCAGGCTGTGGACTGGCCCATCCCCCGCCAGAGACTGGCAGGCAATCGCAGCCCCAGCGAGGCATCCTCTATCAAACCATGGGCAGAATTCGTTGCTAACCCAGACTTCTTGGGATTCTGGATGGACGCTGCCAGAGATCAGCTCTCCACACACCTGAGAAGGCACGCCCAGTTGCACACCTAGTAAACCAAGCGGCTGGGATGGGGGAAGGGAGAAGTCGCAGACCCCAACTGCCCCGGGCTGCTCAGACCTGGGAAGTCTTGGCAGCCCCAGCGGCTACCTCAGGCAGTTCCCCGCAGAGCGACCTAGAGCCTGAGCAGTGGAGGCTAGGAGAGCACACACACTGTGAGCCCCAGTGTGGCTGAATCACTGTGAGCAGACGCCAGTGATATCTGTTTGCAATGTCCCTCCCTCCCCACAGCACGACTGAACAAGTGAGCCTAAAAAAAGTGACCACCACCGCACCCCTAGTGTCAGGGTGGGAAATAGACACTGAAGAGACCAGCAAACAGAAGATGCTAAAATAATCAGAGGGAACCGCTTTGGAACTGATAGGAGTAACAAATTAAATCCCTGCAGTTAGCACTGACTACATAGGAAGGAACCTATAGATCTTGAAAAGTACAAGCTGGACCAAGGGACTATCTGAAAATGAACTGACCCCACACTGTATGCAACAGCTCCAGAGAAAGTCCTAGATATATTTTTACTATGATCATCTTTTAAATTTTCAAAACTTTTTTTCTTACAATGTTTTTAATTTTTATTTTTAAGTCCCCTATAACTCCTTCAATTTTCATTTTTACAACCATCTATTACCTAGCCAAAAAAAAAAAAAAAAAGAAGACCTTGTTTTTTAAACAAATTTCATATATATATATATATGTAAGAATCTCGGTGACTCTGTTTTTTGTTGTTGTTGTTCACTTGTGGGGGTTTTTTTCCCCCTCATTTTTCACTTTTTAAAATTTTTCTTTTCTTTTTCTCTCTTTTCTCTTTTTTAATTGTATTTTTGAGACTCTAACCTTTACTCTAGATTTTTAATCTTTGCTTTTTAATATTTGTTATCAACTTTGTATCTTTAAGAACCCAATCTTCAGTATCCATTTTTACTTGGGAATGAGATCACTGGCTCTATTGCTCTCTCCCCACTTTTGACACTCCTTTTTTTCCACCAGGTCACCTCTATCTCTTCCCTCCCCCCTTTCTATTCTACTCAACTCTGTGAATCTCTTTGAGTGTTACGAGTTGTGAAGTATACTTAGATTGCTGGCTGGATCTGTCTCTCTCCTTCTGACTCCCCCTTTTTTCCCCCGGCCACTTCTGTCTCCTTCTTCCCTCTTCTCTTTTGAATATAACTCTGTGAACATCTCTGAGAGATCCAGACTGTGGAGAGCACATAGGGAAGTGATCACTGGCTAGCTCACTCTCTCCCCATTTGATTCCTCTCTTCTCCTTCTGGTCACCTCTATCTCCCTCCTCCCTCTTCTCCTCTCCATGACACTCTGTGTACCTCTATGGGTGTCCCTCACTGTGGAGAAACTTTTCATTACTAACCTAGATGTTCTATCATCGGTGCTGTATAGATGGAGAAGTCCCGAGGCTACTGTAAAACTAGGGCTGAAAACCAGAGACAGAAGGCCTAAGCCCCAATCCTGAGAACACCAGAGAACTCCTGACAGCAGGAAGCATTAAGGATAGGAACTCATCAAACGCCTCCATACCTACACTGAAACCAAGAACCACCTAAGGGCCAACAAGTTCCAGAGTAAGATACACCATGCAAATTCTCCAGCAACACAGGAACATAGTCTGGAGCTTCAATACACAGACTGCCCAAAGTCACACCAAGCCCATTGGACATCTCAAAACTCTATACTGGACACTTCATTGCTCACCAGAGAGAAGAAATCCAGATCCACCCACCAGAACACCAACACAAGATTCTCCAACCAGGAAACTTTGACAAACCACTCATTCAACCCCACCCACAGTGAGGAATCTCCACAATAAAGAGGTAACACAGCAATATAAACAAGATGAAAAGGCAGAGGAATATCCAGCAGGTAAAGCAACAGGATAAATGCTCTCAACGAAACAAAAGAGGAGGAGATAGGGAGTCTACCTGATAAAGAATTCAGAATAATGATAGTGAAAATGATCCAAAATCTTGAAATCAAATTGGAGTTACAGGTAAATAACCTGGAGACAAGGATCTAGAAGATGCAAGAAAGCTTTAACAAGGACTTAGAAGAAATAAAAAAGAGGCAAAATACATTGAATAATGCAATAAATGAGATAAAAAATACCCTGGAGGGAACTAACAGTAGAATAACAGAGATAGAAGGCAGGATAAGTGAGGTAGAAGACAGAATGATAGAAATAAACAAAACAGAGCTGAAAAAAGAATTAAAAGAAATGAGGAGAACCTCAGAGACTTCTGGGGCAATGTTAAACTCACCAACATTCGAGTCATAGGAGTCCCAGAAGAAAACAAAAAAAAAAAAAGAAAGAAAGAAAGAAATACCATCATAAAATACTTGAGGAGATAATAGTTGAAAACTTCCCTAAAATGGGATAAGAAATAATCACCCAAGTCCAAGAAACCCAGAGAGTCCAAAACAGGATGAACCCAAAGCGAAACACCCCAAGACACATATTAATCAAATTAACAAAGATCAAACACAAAGAACAAATATTAAAAGCAGCAAGGGAAAAAGAACAAATAGCACACAAGGGGAATCCCATAAGGATAACAGCTGATCTCTCAATAGAAATGCTTCAGACCAGAAGGGAATGGCAGGGCATACTTAAAGTGATGAAAGAAAATAATCTACAATCTCGATAACTGTACCCAGCCAGGATCTATTCAAATGTGAAGGAGAAATCAAAAGCTTTACAGACAAGCAAAAGCTGAGAGAATTCAGCAACACCAAACCAGCGCTCCAACAAATGCTAAAGGATCTTCCCTAGACAGGAAACATGGATAAGATGTATAATCTTGAACTCAAAACAACAAAGTAAATGACAATGAAATCATACTTATCAGTAATTACCTTAAGTGTAAATGGGTTGAATGCCCCAACCAAAAGACAAAGTTTGGCTGATTGGATACAGAAACAAGAACCCTATATACATTGTCTACAAGAGACCCACCTCAAACCTAGGGACACATATAGACTGAAAGTTAAGGGCTGGAAAAAGATATTCCATGCAAATAAAGACCAAAAGAAAGCAGGAGTGGCAATACTCATATAAGATAAATAAGACACTAAAGGCTGTGAAAAGAGATAAAGATGGACATTACATAATGATCAAAGGATCAATCCAAGAAGAATACATAACAATTATAAATATATATGCACCCAACATAGGAGCACCACAATAAGTAACACAAATGCTAATAAGTATGAAACGGGAAGTTAACAATAACACAATAATACTGGGAGACTTTAATACCCCACTCACACCAATGGATAGATCAACTAAACAGAAAATTAACAAGGAAACACAAACTTTAATTGATACAATAGACCAGTTAAACCTAATTAATATCAATAGGACATTTCACCCCAGAACAATGAATTTCACCTTTTTCTCAAGCGTACATGGAACCTTCTCCAGAATAGATCACATCCTGGGCCATAAATCTAGCCTTGGTAAATTAAAAAAATCTGAAATCATTCCAAGCATCTTTTCTGACCACAATGCAGTAAGATTAGATGTCAATTACAGGAGAAAAACCTTTAAAAATTCCAACATATGGAGGCTCAACAACACACTGCTGAATAACCGATAAACCACAGAAGAAATAAAAAAAGAAATCAAAATATGCATAGAAACGAATGAAAATGAACACACAACAACCCAAAACCTATGGGACACTGTAAAAACAGTGCTAAGGGGAAGGTTCATAGCAATACAGGCTTACCTCAAGAAACAAGAAAAAAGTCAAATAAATAACCTCACTTTACACCTAAAGCAACTAGAAAAGAAAGAAATGCAGAACTCCAGGGTTAAGAGAAGGAAAGAAACCTTAAAGATCAGGGCAGGAAAAAATGCTAAAGAAACAAAAGAGACCATAGCGAAAATCAACAAAGTCAAAAGCTGGTTCTTTGAGAAGATAAATAAAATTGACAAACCATTAGCCAGACTCATTAAGAAACAAAGGGAGAAAAACCAAATCAACAAAATTACAAATGCAAAAGGAGAAATCACAACAGACAACACAGAAATACAAAGGATCATAAGAGACTATTATTAGCAACTATATGTAAATAAACTGGACAACTTGGAAGAAATGGACAAATTTTCAGAAAAGTACACGTTTCCAAAATTAAACCAGGAAGAGATAGATAATCTTAACAGACTCATCACAAGTATGGAAATTGAAACTATAATCAGAAATCGTCGAGAAAACAAAAGCCCAGAATCAGATGGCTTCATAGCCGAATTCTACCAAAAATTTAGAGAAGAGCTAACATTTATTCTACTCAAACTCTTCCAGAAAATTGCAGAGGAAGGGAAACTTCCAAACTCATTCTATGAGGTGGCCATCACCCTAATACCAAAACCAGGCAAAGGTGCCACAAAAAAAGAAAACTACAGGCCAATATCACTGGTGAACATAGATGCAAAAATCCTTAACAAAATACTAGCAAACAGAATCCAACAACACATTAAAAAGATCATACATCATGACCAAGTAGACTTTATCCCAGGTATGCAAGGATTCTTCAATATCCACAAATCAATCAACGTAATACACCACATTAACAAATTGAAAAATGAAAACCACATGATTATCTCAATAGATGCAGAGAAAGCCTTTGACAAATTTCAACATCCATTTATGATAAAAACCCTCCAAAAAGCAGGATTAGAAGGAACATACCTCAACATAATAAAAGCTATATATGACAAACCCACAGCAAACATTATCCTCAATGGTGAAAAGCTGAAAGCATTTCCCCTAAAGTCAGGAACAAGACAAGGGTGCCCACTCTCACCACTACTATTCAACATAGTTTTGGAAGTCTTGGCCACAGCAGTCAGAGCAGAAAAAGCTATAAAAGGAATCCAGAAGAAGAAGTAAAACTCTCACTGCTTGCAGACAACCTGATCCTCTACACAGAAAACCCTAAAGACTACCAGAAAATTACTAGAGATAATCAGTGAATATAGCAAAGTTTCAGGATACAAAATCGACACACAGAAATCCCTTGCATTCCTATACACCAACAATGAGAAAACAGGAATAGATATTAAGGAAACAATTCCATTCACCATTGAACCAAAAATAATAAAATACTTAGGAATATATCTACTTAAAGAAACAAAAGGCCTATATATAGAAAACTATAAAATACTGATGAAAGAAATCAAAGAAGACACAAATAGATTGAGAAATATACCATGTTCATGGATTGGAAGAATCAGTATAGTGAAAATGAGTATACTACCCAGAGCAATCTATAGATTCAATGCAATTCCTATCAAGCTACCAGTCGTCCTTTTCAGAGAACTAGAACAAATAATTTCATAGTTTTTGTGGAAATACAAAAAACCTCGAATAGCCAAAGCAATCTTGAGAAAGAAGAATGGAACTGGAGAAATCAACCTGCCTGACTTTAGGCTATACTACAAAGCCACAGTCATCAAGACAGTATGGTACTGGCACAAAGACAGAAATATGGATCAATGGAACAAAATAGAAATCCTAGCGATAAATCCACACACCTATGGACAGCTTATCTTTGACAAAGGAGGCAAGAATATTCAATGGAGAAAAAACAATCTTTTTAAGAAGTGGTGCTGGGAAAACTGGTTAACCACATGTAAAAGAATGAAACTAGAACACTGTCTAACACCATACAAAAAAATAAACTCAGAATGGATTAAAGATCTAAATGTAAGACCAGAAACTATAAAACTCCTAGAGGATAACATAGGCAAAACACTCTCTGACATAAACCAAATCAGGATCCTCTATGACCTACCTCCCAGAATATTGGAAATAAAAGCACAAATAAGCAAATGGGACCTAATTAAAATGAAAAGCTTCTGCACAACAAAGGAAACTATAAGCAAGGTGAAAAGGCAGCTTTCAGAATGGGAGAAAATAATAGCCAATGAAGCAATGGACAAACAATTAACCTCAAAAATATACAAGCAACTCCTGCAGCTCCATTCCAGAAAAATAAACGACCCAATCAAAAAGTGGGGCAAAGAACTAAACAGACATTTCTCCAAAGAAGACATACAAATGGCTAACAAACACATGAAAAGATGCTCAACATCACTCATTATCAGAGAAATGCAAATCAAAACCACAATGAAGTACCACTTTACACCAGTCAGAATGGCTGCCACCCAAAAGTCTACAAGCAATAGATGCTGGAGATGATGTGGAGAAAAGGAAGCCCTCTTACACTGTTGGTGGGAATGCAAACTAGTACAGCCACTATGGAGAACAGTGTGGGGATTCCTTAAAAAACTGGAAATAGAACTGCCATATGACCCACTAATCCCACTGCTGGGCATACACACTGAGGAAAGCAGAACTGAAAGAGACAGGTGTACCCCAATGTTCATCGCCACATTGTTTACAATAGCCAGGACATGGGAGCAACCAAGATGTCCATCAGCAGACGAATGGATAAGAAAACTGTGGTGTATATATATACAATGGAATATTACTCAGCCATTAAAAAGAATACATTTGAATCAGTTCTACTGAGGTGGACGGAACTGGAGTCTATTATACAGAGTGAAGTAAGCCAGAAGGAAAAACAACAATACAGTAAACTAACGCAAATATATAGAATTTAGAAAGATAGGAATGATAATTTTGCTGTCTGTATGCGAGACAGCAAAAGAGACACAGATGTATAGAACAGTCTTTTGGACTCTATGGGAGAGGGCAAGGGTGGGATGATATGGGAGAATGGCATTGAAACATGAAAATTATCGTATGTGAAATGAATCGGCAGCCCAGGTTTGGTGCATGATACAGGGTGTCAGGGCTGGTGCACCGGGTTGACTCAGAGGGGTGGAATTGGGAGGGAGGTGGGAGGGGGTTTCTGGGAGGGGAACACATGTATATCTATTGTGGATTCATGTCACTGTATGGCAAAATCAACGCAATATTGTAAAGAAAATAAATAAATATATAAATATATTTAAAAAGTATCATAAAGTAAAAAAAAGAAGTATTTTTAGTTATTTAGGAAATAATGAATAAAGTACTTTGTTTATTACAAAAGGTGCAGTACCATAATCATTCTTGCATTTTGTTAATTCAGAATTAAATCTGAATTTCTCAACAGATTCTTTTGCTATAGAAGTTTAAACAATGTAGAGCATAATATAATCTAAAGCAACATTTCACATGAAAAAGCTAGCTGAGCCCCTGGGCCATTTGCACACATGGCATTCTCTTGGTAAATTCTTCACCATCTGACATCTGGTCTTTAATTTATAAAGCTGACTTGATAGTCTACTGAGTATGTTCCCTCTTGTGAGTTGGCACACATTAAGTACGCAGAAATGGTTGTGTAAACTAAATTATTATTTTATTTATATTCATTCAAGAAATATAACTGCTGAGCAGAGGAGGCTCTGACTTCTTTTTAATACTTTCAGAAACTCTTGCAAGCAATCTTTCTGAAAGTATAGACTCTACCAATTTCAATGCTTATAGGACATGTAATATCCATTTTTCAGGGCCTTACACAAATATGCAAGATACTTAAGAGCCCAATTGAGTGATATGATTCTTCTAATCAAGTGTACTGACAGGACAGATCTTAAACAGACCTCTTAACACAATGCAACATAACCTCTCACATGATACAAGAGAGAAAAATAAGTATGTTAAGTTGTTTGTAAGATGACTGATCAGAATAATGCATTTAAAAATAATTTAAAAATACAAGATTAATGATTATTTAAATACTTAGAATTATTTGATTTTAAATATTTAGAATTCTAAATTTAGAAAAAAAATAGAGTTCATTCTACTGAATGTATATAGATTCTTACATATTGTCCTAAGAATACTGGACTTCACACTGTGAGTAGAGGGTAACCTTGAAGGGATAAGCAAGATATATAGTTAGATCTTCTTTTTAGGAAAATGTATCTTTTGGATTCATCCTATCCATATGCAGAGATAGGATGGCTAAAGAACATGCTTTCTATATGGTGAAACAGGATGGACAAAAAGGGTGCAAACCAAGAGATCGTTCTAACCTAGAAAGACTACATGTTACTTTGAACAAGTTGAGTTATAGATGCCTTCATTTAACCTTAAAATTTCTTAAGCAAAATTCTGGTTCTCATTCTACTTGATTTTAGCAGCATTTGATATTTTAACTCTCCTTCAGG
The DNA here is from genome assembly GCA_007570785.1 of Antilocapra americana. Lineage (NCBI taxonomy): Eukaryota > Metazoa > Chordata > Mammalia > Artiodactyla > Antilocapridae > Antilocapra > Antilocapra americana. The sequence continues at coordinate 5,229,824 of ML661334.1, read as the reverse complement.
AAATTGATTTTTCCTGGTTTCTATGATATTTTGCTTCCCAGATTCTACCATCTAAGTCTTTTCTCTTTTTCTCAGTCTTACTTCTCTTTCTATCCTCTCAGTGAAACAGAAGGTTTAATTCCGTTTCTCTCACATGCTCACTTCCACCTTACAGTCACGATCTGAGGCGAGTTTCTGTGTAGCCTGGTGTGCTGTGTGTGTTGGGCTGACGGGATGCAGGGGACCATCTCACTCATTCACCTCTCACTGGTGATTAACAGATGAGGTGCTGGAACCGGACTGGGGAAATCCCCTGAGTCCCACCTGGTTGTTGACATTATGGCGCTTTGGGCATAAGCAGTGGATCAGTCTTGCTACCACGCATGGTTGAAAGGTGGACATTATATGACTTAACTCCTTAGCCCTCTGACGCCTCTGTATTCTGCTCACTCAGGGCTTCTGAGGAATCTTCTTCCCAGTGGCCCAGCTTCCTTAAGATTTGCTGGTTTCTTGTCTCCAAACACCCTTCTATATAACAGGACGGGAAGGCCATAAATTACCTTCCTAAGATTGCATTCTGTTCTTCCTGAGTAGCAAGGAGAAGGAAAAAAAGATGAAAGAAAACAAAATGGCTTCTATACTTAAGTGGCCTCAATGTTTATAATTCTTCAGTTCAGTCGCTCAGTCGTGTCTGACTCTTTGTGACCTCATGGATTGCAGCACGCCAGGCTTCCCTGCCCATCACCAACTCCTGAAGCTTGCTCAAGCTCATGTCCATCGAGCCTCTGATGCCATCCAATCCTCTCATCCTCTGTCGACCCCTTCTCCTCCCACCTTCAATCTTTCCTAGCATCAGGGTCTTTTCAAATGAGTTAACTCTTTGCATCAAGTGGCCAAAGTATTGGAGTTTCAGCTTCAGCATCATTCCTTCCAATGAATATTCAGGACTGATTTCCTCTAGGATTGACTGGTTTGATCTCCTTGCAGTCCAAGGGACTTGCATAGTTCAAAAGCATCAATTCTTCAGCACTCAGCTTCCTTTAGAGTCCAACTCTCACATTCATACATGACTACTGGAAAAACCATAGCTTTGACTAGATGAACCTTTGTTGGAGAAGTAATGTCTCTGCTTTTTAATATTGCTGTCTAGGTTGGTCATAGCTTTTCTTCTAAGGAGCAGGTGTCTTTTAATTTGATGGCTGCAATCACCATCTGCAGTTATTTGGGAACCTAAGGAAACAAGTCTGTCACTGTTTCCATTGTTTCCCCATCTATTTGCCATGAAATGACAGTGCCGGATCCTATGATCTTAGTTTTGAATGTTGAGTTTTAAGCCAACATTTTCACTCTCCTCTTTCACTTTCATCAAGAGGCTCTTTAGTCTCTCTTTGCTTTCTGCCGTAAGGATGGTGTCCTCTGTGTATCTGAGATTATTGATATTTCTCCTGGCATTTTGATTTCAGCTTATGCTTCATCCAGCCTAGCATTTTCAATGATGCATTCTGCATATAAGTTAAATAAGCAGGGTGACACTATACAGCCTTTCCCAATTTGGAACCAGTCTGTTTTTCCATGTCTGGTTCTAACTGTTGTTTCTTGACCTGCATACAGATTCCTCAGAAAGCAAGTAAGGTGGTCTGGTATTCCCAACTCTTTAATAATTTTCCACAGTGATTATAATTTTGCTCTTATTTTCCCTTATCATGTTTTCTTTTTTATGACAAGATCATGAATTAGATATTGTTTCTCTGTTTTATAGCACCAAATATTTTAAGTAACTTATATATATATATATATATATATATATATATATATATATATATATATCAGCCCTAGCTTCTCTGATAGCTCAGTTGGTAAAGAATCTGCCTGCAGTGAAGAGACTCAGGTTCAATTCTTGCGTTGGGAAGATCCCTTGGAGAAAAGCTAGGCTACCCACTCCAGTGTTCTTGGACTTCCCTTGTGGCTCAGCTGGTAAAGAATCTGCCCACAATGTGGGAGACATGGGTTCAATCTCTGGGTTGGGAAGATCCCCTGGAGAAGTGAAAGGCTACCCACCCCAGTATTCTGGCATGGAGACTTCCATGGACTATGGTCCATGGTGCCATGGTGTCACAAAGAGTTAGACACAGCTAAGTGACTTTCACTTTAACTTTTCATACATATATTCTCAAATATATGTATGTATATATATTTTCTCAAATATATGAGTGTGTGTGTGTATATATATATATATATACACATTATTTTTCAGATTCTCTGCTCTTACAGATTATTGAAAATATTGAGTGAATTTCCCTGTGCTACAGAGTAGGTCCTCCAACAAATCTGTTTTGATAAAAGACAACACTTCTGTAGTGATTTAGGCTCCTGTGACACATCAAGCAAGTATCAGTCATTTGTAACATTAGGGGATAATTTTCATGATTGTTAAGTTACTCTTCTATTTAAAATTTTTTTTTCCTAAAATTACTTTATAATCAGGAAGTTTTGCAAAACAATTTTCACAAAGTATTGTTTATCAGGAATAATACAGATCTATCACAACTTTTTGTTAGAAATTAATGTTGTCCAAGCAAAACTGTTTTACAGAATCAGCTAGAGAACATAAATTACTCTATAAATTCATTGAAATTTCAATTAAAAATCTGGATAAGGTTTATTAAGCTATTTGAAATGCTGACTTTAAAATTTACGAAGAATGAAAGACCAAGATAAATCAAGACAATTTTGAATAATGACTATTAAGTATTTTCTAGGAACAATTCTTGTGTTTTACATGAATAAACACATTTGCCTTTTGAAAAAAAGAACTATAGCACAGGAACCATTAATATCTTTACCTTGCAGATGAGAAATTAGATGCAGAAAGTGTAAGTAACTTGCTAGTGTCATACTGTTAAACAAGGATAAAATTGAGAACTGAATCCTGATTTGCAAACTCTAAATACTGCATGGTAAACCAGTACATTATACAGCCCATACAGAAAAGTGAAAGGAGAACACTTGACTTAGTAAGTAGCCAAATAAATAGAAATTAAAATAAGCAAATATAGAAATGGAAATGAAGAGGTGGCCCCAGAAGCAAACACATATAAATATATGGATTCAGAATATACAATATGTAGAGGTTTTACAACAACATCACTAGAGAGAGGATGGATTATGTAATGTATAATGTAGGACACATTGACTGTCCAAATGGGAAAAAAAAAAAAAAAACTATAAAAGGATACTTACCTTATATTTTGTAAAAATATAATCTAGATGGAATAAGCATGTAATTTAAAAGCATATATGACCTCATGATAATAACTTAAAAAATAATTATGCATACACAAAAACATACATATCATATATATATAAAACAGCAAATGAAAAGCACAATTAATTTCAACACATTTGAAATGTAGAATCTTTGTGTCATATAAAAAAAGCTAAAACAAAGCTGTGAGCTGCAGAATTATATTCACCTTGCCTATAACTAGCCACGATTTACTGTCTAAATGCATTACAATTTCTAATAATAAAAACAAATAATAACTAAAATGAGTCAAGTATTTGAACAGATAAATGACCAGTGAAAAATCTGAGTTGCCAATGAACATTTTGCAAGCTCAATATTACTAGAAGATAAAGAAATATTTATTAAGGCAATGAGATATAATTTCAAATCTATCAAATGATAAAAATATAAATAAATATGGTGTTGGTGTAAAACAGCCTATATTTGAGATAATATCAAATAGGCATAGATTCAGAGAAGCAGAGTCTTGTTACCTTGCTAGTAAGCAAGTATGCAAGAATATTACTAGAGCTATTCATCCACAAGCACTAAGAATCAGCCATTCTTCGTCCAAAGATATCAACTGAAGAGCAATTTTAATATCAAAAAAAGAAGCAACCTAAATTTGATTTAATAGAGAAGTAAATTAATAGTCTATTATTCACAATAGCCAAAAAGTGAAAATAACTCAAGTGTTCATGGACAGATGAATGGATAAACAAAATCTTGTACATGCACACAATGAAATATTATTCAGCCTTTAAAAAGAATGGGAATTCTGACAAATGCAACAAGGCTGTATGAACCTTGGAGACATTATGCTCTGTGAAGTAAACCAACCACAAAAAGACACATACTGTGTGATTCCATTTATATAAGGAATCTAGATATTCCTCACTGAGACAGAAATTAGGGTGATGGTTCCCAGAAAAGGCAGCAAGTGGAAGTGGGGAACTGTTTAAGATGTACAGAGCTTTAATTTTGCAAAATGATAAAATTCTGGCATAGTAATATGAATATACTTAACATCATTGAACTGAACACTTAAATAGATACAATAATAATTTCATATTTTGTGTATTTTACCACAGTTAAAAAAAACTAGACACCCCCACTGCAAAATTGAGGCTTTTTGGTTATTGATTTTTTTTTTTTATATATTATGCAGACACTATGTTTTGTAAGGAATCCACCTACAATGCAGGAGACCTGTGTTAGATCCCTGGGTTTGGAAGATCTCCTGGAGAAGGGAAAGGCTACCCACTCCAGTATTCTGGCCTGGAGAATTCCATGGGGTTGCAAAGAGTTGGACATGACTGAGAGACTGTCACTTTCATTTTCATACACTATATATACTACATACATGCTTTCTATATTGTATTTCCTTCTCTAGTTAAACAAAAGTTTAAAAATAGTTTTCTAAGTGCAATACTATTAGATAAGAAGATGCATATTTTTTTGACAGAATCATTCTTGCATTTTTAAACCAAAGAATAAGTCACATTGGTCAACTTATGCCAAGAGAGCCACAATGGGATGTAATGGTTCTAACGTGTGACAATGGGACACAGTAGTTCTATACTGTGCACAGTGATATTCAATAGCCATTCTCTCTGGAGTTTAAAACAAAAACAAAATTGTATTTTGAATATGTGTTTTTGGTTGCTATGAACTTCATTAGATTCACTAACTTAGACTGAAGCTAACTAAACCATGAGAACACCTACTAGTAGAAAATAAAGACCTGACTTGTTTTCTTTCTTCTACCTCGTCTACTTTCACTCCTGGCTTAGTTGTTGCTGGGTTGGAGAAAACACAAGCTAAAATCAAGATTGCCAGGAGAAATATCAATAACCTCAGATATGCAGATGACACCACCCTTCTGGCAGAAATAAAGAGGAACTAAAGAGCCTCTTGATGAAAGTGAAAGAGGAGAGTGAAAATGTTGGCTTAAAGCTCAACATTCAGAAAACTAAGATCATGGCATCTGGTCCCATCACTTCATGGGAAATAAATGGAGAAACAATGGAAACAATGTCAAACTTTATTTTTTTGGGCTCCAAAATCACTGAAGATGGTGATTGGAGCCATGAAATTAAAAGATGCTTTCTCCTTGGAAGGAAAGTTATAACCAACATAGACAGTATATTGAAAAGCAGAGACATTACTTTGCCAACAAAGGTCAGTTAGTCAAAGCTATGGTTTTTCCAGTAGTCATGTATGGATGTGAGAGTTGGATGGTGAAAAAAGCTGAATGCCGAAGAACTGATACTTCTGAACTGTGGTGTTGGAGAAGACTCTTGAGAATCCCTTGAACTACAAGGAGATCCGAGCAGTCCATCCTAAAGGAGATCAGTTCTGAGTGTTCATTGGAAAGACTGATGTTGAAACTGAAACCCCAATACTTTGGCCACCTCATGCGAAGACTTGACTCATTTGAAAAGACCTTGATGTTGGGAAGGATTGAGGGCAAGAGGAGAAGGGGACGACAGAGGATGAGATGGATGGATAGCATCACTGACTCAATGGACATGGGTTTGGGTAAACTCTGGGAGTTGGTGATGGACAGGGGAGGCCTGGCGTGCTGAGATTCATGGGGTCACAAAGAGTTGGACACGACTGAGTGACTGAATTGAACTGAACTTATTTGTTGCATTTTCCAATACCCACTTCATGTGTTAAATGAACTGGATAATTTCTGTTGTTGGATTAGGGGTAAGAAGGTTAAGGGAGATTTGTGGAGCTTAATGACAATGCTCCCAGTCCATTTTTATGCATAGAGTAATTTTCAGTTTTATCAAAAGTTCCTGGACTTAACCATCCTTGTTATGTTCCACCATAGCCCTTGTTAACCTATCCTCCAAGTATAGTACAAATGACTTCATGAACTTGCTTATTTTCTGGAAAGGTAGGAAAATCTGTTTTGTTTGAAGAAAGAGAAATAATTGCCACTATATAATACAATCACATATCCCTTGTCACTCACCTAACTTTCAAGAAATGAAATCAGCAATCTAACATCAGCATAGCAGGCCTCCCTGTCCATCACCAACTCCCGGAGTCCACCCAAATTCATGCCCATCGAGTCTGTGATGCCATTCAGGCATCTCATCCTCTGTCGTCCCCTTCTCCTCCTGCCCCCAATACTTCCCAGCATTAGGGTCTTTTCCAATGAGTCGATGCTTCGCATGAGGTAGCCAAAGTATTGGAGTTTCAACTTCAACATCAGTCCTTCCAATGAACATCCAGGACTGATCTCCTTTAGGATGAACTGATTGGATCTCTGTGCAGGCCAAGGGATTCTCAAGAGTCTTCTCCAACACCACAGTTCAAAAGCATCAATTCTTCAGCGCTTAGCTTTCTTCACTGTCCAAGTCTCACACCCATACATGACTATTGGGAAAACCATAGCTTTGACTAGACGGACCTTTGTTTGCAAAGTAATGTCTCTGCATTTTAATATGCTGTCTAGGTTGGTCATAACTTTCCTTCCAAAGAGAAAGCATCTTTTAATTTCATGGCTCCAATCACCATCTTCAGTGATTTTGGAGCCCCCCAAAATAAAGTCTGATACTGTAGGGAAGCTATTAATCAGATAAGAGAGTAGCTCAAGGCTGATGGAGTTTCACCAGGCCCCTCTCCCACAATATGCATTTTTGAGATAGGATGACACAAGGTATGTCATCCCCTACTCATAAAACAATTGATATGAATACTGGCTTGTTGAGCTATTATCAGCTCAAGGTTCGAGAAAAGAAAAAAGTTAGTCTTAGGTGGAACCATTTGAAGAAAGGCAAATTCCAAAGCAAATACATAGTTTCATTAACATAGCTTAAGAAAAACATTTCCATAGAGGAAACTTACTTTCAATTTTGTATGGAGAAGGAAAAAAAATCTGACATCTTTTAAAAAATTTTTTTTGTCCATTTATCCTTAGATGTATAATCTTTAGATGGAACATTAGGTTATTTCCATATGTTGGCTGTTGTGAAATATGTTGAAGTGATCATTGGAGTGCAGATATCTCTTTAAGAAGATTATTTTTTCTCCTTTGGTATGCACCCAGGAGTGGGATTGCTGAATCATATAATAATTCTTTTTTTAAATTTTTTGAGGAACCTTTGTACAGTTTTCCATAATGGCTATAACCAACAGTATGTTTTCTTTTTGATAATAGTCATTTCAAAGGATATGAGGTGATATCTCACTGTGGTTCTGACTTGCATTTCTCTGGTAATTAGTGATTTTCAGCATCTTGTCATGTACGTATTTGTTATTTGTATGTCAGTTTTTTGAAAAATGTTTATTCATTTGCCCTGCCCATTCTTTAAATCCAATTGGTGTGCTTTTTTGTTTTTTGTTTGTTTGTTTGTTTTGTTCTTGAATTCTATGAGTTCCTTATACATTTTGGATATTAACCCCTTTCAGATATTTGAATTGCAAATATTTCCAATAACTAAAAAGCCTCTTGATGAACATGAAAGAGGAGAGTGAAAAAGTTGGCTTAAAACTCAACATTCAAAACATTAAGATCATGCTATCTAGTCCCATCATTTCATGGCAAATAGATGGGGAAACAATGGAAACAGTGATAGACTTTATTTTCTTGAGCTCTAAAATCACTGCAGATGGTGACTGCACCATGAAATTAAAAGACGCTTGCTCCTTGGAAGAAAAGCTATGAACAACCTAGACAGCATATTAAAAAGCAGAGACATTACTTTGTCAACAAAGGTCCATCTAATCAAAGCTGTTTTTTCCAGTAGTCATGTATGGATGTGAGAGTTGGACTATAAAGAAAGCTGAGCACTGAAGAACTGATGCTTTTGAACTGTGGTGTTGGAGAAGACTCTTGAAAGTCCCTTGCCCTGCAAGGAGAACCAATCAGTCCATTCTATAGGAAATCAATCCTGAATATTCATTGGAAGGATTGATGCTGAAGCTGAAACTCCAATTCTTTGGCCACCTGATGAGAAGAATTGACTCATTGGAAAATACCCTGATACTGGGAAAGATTGAAAGTAGGAGAAGGAGACAACTGAGTTTGAGATGGTTGGGTGGCATGATCGATTTGATGGACATGGATTTGAGCAAGCTCAGGGAATTGGTGATGGACAGAGAAGCCTGGCATGCTGCAGTCCGTGGTATGGCAAAAAGTTGAACACACCAGAGCAACTGAACTGACAAGTTTCTAGTGTGAGAAACTCATGTAAATATCTCACTAAGAATGTTTATATTAATTATGTTCAAATGAGAGTTTGGATATATTGGGTTAAATAAAATATAATATTAATTTACATATTTCTTTCAAATTATTTTAATATAGTAAATTTTAAATTTTATAGATTTCTCATTTTAGTCACTGAATATTATTTTTATTGAACAGTCCAGATCATTCTGTAGTGTGGTGGGCATAATGTTCCTCATAATTGTTCATATTCTAATCCCTGGAAACTGGGAATATGACTATGCAAAAGATATTATGAAGTTTACAGACCATAAACTGTGAGATTATAGAATTTTATTCAGGTGCTTCATATATTATCATAGAAGTCTTTTTAAAGTGCACACTTTCTGCTGCTGCAGTCAATGAATTAGGCTGAAATAGAAGCTGGAGTCAGAACCGCCACCCTCATCCTGCTTTAACAAGGCTATGCTTCCTGGTAATTGTGCACAGTAATATCCAGTGGCCAATATTAGTAAGGGAACACCCTTATGCTCCCAAATAGGGAGGTTTCAGCAAAAGCTTAATAGTGAGTCAGAATTCCTACCCAGGCTGCAATAACAAAAGTCCCTCTTCTTCCTGTATCAGTGAAGCTCAGATGAGGTAATCTGGACTCCACTTCCACATGACAAGAAAGTAGTATCCCTTTCCTTTCCCTACTGGGATGGTATCAGAGAAAATTGGCTAAGATAGAATATTTAACTAAGATCAACACTCTTAAAACATAATGTCCATATTGTCTAGGTTCCAATAAAAAAATCCCTTATTATACAAGAAACTGAAAAATTTTACTTGAATGAGAAAAGACAGTCAACACAAAATGCCATAGATATTAAGAATTTTAGTAAACAAAGGAGAAAGAGCAATCACTGAAAAAGTATTTGAATATCTGATAGCTTAAATTATCCTAAATTGGCAAAAGGCATAAACCTACAGATTCCAGAAGCTGAGCAAGTCCCAAACAGGATAAACCCAAAGAAACCTAAGCCAAAACACATCATAATCAAATGACTGAAAACTGAAGAAAAAGAAAAGAATATGGAAACATAAACAACCTATATGGGAAAAGCAATTCACAGAACAATGAATTTCACACTGGAAACTATGGAGGTAAGAAGGAAGTGGCACACTTTTCAAGTGTTGAAAGAAAAGCATTGCCAACTCTGAATTATCTAGCAAAAATATCCTTCAAAAATGAAGCAGAAATCAAGACAGAATCAGAGAAATCAGATGAAGGGAAAACTAAGAAAACTTGTCTCCTGCTTTAAAAGAATGACTATAGTAGGTACTTTAAGCAGAAAGCAAATAATTTTTTAAAATCTTGGAACAACAGGAAGGAATAGTGGATAAAATTAAAAGATGGGTAAATATAATGTCCTTTCCTTCTTCTCCTGGGTTTTCTAAGTCATACATGAATCCTGAAACACACCAATAAATAAATAAAGTCCACATAGATTAAAGACATAAATGTAAAAAGCAAGCCATTAAGCATTTGAAAAGAAAACATAAAATGAGAAAGCAGGCACTTACTTCTTAAATAAAACCTCAAAAGCAAAGATATCAGAAGAAAATGACAAACTTTCTTTTTGTGAGTATATCTAAATATATTCAAGAAGCAGCAATATAACAAAAATTAAAGTGAATCTTCTGATTTGCATAACCTATTTGCAAATGCTTAAACAATAAAGAATTCATATCAAGATGTTATAAAGATCCCATATACATCAAGATTTTAAAAACTGAATAACTCAATAAAAAAAATGGTATAAAATAGGAACAGGCAAATTCTTGAAATGGGAGGCCAAATTACCAATAAACAAAATTTGCTCAATCTAATTAGTAATCAGCAAAGTGAAAATAGTATTGCTCTTGCTCCCTCCCTTAAGATTGGGAAACATTAAAGAACAACATAATATCAAGTGTTGGTAGAGATGTAAGATAAAATGGAAACTCTAATACACTTCTCATATAAATGCAAATTGGTACATTTGGGGAAGAATTTTGAAATGCCTGGTAGAGCTGAAGCTTCACCTAACCCATGACCCAGCGATTGTACCCTGAGACAGGTAGAGGAACCTTAGCCTAAAGGAGAAACTCTCACACAGTTACTCCCAAAAGAAAGTTTATAGTTACATGGATATAATGGTGAAGAGCAAGGAATAGAAAAAAAAAAACGAAGAAGAGAGAAACTAGCAAAACTCTGAACAGGGAAATGAGAAGCTGGATGAAGTGTCCATATAAATTCACACAGTTAAAAGAAATCCAAGAGCAGAACTCTGCTTCAATTGGTCCTGGGACCCTGTGGCACAGCAGAGAAACTATGTTTCATGAAATATTCACAAAGAGCTGAACTGCAGACATAGGGATCATGTCAAGGGATTCCTCAGCTGGAAGGCAATTAATAAAACCACATTGTATAGCTAAAACTCAGCCTCATGCACTCTTTTTCACCTTTCTGTTTTCTGCTGGTAACTCATTAATTTAATATGTATTTACTGAATTCCTTGAACATTCCTTGAAGCATATCTGTTTCATCTTGTCTAATAAAGCATTAATCAAGTAAACTCTTTGTTGATTCACAGTCGTGGTAGACTTCCTGGTGAATTCTGAAACTAGCCCCTTTAACAGAGTTGAAACAGACCAGAGAAAGAAGTGGACACTCTAGGTTGGTACGTGGTAATTTTGATGAACAAAGGAACATGAGGTTTGTCTCTAGTGGCTGTAACACAAGTAGATCTCCACTTTCATCCTCCAGTATCTCAAACTTTGTGCATGTCTGCGTGCTCAGTCACTTCAGTCACGTACAGCTCTTTGTGATCCTATGGACTGTAGCCTGACAGGCTCCCCTGGCCATGGAATTCTTCAAACAAGAATACTGAAGTGGGTTGTCATGCCCTGCTTTGGGGATCTTCCCCACCAAGGGATCAAACTTGCATCTATCTGCATCTCCTGCATTGTAGGAGGATTCTTTACCCACTGAACCATTTAGTAAATCCATCTCAAAGTTTACAGAGGCTGTAATGGGGTTCAGCACGTTCTCCATCCAGACAGTCTCAGTATCCTTTCCTCTCGAGCCTGCATCCTTAGGATAGCTCACACCGTGGGGACAGGATGCAGAAACTATACTCAAAGGATGAGGTGAGGAACCTCGGATTCCCATGTCCAGGTCAAGGGTTACCCAAAACCACATCCTCTCTGTGACATAGGTATGTATTTCTTCTCAAAAGGAACACATGTAACTTCTAGAGTGATACTGATGGTGGCTTCCTAGACGTTGTGCAGAGGAGCTGGGTGTCCAGGCTAGTGATAGGTGAAGCATTTTCTTCTGGGGAAGCTACTATCTTTCTTAGATTTTACTACTGTAGTATTTACATCACATCTGCCAGTAGCAAGCAGTTTGTGTGTGGGCTATCCTGTTGACTTGTTTTCTATGGAAACCAAGGACTTTATGTTTCTATGGAAGCATCGACTGTAGTTCAACTGGTAATACATTTTCTTTATGACAAGGTCTTGGTCAGACTATTTTTATACTTATACATATTAATTCATTCAAGGCATACTCTGTTCAGGAATGCCTACTAGCAAACAATTCAATTTAAAAGAGTGATTGTCCCACTGCTGGGCATACACACTAAAGAAACCAGAATTAAAAGAGACAAATGTACCACAAACTTCACTGCAGCACTGTTTACAATAGCTAGGATATGTAAGCAACCTAGATGCCCATCAAAAGACGAATGGAAAAGAATACTGTAGTATACATACACAGTGGAATATACAGATCAGGTCAGTTCAGTTCAGTTGCTTAGTTGTGTCCAACTCTTTGTGATTCCATGAATCGCAGCACGCCAGGCCTCCCTGTCCATCACCAACCCCTGGAGTTTACCCAGTCTCATGTCCATCGAGTTGATGATGCTATCCAGCCCTCTCATCCTCTGTCATCCCCTTCTCCTACTGCTGCCAAACCTTCCCAGAATCAGGGTCTTTTCCAGTCAGTTAACTCTGCATGAGGTGGCCAAAGTATTGGAGTTTCAGCTTCAACATCAGTCTTTCCAATGAACACCCAGGACTGATCTTCTTTAGGATGGACTGGTTGGATCTTCTTGCAGTCCAAGGGATTCTCAAGAGTCTTCTCCAAGACCACAGTTCAAAAGCATCAATTCTTAGCACTCAGCTTTCTTCACAGTCTAGCTCTCACATCCATACATGACCAATGGAAAAAACATAGTCTTGCCTAGACAGACTTTTGTTGGCAAAGTAATGTCTCTGATTTTTAATATGCTATCTAGGTTGGTCACAACTTTCCTTCCAAGGAGTAAGCATCTTTTAATTTCATGGCTGCAATCCCCATCTGCAGTGACTTTGGAGCCCAGAAAAATAAAGTCTGACACTGTTTCCACTGTTTCTCCATCCATTTCCCATGAAGCGATGAGACCAGATGCCATGATCTTAGTTTTCTGAATGTTGAGCTTTGAGCCAACTTTTTAACTCTCCTCTCTCACTTTCTTCAAGAGGCTTTTTAGTTCCTCTTCACTTTCTGCCATAAGGGTGGTGTCATCGGCATATCTGAGGTTATTGATATTTCTCCCGTCAATCCTGATTCCAGCTTGTGCTTCTTCCAGCCCAGCATTTCTCATGATGTACTCTGCATATAAGCTAAATAAACAGGGTGATAATATACAGCCTTGATGTACTCCTTTTCCTATTTGGAACCAGTCTGTTGTTCCATGTCCAGTTCTAACTGTTGCTTCCTATCCTGCATACAGGTTTCTCAAGAGAAAGGTCAGATGTTCTGGTATTCCCATCTCTTTCAGAATTTTCCACAGTTTATTGTGATCCACACAGACAAAGGCTTTGGCATAGTCACTAAAGAAGAAATAGATGTTTTTCTGGAAATCTCTTGCTTTTTAATGATCCACTGGGTGTTGGGAATTTGATCTCTGGTTCATCTGTGTGTTCTAAATCCAACTTGAACATCTGGAAGTTCACGGTGCATGTATTCCTGAAGCCTGGCTTGGAGAATTTTGAGTATTACTTTACTAGCATGTGAGATGAATGCAGTTATGTGGCAGTTTGATCATTTTTGGCATTATCTTTCATTGGAATTGGGATGAAAACTGACCTTTTCCAGTCCTGTGGCCACTTCTGAGTTTTCCAAATTTGATGGCATATTGAGCATAGCACTTTCACAGCATCATCTTTCAGGATTTGAAATAGCTCAACTGGAATTCCATCACCTCCACTAGCTTTGTTCGTGTGATGCTTCATACTTGGTTTCACATTCCAGGATGTTTGGCTCTGGGTGAGTGATCACATCATGGTGATTATCTGGGTCATGAAGATATTTCTTGTATAGTTCTTCTGTGTATTCTTGCCACCTCTTCTTAATATCTTCTGCTTCCATTAGGTCCATACTATTTCTGTCCTTTATCGAGCCCATCTTTGCATGAAAGATTCCCTTGGTATCTAATTTTCTTGAAGAGATCACTAGTCTTTCCCATTCTGTTGTTTTCCTCTATTTCTTTGTATTAATCCCTGAGAAAGGCTTTCTTATCTCTCCTTGCTATTTTTTGGAACTCTGCATTCAGATGGGAATATCTTTCCTTTTCTTTTTTGCTTTTTGCTTCACTTCTTTTCAAAGCTATTTGTAAGGCCTCCTCAGATAGCCATTTTCCTTTTTTGCATTTCTTTTCAATGGGGATGGTCTTGATTCCTGTCTCCTGTACAATGGCACGAACCTCCATCCATAGTTCATCAGGCACTCTGTCTATCTGATCTAGTCCCTTAAATCTATTTCTCACTTCCAGTGTATAATCATAAAGGATTTGATTTAGGTCATACCTGAATGGGCTAGTGGTTTTCCCTACTTTCTTCAATTTAAGTCTGAATTTGACAATAAGAAGTTCATGATCTGAGCCACAGTCAGCTCCTGGTCTTGTGTTTGCTGACTGTATAGAACTTCTCCATCTTTGGCTGCAAAGAATATAATCAATCTGATTTCGGTGTTGACCATCTGGTGATGTCATGTGTAGAGTCTTCTCTTATGTTTTTGGAAGAGGGTGTTTGCTATGACCAGTGTATTCTCTTAGAAAAACTCTATTAGCCTTTGCCCTGCTTCATTCTGTACTCCAAGGCCAAATTTCCCTGTTACTCCAGGTGTTTCTTGACTTCCTACTTTTGCATTCCAGTCCCCTTTTATGAAAAGAATATCTTTTTTGGGTGTTTGTTCTAAAAGGTCTTGTAGATCTTCATAGGACCATTCAACTTCAGCTTCTTCAGGTTTACTTGTTGGGGCTGCTGCTGCCGCTGCTCGCTTCAGTCATGTCTGAGTCTGTGCGACCCCATAGATGGCAGTCTACCTGGCTCCCCCGTCCCCAGGATCCTCCAGGCAAGAACACTGGAGTGGGCTGCCATTTCCTTCTCCAATGCATGAAAGTGAACAGTGAAAGCGAAGTCACTCAGTCGTGTCCGACTCTTAGAGACCCAATGGACTGCAGCCCTCCAGGCTCCTCTGTCCATGGAATTTTCCAGGCAAGAGTCCTGGAGTGGATTGCCATTGCCTTCTCCACTGGTTGGGACATCAGCTAAGATTACCGTAATATTGAATGGTTTGCCTTGGACAGGAACAGAAGTCATTCTGTTGTTTTTGAGATTGCATCCAAGTACTGCATTTTGGACTCTTTTGTTGACCATGATGGCTACTCCATTTCTCCTAATGGATTCTCCCCACAATAGTAGATATAATGGTCATCTAAGTTAAATTCACTTATTCCAGTCCATTTTAGTTTGCTGATTCCTAGAATGCCAATGTACACCCTTGCCATCTCTTGTTTGACCACTTCCAGTTTGCCTTGATTCATGGACCTAACATTCCAGGTTCCTATGCAACATTGCTCTTTACAGCATTGGATCTTGCTTCTATCACCAGTCACAGTCCACAACTGAGTAGTGTTTTTGCTTTGGCTCCATCCCTTCATTCTTTCTTGAGTTATTTCTCCACTGATCTCCAGTAGCATATTGGGCACCTACTGATCTGGGAAGTTCCCCTTTCAGTATCCCATCATTTTGCCTTTTCATACTGTTCATAAATAGTATGAACAGTATGTGTTCATATATAGTGGAATATTACTCAGCTATAAAAAAAAACCCACACTACAGTCAGTCGTAATGAAGCAGATGAAACTGGAGCCTATCATACAGAGTGAAGTAAGTCAGAAAGAGAAACACCATTACAGTGCATTAATGTATATATATATATATAGAATTTATAAAGACAATAATGATGATTCTATATACAAGGCAGATAAAGAAATTCAGATATAAGGAACCAACTTTTGGACTATGTGGGAGAAGGCAAGTGTGAGATGATTTGAGAGAATAGCATTGAAACATATATTATCATTTGTATAATATATGACCAGTGCAAGTTCGATGCATGAAGTGGGGCACTCAAAAGTGGTGCTCTGGGATCACCCAGAGGGACAGAGTGGGGAGGAAAGTGGAAGGGGAGTTCGGGACAGTGGGACACATGTGTACATATGGCTGATTCATGTCAATGTACAGTAAAAACCACACCAATATTGCAAAATAACTACCCTCCAATTAAAATAATTAATTTTTTAAAAGTAATTGGATTCTTGACATTTCCCACAGTTTCTCTCTAATGATATCTGCAATCAGGACTGAATCAAGAAGCCCGATTCAGTTCAGTTCAGTCACTCAGTTGTGTCCAACTCTTTGTGATCCCATGAAGCGCAGCACGCCAGGCCTCCCTGTCCACTACCAACTCCCAGAGACCACCCAAACCATTTCCATTGGGTAGGTGATGCCATTTATCCATTTCATCCTCTGTGGTCCACTTCTCCTCCTGCCCTCAATCTTTCTCATCGTCAGTGACTTTTCAAATGAGTCTGTTCTTTGCATCAGGTGAACAAAGTATTGGAGTTTCAGCTTCAACATCAGTCCTTCCAATGAAGGTTCAGGACTGATCTCCTTTAGGATGGACTGCTCGGATCTCCTTGGAGTCCAAAGGACTCTCAAGAGTCTTCTCAAACACCACAGTTTAAAATCATCAGCTCTTCGGTGCTCAGCTTTCTTCACCATCGAACTCTCACATCCATACATGACTACTGGAAAATCATAGCCTTTGACTAGATGGACCATTGTTGGCAAAGTAATCTCTCTGATTTTGAATATGCTGTCTAGGTTGGTCATAGCTTTTCTTCCAAGGAGTAAGCATCTTTTAATTTCAAGATTGCAATCACCGTCTGCAGTGATTTTGGAGCCCCCAAAATAAAGTCTGACACTGTTTCCACTGTTTCCCCCTCTATTTGCCATCAAATGATAGGACCAGATGCAATGATCTTAGTTGTTTTTTTTTTTTTTTATGTTGAGCTTTAAGCCAACTTTTTCACTCTCCTCTTTCACTTTCATCAAGAGGCTCTTTAGTTCTTCTTCACTTTCTGCCATAAGGGTGGTGTCATCTGCATATCTGAGGTTATTGATATTTCTCCCGGCAATCTTGATTCCAGCTTGTGCATCTTCTAGCCCAGCGTTTCTCATGATGTACTCTGCACAAAAGTTAAATAGACAGGGTGATAATATACAGCCTTGACGTACTCCTTTTCCTGTTTGGAACCAGTCTGTTGTTCCATGTCCACTTCTAACTGTTGCTTCCTGTCCTGCATACAGGTTTCTCAAGAGAAAGGTCAGATGGTCTGATATTACCATCTCTTTCAGAATTTTCCACAATTTATTGTGATCCACACAGTCAAAGGCTTTGGCATAGTCACTAAAGAAGAAACAGATGTTTTTCTGGAAGTATCTTGCTTTTTGAATGATCCAGCAGATGTTGGTAATTTGATCTCTGGTTCCTCTGCTTTTTCTATAACCAGATTAAACATCTGTAAGTTCACAGTTCACGTATTCCTGAAGCCTGGCTTGGAGAATTTTGACCATTACTTTACTAGCATGTGAGATGAATGAAATTGTGTGGTAGTTTGAGCAATCTTTGGCATTGCCTTTTATTGGGGTTGGGATGAAAACTGACCTTTTCCAGTCCTGTGACCACTGCTGAGTTTTCCAAATTTGCTAGCATATTGAGCACAGCACTTTCACAGCATCATCTTTCAAGATTATGAATAGCTCAACTGGAATTCTATCATCTCCACTAGCTTTGTTTATAGTGATGCTTCCTAAGGCCCACTTGACTTCACATTCCCGGATGTGTGGCTCTAGATGAGGGATCACCATATTGTGATTATCTGGTTTGTGAAGATCTCCTTTGTACAGTTCTTCTGTGTTCTTGCCACCTCTTCTTAATATCTTCTTCTGTTAGGTCCCTACCATTTCTGTCCTTTATCGAGCCCACCTTTGGATGAAATATTCTCTTGGTATCTCTAATTTTCTTGAAGATATCTCTAGTCTTTCCCATTCTGTTGTTCTCCTCTATTTCTTTGCATTGATTGCTGAGGAAGGTTTTCTTATCTCTCCTTGATATTCTTTGGTACCCTGCATTCAAATGGGTATATCTTTCCTTTTCTCCTTTGTTTTTTACTTCTCTTCTTTTCTCAGCTATTTGTAAGGCTTCCTCAGAGAACCATTTTGCTTTTTTGCATTTCTTTTTCTTGGGGATGGTCTTAATTTCTGTCTCTTGAACAATGTCAGGAACCTCTATCCATAATTTATCAGGCGCTCTGTCTTTCAGATCTAGTCCCTTAAATATATTTCTCACTTCCACTGTATAATCATAAGGGACTTGATTTACGCCATACCTGAATGTTCTATTGGCCGTCTACATCTTAATTTATTTTCCCACAGAAAAGGGAAAAGTTTCTCTTTGCTTCTTTGGAATTCTTGGTGTTCATAGGTATTTCAGAAACTGAGAAAGATTTTCCCTTTGTGTAATATTTTTTTTTTCTTATAGAAGTTAACAGCTTCATGCATATCAATCACTAGTGTTATGATACCATCTTAATTTAGAAATAGTTGACCATTATTTCACTATAAGGCATTTTCCAGATTTATGGAGTCATAAACCTGATGGTATTTGGGGATGTTTAGAATGGATAGCAGTAATGAACACCAGTATAATCGTAACAAATAGAAATGTTTTTTGCCTCACAATTGTTCTATGTTTTAGCTGGTTGATTTTTTTTCTTTTAGTAAATTTGCCAAAAGACATAATTATCTTGTATATTCTGCCCTCAGTACTGAGTAGCTCTTGATGATTAGCTGAGTTAAAAAAAATTTGAACCACTAGCTCTCAGTTAAAAGGTAAAATAGCTATTTCTTCCTACTTTAGAGTGTTTCTTTTAAGCCCTACAGTGAGTTATTAATAAAGCTCAGTTGATTTTAAAAATATTATAAAAGATAAATAGTGATCCTTTTCACATTCAAATTGCTTTTCTCTTTTCCCTGCTTAAATATTGATTCCTAAATTCAATAAGCAATCTCTCAACTGAATACCATTGATTATCAAGAGAAAAATCAGTATAAATATATAACCTTCTTTAAGAAAAAAATATACTGATGAAGAATCAGTGATATGCTCTCTTTTAAAAACAGGAAGTTCTATACATTTGCATCTCTTTTGCTTTCTCACATACAGGTTTATCATTACTATCTTTCTAAACTCCATATATATGCGTTAGTATACTGTATTGTTGTTTTTCCTTCTGGCTTACTTCACTCTGTATAATAGGCTCCAGTTTCATCCACCTCAGTAGAAATGATTCAAATGTACTCTTTTTAATGGCTGAGTAATATTCCATTGTATATATGTATAGAGCAGTATTTTGGACTCTATGGGAGAGGGCAAGGGTGGGATGATATGGGAGAATGGCACTGAAACATGTAAATTATCATTTGTGAAATGAATCGCCAACCCAGGATTGATGCATGATAGAGGGTGTTCAGGGTTGGTGCACTGGGATGACCCAGAGGGATGGAATTGGGAGGGAGGTGGGAGGGGAGTTCTGGAAGGGGAGCACATGTGTACTCACAATGGATTCATGTCAGTGTATGGCAAAATCGACACAATAATGTAAAGAAAATAAATAAATAAATCAATACTTTTTAAATAAATAAATAAAAATAAAAACAGGACGTTATTGTTGTGCTATTATTATTTCATGCTAAAAACAAATATTTTTACTCAAGTCAACATTTTTCATGTTTAAATTCTAGAAACCATATGAGCACATCAATGTATCATATTAGTCTTTTGTTGTTGTTGTTTGAAATACAATTATCTTTTCATTATTCATAAAAGCAGAAGAGAGCAATATCGGTTTCAAGAGCAAGTCAACAAAATTCCTCTGTGAAATTTTATAATAAGTTGTATAGCATATTTTATTTTCCAGTTCTTTTGATTAGCTAAAATGGATGAATTATTTTATAACCCAAGCACACATATTCACCAGATTTAGAAGGTTAAAAACAACAACAAATTGAAAACTAAACAACTACTAAACAGTGAAGGCACACTTGATAGTTATATTCAAGTTCTGCTTGGAAGTTTTATCTTGTACATAACCAAAAATGAATCTGGACCCAGCCTTTCTTCAGATAATGTTCAAATATAGTCCTTTTCAGATAACATTTCTTAAGATCTTGTAGGCATAACCCTCTACTTGTCTGGGGAAACAAAGAAAGACATGCAATTCTCACAAATGAATATGGCATAGGTGAGGAGCTAAGATAACTTCACTTTAAAGTGCTCTCTCCCAAGACTCCAGAATTCAGTCATATTCACTCTCTCACACTATTAATTATAAACACTTCCTTGACTCTTGTTGCTGTTCAGTCAATAAGTTATGTCCAACTCTTCTGTTGTTGTTGCTTTTCAGTTGCCCTGTCATGTCCAACTCTTTGTAACCCATGGACTGCAGCATGACAGGCCTCCCTGTACCTCACCATCTCCTGAAGTTTGCCTAAGTTCATGTCAGTTGCATTGTGATGCCATCCAGCCATCTCATCCTCTGATGCCCTCTTCTCCTTCTGCTGTCAATCTTTCACAGCATCAGGGACTCTTCCAGTGAGCACCTGTTTGCACCAGATGACCAAAATACTGGAGTTTCAACATCAGCATCGGTCCTTCCAACCAGTATTCAGGGTTGATTTCCCTTAAGATTTACTGGTTTGATCTCCTTGCTATCAAAGAAACTCTCAGGAGTCTTCTCCAGCACCACAGTTCGAAGGCATCAATTCTTTGGCACTCTACTTTCGTTACAGTCCAGTTCTCACAAACATACATGACCACTGGAAAGGCCATAGTCTTAACTCTACAGAACTTTGTTGGCAGAGTGATATCTCTGCTTTTCAACTGTCTAGGTTTCTCATAGCCTTCCTGCCAAGAAGCAAATGTCTGGCTCTTTGCAACCCTAAGACCTGCAGCATTCCAGGCTTCCCTGTCCTTTACTACCTCCTAAGAGTTTTCTCAAATTCATGATCATTGAGTCAGTGATGCTATCTAGCCATCTCATCCTCTGTCACCCTTTTCTCATTTTGTCTCAATCTTTCCCAGTAGCAGGGTCTTTCCTACTGAGTCTGCTTTTCAAATCAGGTGGCCAAACTATTGACCTTGACCCTAATATCTCCTTTTATCCTTAGACCCATCTTGCTCATGACCTGACAACCAATGTTTTAAGAAGTTATTTACCCACTGTCTCCATCTCATCTTTGGGTTTTAACCCATCCACATTATTAAATCAAAGGAAAACTATCACTTGCTTGAACATTCACAGTCTTTTTACACAAACATTCTCTTTACCCAAAGGTCAACTCTTGGCTTCCTAATTCCACACTGTGATACTTTCATCTCTGTTAACCCAACTTGTGCCCTTTAAAAACTGGCTAGCTTTCTTCTGGCCCTCTTCTTATTTGATCTCTTTAGACAACTCATCAATGAAATGGCCTAAATGAATGTTTATACCAGTGACTACCAACTCTCCAGCTACGGATTCCTCCTGAGTTTCTGGCCAAAATATCCAATGGCCTGATGAAAACTTCCCTTTTACCTTTTCTAAACACTTTAAGCTTGGGGTATCTAAAATTGACCCTATTTTTGTCTGCCAGATCCATTCCTTGTCTAATGTTTACTTATCAGTTAATAGCCCTATTATACCTCTTGTTCAAATATTTCAGATATTTTACTCCTATATTGAATTAATTATCAAGTCCCATAGACTCTGACTCATAAACAATTCTTGTATCTGGGTCCTTCTCTTGGACACCACTATGGGATGCCCTATTTCACATGACACCCACCATTCCAAAATCTTGAAACAGGACTTCCTGCTGATAATCTTCTTTTTTAACCTATCCTCCATATTTTATCATATGGTCCACATATCAGTCTTAAAATCTTTTAATCTTTTGTCATTGTTTTCATGTTAAATCCAAAGCCTGTGGCATATTTTACAAATGTAAAGGTAAGAATTAACCATATGCTTATCATACATTCTAATGTTATCATGAAATGCTCTAAAAATAGAAAAGATGATCTAGTCAAATCTTCTTATAAATGTGTTATTGACAGACCTATTGTCTAGTATTAGACATTACTGGTATTTACTAGTTTGGGAGAGTCATTATCTGTAAAATACTTTGAGAAGAATATATCAAATATGTTCAGGGTTGTTTATGGCAAACAGGAAATCAGGATTTATGAGGCATGACTTCAGGGAAAATGTTATATAGGCAATGGTCAAATTAATTCCTTTTTATATAAATTATGACCCCATGCATCATTTAGGTAGTTTATCTTCACATATGGGCCAAAGAATACATTTTAATGTTGTCACAAGGACTATGGAGTTGTATTGGTTGTCTCAAACTTTTCTCTTTTAGCTAGTTCTTGAGGTTAATTCTATCCTTAGTATTATTAGTAAAGCTTGATATTAGATAAGATTGCTGATTCATTTTTTGTTGCAATATTGTTTATTTATAATGTTGTGTTAGTTTCTGATATACAACAAAATGATTCAGATATTCTTTTCTATTGTGGTTTATCACAAGATACTGAGTATAGTTCTCTGTGCTATACAGTAGGACCTTGTTGTTTATCTATTTTACATATACTAGTTTGTATCTGTTAATCCCAAACTCCTAACACATTCTCCTTTTTCCCATTTGGTAGCCATAAGTTTCTTTTTTTATGTCTGTGAGTCTGTTTCTGTTTCATAGATAAGTTCATTTGTGTCATTTTTAAATTCCACATACAAGTGATATCATAGGATATCTGTCCTTTTCTGTGTAACTTACTTAGTATGATAATTTCTAGGTCCATCCATGTGGTTGCGGATGGCATTATTTCATTCTTTTTATGGCTGACTACTATTTCATTGTACATATATAAGTGCCATATCTTTATCCAGTCATATGTTGATGGACATTTAGGTTGTTTCCATGTCTTGACTATTACGAATAGTGCTACTATGAACACAGGGGTTAATATACCTTTTCAAATTACAGGGTTTTTTTTTTTTTTTTTTGGTTATATGCCCAGGCATGGGATTACAGGATCTAGTTTTAACTGTTAAGGAAATTTCATACTGTTTTTATAGTTGCTATACCAATTTACTAGTTGCTGTACCAATTTACATCCCCATCAACACTGTAAGAAGGTTCCCTTCTCTGCACATCCTCTCTAGCATTTATGATTTGCAGACATTTTAATGATGGTCATTCTGATTTAACTAGATCATCTTTTCTATTTTTAGGGCATTTCATGGTAAAGTTGAATGTATGATAAGCATATGGTTAATTATTTTCTTGCCATTTACAAAATATATTAAAGATTTTGGATTTAACATGAAAACAATGACAAAAGAATAAAAGATTTAAAGCCTGATATGTGGTGTGAGGTGATACCTCAACATAGTTTTGATTTTACTTTCTCTAATAATTAGCAAAATGGAACATTTTTTTAATGTGTCTATTGGTATCTGTATGTCTTCTTTGGAGAAATTTCTATTTAGGTCTTCTATCCATTTTTTTTTTTTGATTAGGTTGCTTGTTTTTTGTTGTTGAGGTGTATATTTTGTGTATATTTTGGAAATTAATATCTTGTTGATTGTATCACTTGCAAATATTTTCTCCCAGTCTTTTCATTTTGTTTATAATGTCCTCTGGTGTACAATGCTTTTAAATTTGGTTTTATCTCATTTGTTTATTTTTGCTCTTATTTCTGTAGCCTTGGGAGACTGACCTAAGAAAACATTGCTACAATTTAAGTCAGAGAATGTTTTGCATGAGTTCTCTTCTAGGAGTTTTATGGTGTCATGTCTTATATTTAAATCTAAACCATCTTATATTTAAATCTAAGCTTATTTTTGTGTATAGCATGAGAATTTGTTCTAATTACATTGATTCACATGAGGCTGTCCAGCCTTCCCAATACCATTTAAGATTCCTGATTATTATCAATCTGATTTTACTATATGATCCTTTGAGTAAATAGGTGTTAAAGCAAGTTTTTTCTATTTTAAGTCCTTGAATTCCATCTTTCATTCATCATAATTCATATACTTTGGTCTTACTAGACTTCTTGAACTTATTTTGGTCCCTTGAGTGTATTATTTTATTTCTCTGTCTCACTGAGTTTTTGAATAAACTGTTTTATTACTTGGAATGCTATTCTCCTTACTTATCCCTTCCCCTTTTCTCTCTTCAGCAACCAGTCACTTACTCTCTTTGTCTGCTAATCTTTAATTTTCTTTAATATTCAATTTAATAGAGTTTCCTCACTGAAGACTTTCTGACTCCTTTCTATAAGTTATAGTAGCATTCCTAATACTTTCTCAGTATCATTGACTATACTTATAATGACCTGGAAGACTTTGAACTCCATGGAGGAAAGACTCTTGCCTTTCTTAGTCACTACTTTATTCCATAGCTTACCAAAGATTGTTACATAACAGGTACAGAAATACATTTGGAAAATATCATAATTGTTGGTCTAAAATAGCTCTTATTTTAGTGGATTTCAGAAATATTTGTATTATATTTTCAGAAGTATGAAAACTTAAACAAGTCTAAAGAATAAGTTTGAGAATACAGAATTCTATTTTACCTTATTATTATTATTATTATTATTATTGATTCATATTATCTAGGAACAAACTTTTTTCCTATCCAGTATGGGACTTCTGAAAGTCACATAATTATTTAAATTCCTCACTATAAATGAGAGTAGTAATAATGTTCTTTTAAAATAATGGCTCTATAGATTGCTTAACTTTCTTAAAAGAGTGTGAAGTAAGTGTATTAAGAGATTCACTTTAAATATAAGTATTTTCAAATCAATCAGAACCCATTTCCTTACATTTTTTATTACACCTTTATGTTATTAAAAGGATACATAGAATGTATTCTAACCATCAATAGCAAATAGAAGCTACACTTGATTCTGTATAACCTTTTGTCTGCTTTAAATGTACTATTTTTGGAACTACAGTATTCTAGAGTCATGACAGCAAATTTGATAATCTGCAGATGTATTTTTTTCAAATTTTTAAACAATGCTGAAGGACTCCTGAATATATTATTTTTCATGCACAAAAAAGCTAGGAAGAATACTAAAAATGCAAAGTGTTTCAACCAAATGATGATAACAATTTTTCTAGCCTCCAAAAGGCATTCCTTCCCCTGGTAGAGAGCCCTCATGCATTATAAATCCCTTCCTGCATTACCAAACTTACTCTGTCATCATCAATACCTTTATTTGATTACTTAAATGTATAGGATGGACATCAGTCAATAGTCCTGGAATAATGTAATGCCTGGTGGGCTTTATGATTTTAGAAATAGGATAAAAGCCTTATGACTCAAAGAAAGAAATCAAGTGCATTTTTGTAGCCACAAACATCATATTTACTTAAAAGATCGTAACTATAAAAGCAAATCTCTGTTACTGGAAGCTGGGATAAAAGCTGTCAGAGAACAGGATAGTAAATAGCTCTGAAATTGTTTTCTTTGCTTCATTTCAAAAGCTTAGGGCTACCGATGTTTGACCTTTTACAAATGGAATAGTTCCCTGCAGGTCTTGTTGCTGCTCTGAATGCTGATGGTGGTGTGAGCTTGATGCAGTCATTAAGAATTGGGAATACACTCACCACTAGTGCAGTCTTCTGCATCAAAACATTTCTCACTTAGTGACATTTGCAGGTTCTCTCTAAGAAAAGGCAGAGTGATTCTATTTTCCCCTAAATATTTTTCCTTTGGTGTGTCTCTCGACCAAACAGGGCAAGGAAAATTGTGCAATTGTCCAGAATGACTCCATATAGCTTAGTCAGAGGGAAATAGTGTCAGGTTGAACAATGAGGTATTTTATTCAGAACATCTGGCATCAACCTGCTATCAGTCTTAGCTCCTTAGTAATAGAAAACATTACAATATATTTGAGTATTATTGAGATTTGTTGACTTCTGTCAATTTAATACTAATATAATCTTAGTCTCTGGCTTTAGACTATCTCCCTAAAAGTTTCAAATATTCGGATATTGATCTATTAATGTAGGATGATCTGTGGGCCATTTTAAAAGTATCTATGGAATATAAAAGTTTCAATATTAAAAAGAAGACAATTTGAGTGCCAGAATAAAGGTATGTCTGACATCTATTTATGATTTATAATGTCTAAGATCATATTTAGCTTCTATAGTGATGTTACAGCATAATATCATTTACTTCTGAGCCTCTATCATGTATTAGACCCTGTCTTATTTTGGATATACATCTGTAAGATAATGGTCATCATTTCTTGTTTTATAGTTGAAAAAGGGTTGGCATACATAATACAGGCAATTGCCTGGGTCACATGAAATAGTAAAGAAAGTGGAGACCAGTCTTTCTGAACTCAAGCCTCCTGACAGGAATGTTTGCAACTATATAAACTTGCATGTATGTCATTCTAAAAATGAAAAGCACATTCTTGGATTTTATTTTGTCCATTTTGAAATAAGAGATTTATTAGGAGAAACTGTGTTCACAAGTTAGGACCTCTCTGAGCAGAGCCTTGGGTAACTTTCAGAGGATGATTTCATATTGAACAAGTACTAGCAATGTGCTGGTCTTCATGTTAAATGCTTTGCATCATAATCTCATTCAGCCCTTTACTTGAGGAGGATATGATTATAATCCCCAGTTTATAGAAATGGAAATTGATGATGAAGGAACACCTCTGTTCTCTCCAGATCTGCTCTCTACATTTTTCTGCCCCAGTCTACACTCTGAGGGTCTGGTCTCAGAATTACTTTTCTTGGTCTCCATGACCCCTTGGCTTCTTATTGAGTTTGACAGTCGGAAGAACCAAGGGGGATGAAGTATGAGAAAAGAGACCAGAATATCTGCTCACTTGCCTAAGCTTGTGGTAAAGGATGCCCTTCTCCATGATCACAGCTCAGATCACTGGTACCACTTATGTGCCCCCCAAATCGTAATCTCCTACCCTCTTCTTTCCTCATAAGTCTTCAAGTGAAGACCACTTCCTGCTGTTGCCAGTGCTGGCTCTTCTTTGCATTTTGTTCCTTTGGTAACTCTACACACTCCTGTTAGGTGCTTTTCAATTGCACTCTGGATTGTGCCAATCATTGACTGCTGAAATCTCGACTGACATAAAAAAGTAAAGTAAATTGCCTCAAGGTTTCTTGATTAGGACTTGGCAGAGCTGGAGTTCAACTCAGGCTTGTTAGATGCCAGCATCAATTACTCACAGATTAATCACTACAGGAAAGAGACTGAAGTGTGTCTCAGCCCCAAAGGACATTGCATTCATTTCAAGGTTGATGAAATGAAGAGGTGACTGACATTGAAGACACTGATGTTCAGGAAATGTTACCACACGCCATCAGAAAAAGCTCAAATCCTGAAGTTCTAGTTAAGCATATGGCTGTTGAGCAGGTAGACCTTCTTGATGTTAAAAGGCAGCAATATTACTCTTACAGTGGCTAAAGTGATTACTGTCAGGAACCACTGTTATTAAAGGCATATCACAAATCCAGAAGGCTCTGAATAATGATGCTTTGACCTCAGTCCCAGAAACTCTCCTGTTAATTCCTCAAGCCACATATCACAAAATTTGAGTCATTCTTTATCTCATCAAAAATTATGCTTGGAACTCTTACTATGGACTAGACATTGTGCTACCTGCAAGGCATATAAAGATGAATAAAACAAGGCTTTACCCACAAAATAATCACAGAGTGTATATGCAGTCTCAGTCACAGTCCAGACTCCAATAGTTACTATAACTATAACTGAGGATTATATAAGTTGCTGTGGAAGAAAAACTATATTATTTCATTTTACCTTTTGACTCATTTCAGTTCAGTCACTCAGTCGTGTCCAACTCTTTGGAACCTCATGAATCACAGCACTCCAGGCCTCCCTGTCCATCAACAACTCCTGGAGTCTACAAAAACCCATGTCCATTGAGTCGGTGATGCCCTCCAGCCATCTCATCCTCTGTCGTCCCCTTCTCCTCCTGCCCCCAGTCTTTCTCAGCATTAGGGTCTTTTTCAATGAGTCAACTCTTTGCAAAAGGTGGCCAAAGTATTGGAGTTTCAGCTTCAACATTAGTCTTTCCAATGAACACCCAGGACTGATCACCTTTAGGATGGACTGTTTGGATCTCCTTGCAGTCCAAGGGACTCTCAGGAGTCTTCTCCAACATCACAGTTCAAAGGCATCAATTCTTCGGTGCTCAGCCTTCTTCACTGTCCAATTCTCACATCCATACATGACTACTGGAAAAACCATAGTGTTGACTAGATGGACCTTTGTTTGCAAAGTAATGTCTCTGCTTTTTAATATGTTGCATATGTTGGTCATAACTTTGCTTCCAAGGAGTAAGCGTCTTTTAATTTCATGGCTTCAGTCACCATCTGCAGTGATTCTGGAGCCCCCCAAAATAAAGTCTGACACTGTTGCCACCATTTGACAAGCATCACTCAACTTTGTCACCCAGCCACACACTCCATCAGCCCTTTCTCAATCAAATATCTCTCAGTCACCAAACCATCAGCCCTTTCTGAATCAAATATCTCTTACAATGATGACTAGATTTTGGTTAATTATTTGCACTCATTTCACATGCTAGTGAAGGAATGTTCAAAATTCGCCAAGCCAGGCTTCAGCAATACATGAACCATTAACTTCCAGATGTTCAAGCTGGTTTTAGAAAAGGAGGAGGAAACAGAGATCAAATTGCCAACATTTGCTGGATCATCAAAAAAGCAAGAGAATTCCAGAAAAACATCTATTTCTTCTTTATTGACTATGCCAAAGCCTTTGACTGTGTGGATCACAATAAACTGTGGAAAATTCTGAAAGAGATGGGAATACCAGACCATCTGACCTGTCTCTTGAGAAACTTGTATGCAGGTTAGGAAGCAACAGTTAGAACTGGACATGGAACTACAGACTGGTTCCAAGTAGGAAAAGGAGTACATTAAGCCTGTATATTGTCACCCTGCTGATTTAACTTATATGCAGAGTACATCATGAGAAACGCTGGGCTGGAGGAAGCACAAGCTGGAATCAAGATTGCCGGTAGAAATATCAATAACCTCAGATATGCAGATGACACCACCTTTATGGCAGAAAGTGAAATAAGCCAGAAGGAAAAACAACAATACAGTATACTAATGCATATATATGGAATTTAGAAAGATGGTAATGAGAACCCTGCATGCGAGACAGCAAAAGAAACGCAGATGTATAGAACAGACTCGTGGACTCTGTGGATGAGGGCAAGGGTGGGATGATATGGGAGAATGGCATTGAAACATGTTAATTATCATATGTGAAATCAATCACCAGCCCAGGGTTGATGCTTGGGGCTGGGGCACCGAGATGTCCCAGGGGGAGGGAATCAGGAGGGAGGAGGGAGGGGGGTTCTGGAGGGGGAGCATATGTAAACCCATGGCGGTTTCATGTCATTGTATGGCAAAAACAACACAATAAAGTAAAGAAAATTAAAAAAAAAAAAGCCTCTTGCTGAAAGTGAAAGAGAAGAGTGAAAAAGTTGGCTTAAGGCTCAACATTAAGAAAACTAGGATCATGGCATCTGGTTCCATCACTTCATGGGAAATAGGTGGGGAAACAGTGAGAAAAGTGTCAGACTATTTTTTTGGGCTCCAAAATCACTGCAGATGGTGATTGCAGCCAAGAAATCAAAAGATGCCTACTCCTTGGAAGGAAAGTTATGGACAACCTGGATAGCATATTGAAAAGCAGAGACATTACTTTGCCAACAAAGGTCCATCTAGTCAAGGCTATGGTTTCTCCAGTAGTCATATATGGATGTGAGAGTTGGACAGTGAAAAAGGCTGAGCACCAAAGAATTGATGCTTTTGAACTGTGGTGTTGGAGAATACTCTTGAGAGTCCCTTGGACTGCAAGGAGATCCAACCAGTCCATCCTAAAGGAGATCAGTCCTGGGTGTTCATTGGAAGGACTGATGTTGAAGCTGAAACTCCAATACTTTGACCACCTCATACGAAGAGTTGACTCGGGACCGCGTCGCCTAACGGATAAGGCGTCTGACTTCGAATAGTTGACTCGGTGGAAAAGTCCCTGATGCTTGGAAGGACTGGGGGCAGGAAGAGAAGGGGACGACAGAGGATGAGATGGCTGGATGGCATCACTGACTCGATGGACATGGGTTTGGGTGGACTCCAGGAGTTGGTGATGGATAGGGAGGCCTGGCATACTGTCGCAAAGAGTCGGACATGACTGAGCGACTGAACTCATACTGAATAGAATATTGTCTGGATTTTTTTTTCACCCTCTAAGTCCACATAGCAATTGTTTAGACAATATTTTTTCCTAATTATTTTTATTTTTTTCATTTTCTAGTTAATGTTTTGGATCATAGTTACTTTACAGTGTTGTCTTAGTTTCTGCTGTATGACAAAGTGAATCAGCTATATATATACATATATTCCCTCTTGATTTTTTGTGTTTCCTTTCCATTTAGGTCATTACAGAGTGTTGGGTAGAACTCCCTCTACTATAGAGTGGGTTCTCATTGGTTACCTATTTTATACTTAGTAGTGTATGTATGTCACTTTAAGTCTCCCAATCTATCTCCCTCCTTTCCCCCCTTGATGTCCATATGTTTGTTTTCTATGTCTGTACCTCTTTTTCTGCTTTGCAAATAAGATCATCTATACTATTCTTCTAGATTTCACATATATGTATTAACATATGGTATCTGTTTTCCTTTTTCTGGCCTACTTCACTGTGTATAACACTAACTACATCCATCTATATCTCTACAAATGACCCAATTTCATTTCATTTTAAGGCTGAGTAGTATTCCATTGTGTGTGTATATATATATAGATATGTGTGTATAATATATACACCACATCTTCTTTAGCCATTCCTCTGTTTATGGATATTTAGATTGCTTCCATGACCTGGCTACTGTACCCAGAGAGAAATCATAATTCAAAAAGACACATGTACCCTAAATACTTATTACAACATTATTTACAATAAACATATTGTAAATAATAGATGCCTAATTTTGAAGTTCAGTCAAACATAAACCCAAGAGGAGTACATTATAGTCAATATGATTTTTTTCACAATAAAGTTTACTTTTTTATTGAAGTATAGTTGCTGTGTAATATTATATAAGTGTACAATGTAAAAAGTCACAATTTTTAGAGGTTACACTCCATTTGTAGTTTTAAAATATTGGCTGATTATACTTTCTCTTAAGAGGAGATAGAGACAATATCCTGTCTTGCCTCCCCATCCACCCTTCTCTCCCTGCTTTCATGTTTTTTTTTTTTTTTCCCATCTTCTCCTCCATTCATCTCTTTACTCTATCCCAAGACATCTCTCTTGCCCTCTCAACTTCCTTTTCCAGTCAACCATCATCAATAAGGTTGTTTTAAGTGAGATTCAACTACAATAAGAAACTGATGGATAAAAGCTTGAAGAGTGATCATGAAACACCTCCACAAATTACTAGCCAATTGAAAGAGAAAAACAGTAAAAAATGTGCTGGGAAAGCCTGGAAAATATCAATATGACAAAATTTACAAATGATTGGATGGTAATGTGCTGCAAATAGTACATGGAAAAGTTCACAGCATCATTTAGTGATAGTGATGCTACGACTCCATGAAAATAGACAAGTCCTCAGGCCTCCCAAAGAATAGAAGAGTTGTACTCTTAGAAGCTCTCACGGATGTGAAAAACAGGAAAAGACAGTTTCAGATGAATAGACTCTGAAGAGGAATGACAACTAATGCTAACACAGACAACTGGATCAGATCCTAAATAAGAAATCAAAGGGAAGCAGTGTTGAAACAGTTGGAAACAGGTTCATGAGATCTGCGTATGAAATGATAGTGAAGTATCAACATCAATTTCCTGATTCAGAGTATATATCATAGTTATGCAGAAGATATTTCATGTTTTGGAGAAATACCCATGTTGAAATGCACTCTTGTATGTTTGTGGTGAAGAGATAACCTCTCTGCGAATTACTTTTAAACGATTCAAAGACAGACTAATATGGGTGTGTGAGTGTAAAGAGGGCACAGAAAGCCCACATTTCTAACAAATTCCTTTTCCTGGTGAAATGAATATTGGGATTCTAAGTATGATTCTAACAATTTTTCTGTGAGGTTAAAACAGCTTTAGTATGTAAATTCCTTAAAAATACTGATGGGCCTCACTCCTGTAATCAGACAAGAGGGAGCAACAGAAACCAAACTTGATCTGAATTAAACAACTAAAAAGCTAGATAAATTATATTAAATAATAAATGTCAGTCATTGGGAAGTAAGCATAAGTTACAACTGTTTACCTCTGAGAGGGGAAGAAATAAAAAATAAAAAGTCTCCATATTTGATGAAAACTATACATTCACAAATTTAGGAAGCACAGCAAACTTTAAGTACATGACAATGAAATGGTTTGATAACTGTGATAAGAAGAAAAGCTTAGCATAATCAGAGAAAAAAGGAAATGCCATCCATTGATGGAAAAAATATAAGAAAGACAACAGATTCTCATTAAAATAATAGCAACCCAAAAGACATGGAAATAACATCTGTAAAGTACTGAAAGGAAAAAGCTATAAACTACAATATTGCATCCATCAAAAGTATATTTCAAAAACAAAGGAAATACTTTTAAAACATACTGAAGCTGAAAGTATGCTTCATCAGAACCTATAACTGAAAAAATATATTAAAAGATCTTCAATGCCAAAGGGAAAAATATCAGTGGGAAATCTGGACTTACAGAAAGGAATAAAAAGTACCTAAAATGGTAAATATGTGAGTAAATATAATCTTTTAACGATTTGTAAATATCCTAAGTGATAATTGTCTGTTTAAAACAAACAGAAAAGATGTTAAGATGTTATTAGCAATATACGGCAACAGTAGCCCCAAAGACAAGGAAAAGGGAAAACAGAGAACACTGTTTAGCTCAAGGAGCTTTAGTTTTATTACAAGCTAGGCTGTAGTAAGTTAAGTGTACATACAACACATTGGAAAAGAGCTGCTTAAAAACCCCCAGAGTTTTTAAGTCAAAAAAGCAGATAATAGAATAAAAAAGTCAACCCTCAAAAGAGGCAGATGAAGAAAAGGGAAAGAACAGATTGTTTAAGCAGAAAATAAACAATAATATGTAGTTTTAAACTCACTAATATCAATAATCACATTAAAAATAAATTAACTGTACAACATTGTCAATCAATTACACTTCAATAAAATTTTAAAAATATAAGCTAACTAAATACCCTGATTTAAAAGAATTTTCTGACTGATTTTTTTTAAAGACTCAACTACATATTACTTAATTTGAATGCAACTAAGAACATTAACTACCAGCTTGAACACAGATATGATTGGGCAGTAATTTAAAATTTAAATAATTGATAAGTTCACTAACATATAAAAAAATTTAATAGGGGTGTGTGTGTGTGTGTGTGTGTGTGTGTGTGTGTGTGTGTGTGTGTGCATCCTTAGGGACAAGATACCACAAGGTAAGAAGAAGATTTGAATGGAGGCCTTCCCTTTTGTTATCTATTAACATCATACTTTTCCTCTGGGTGCACATCAATTATGCACACACAGTTTCATAAAGAGCTTCCACTTGGGCTTAAGGCTTGGTTCCCTGAAGCTGCACCATAACCCTCCCTTCTAAAATGTGTCAACAACAAATTGGCACTCACCATGGGTACTTGCTATCTATCTCTACAAGGATTAAATCATGTGCTTCTGCAGTTGCTGGACTTTAACATATCCTGAAAGGAATTCAGGGTGGAGAGCAGAAATCAGACACTCTGCTTGGGGAAAAACTGGAAGGACATATAGTTACATATTTTCAGAACCAGATTTTATGAGCCCAATTCTTGTATCTCCTCACTTCTTAGTTTAGTTCAGTTCAGTTCAGTCACTCAGTCGTGTCCAACTTTTTGCGACCCCATGGAATGCAGCACGCCAGGCTTCCCTGTCTATTGCCAACTCCTGGAGCTTATTCAATTTCATGTCCATTGAGTCAGTGATGATATCCAACCGTCTCATCCTCTGTTGTCCCCTTCTCCTCCTGCCTTCAATCTTTCCCAGCATCAGTAACTTTTCCAATGAGTCAGTTCTTTTCGTCAGGTAGCCAAAGAATTGAAGATGAATATTCAGGACTGATTTCCTTAAGGACTGACTGGTTGGATCTCCTTGCAGTACAAAGGACTCTCAGGAATCTTCTCCAAGGCCACATTTCTAAAGTATAAATTCTTCAGGGCTCAGCTTTCTTTATGATCCAACTCTCATATTCATACATAACTACTGGAAAAACCATAGCTTTAACTAGATGGATGTTTCTTGACAAAGCAATGTCTCTGCTTTTAAATATGCTGTCTAGGTTGGTCATAGCTTTTCTTCCAAGGAACAAGAGTCTTTTAATTTCATGGCTGCAGTCACCATCTGCAGTGATTTTGGAGCCCCCCCCCCCCCAAAAAAAAGAAATCTCTCACTATTTCCACTGTTTCCCCATCTATTTGTCATAAAGTATGTAGCAGGTACCTGTCTCCTCCCATTTGAAAGGTACTCAGGGAGGTGGCTGAAAGATTTTGGAGCATATCCATTGATAGCTTATAGTTAACAATGTTGGATTGGTGGCCTCCAGAGGAGGGGCCAGGGATGAGGCTTGATCACTCAGAATCGCTGTGTAGAAGAGTTTTATTACAATGAAAAAGGAGAAGAGAAAGCTTCTAACATAGACATCAGAAAGGGACAGAGAGTGCCCTACTTGCTTGTATTATCAAGGACTTACATACTTTTTCAATTGGTTACTAAAAAGTTAGTTAGACAGCCTTATCTAATTCAATGAAACTATGAGCCATGCCATGTAAGGCCACCCAAGACAGACAGGTCATGGTGGAGAGTTCTGACATGATGTGGTCCACTGGAGAAGGGAATGGCAAACCACTTAAGTATTCTTGCCTTGAGAATCCCATAAACAACATGAAAAGGCAAAATGATAGCACACTGAAAGATGAACTTCCCAGGTTAGTAATTGTCCAGTATGCTCCAATATCACTGGAGAGATAACTCCAGAAAGAATGAAGAGACAGAGCCAAAGCAAAAACAATACCCAGTTGTGGATGTGACTGGTGATAGAAGCGAAGCCCAATGCTGTAAAGAGCAATGTTGCATAGGTACCTGGAATGTTAGGTCCATGTATCAAGACAAATTGGAAGTGGTCAAACAGGAGATGGCAAGAGTGAATGTCAACATTTTAGCAATCAGCGAACTAAAATGGACTGCAATGGGTGAATTTAACTCAGATGACCATGATATCGAGGGCAGGAATACATTAGAAGAAATGGAGTAACCATCTTAGTTAACAAAAGAGTCTGCAATGCAGTACTTGGATGTAATCTCAAAAATGATAGAATGACCTCTATTTGCTTCCAAAGCAAACCATTTAATATTAAAGTATGAAGTCAAGAAACACCTGGAGTAACAGGGAAGTTTGGCCTTGGAGTACAGAATGAAGCAGGACATAGGCTAATAGAGTTTTGCTAAGAGAATGCACTAGTCATAGCAAACACCCTCTTCCAAAAACATAAGAGAAGACTCCACACATGGACATCACCAGGTGGTTAATACAGAAATCAGATTGATTATATTCTTTGCAGACAAAGATGGAGAAACTCTATATAGTCAGCAAATACTAGACAGGGAGTTGACTGTGGCTCAGATCATGATCTCCTTATTGGAGACTTAAAATTCAGACTTAAATTGAAGAAAGTAGGGAAAATCTCTAGACCATTCAGGTATGACCTAAATCAAATCCTTATGATTACACAGTGGAAGTAACAAATAGATTCAAGAGATTTGATCTGATAGACAGAGTACCTCAAGAACTATGAACATCATACAGGAGACAGAAATCAAGACAATCTCCAAGAAAAAGAAATTCAAAAAAGCATAATGGCTGTCTGAGGAGTCCTCACAGACTTAGCTGTGAAAAGAAGAGAAGCAAAAAGCAAAGGAGAAAAGGAAAAATATATCCATTTGAATGCAGAGTACCAAAGACTAGCAAGGAAGGGTTAAAAAAAAAAAAAGCCTTCCTCAGTGATCAGTGCAAAGAAATAGAGGAAAACAATAGAATGGGAAAGAGATCCAGAGATCTCTTCAAGAAAATTATATACCAAGGGAACATTTCTTGCAAAGATGGGCTCAATAAAGGAGAGAAACAGCATGAATCTAATAGAAGCAGAAGATATTAAGAAGAGGTGGCAAGAATACACAGAAGAACGATACAAAAAAAGATTTTCACGACCCAGATAATCACAATGGTTTGATCACTCAACTAGAGTCAGACATCCTAGATGTGAAGTCAAGTGGGCCTTAGAGTTCACTATGAACAAAGCTAGTGGAGGTGATGGAATTCCAGTTCAGCTATTTATAATCCTAAAAGATGATGCTGTGAAAGTGCTGCACTCAATATGCCAGCAAATTTGGAAAACTCAGCAGTGGCCACGGGACTGGGAAAGGTCAGTTTTCATTCCAACCCCAAAGAAAGGCAATGCTAAAGAATGCTCAAATTACTGCATAATTGCACTCATCTCACACACTAGTAAAGTAATACTCAAAATTCTCCAAGCCAGGCTGTAACAGTACATGAACTGTGAACTTCCAGATGTTCAAGCTGGTTTTAGAAAAGGCAGAGGAACCAGAAATCAAATTGCTAATATCTGTTGGATTACAGAAAAAGCAAGAGAGTTCCAGAAAAACATCTATTTCTTCTTTATTGACTATGCTAAAATATTTAACTGTGTGGACCACCAAAAACTGTGGAAAATTCTTAAAGAGATGGGAATACCAGACCATCTGACATGCCTCTTGAGAAATCTGTATGCAGGTCAGGAAGCAACAGTTAGAATTGGACATGGAACAACAGACTGATTCCTAATAGGGAAAGAAGTATGTCAAGGCTGTATAATGTCATCCTGCTTATTTAACTTCTATGCAGAGTACATCATGAGAAACGCTGGGCTGGAAGAAGCACAAGCTGGAATCAAGATTGACGGGATAAATATCAATAACCTCAAATATGCAGATTTACCACCCTTATGGCAGTAAATGAAGAAGAACTAAAGAGCCTCTTGATGAAAGTGAAAGAGGAGAGTGAAAATGTTGGCTAAGAACTCAACATTAAGAAAACTAAGATCATGGCATCTGGTCCCATCACTTCATGGCAAATAGATGGGGAAACAGTGGAAACAGTGACAGACTATTTTGGGAATCTCCAAAATGGGTTTCCAAAATCACTGTAGATGGTGACTGCAACCTTGAAATTAAGAGACACTTACTCCTTGGAAGAAAAGCTATGACAAAC
This sequence comes from Antilocapra americana, assembly GCA_007570785.1. Lineage (NCBI taxonomy): Eukaryota > Metazoa > Chordata > Mammalia > Artiodactyla > Antilocapridae > Antilocapra > Antilocapra americana. The sequence continues at coordinate 5,192,454 of ML661334.1, read as the reverse complement.
CTAGACAGCATATTAAAAAACAGAGACATTACTTTCCTGATAAAGATCTGTTTAGTCAAAGCTGTGGTTTTTCCAGTAGTCGTGCATGAATGTGAGAGTTGGACTCTAAAGAAAGCTGAGCACTGAAGAACTGATGCTTTTGAACTGTGGTGTTGGAGAAGACTCTTGAGAGTCCCTTGGACTGCAAGGAGATCCAACCTGTCCATCCTAAAGGAAATTAGTCCTGAATATTCATTGGAAGGACTGATGTTGAAGCTGAAACTCCAATACTTTGGCCACCTGATGCGAAAAGCTGACTCATTTGAAAAGTCCCTGATGCTGGGAAAGATTGAAGGCAGGAGGAGAAGGGAATGACAGAGGATGAGATGGTTGGATAGCATGACAGACTCAATGGACGTGAGTTTGAGTAAACTACGGGAGTTGGTGGTGGACAGGGAGGCCTGGCATGCTGCAGTTCACGAGGTCACAAAGAGTTGGACATGCCTGAGTGACTGAACTGAAACTGAACTAACAATAGAAAGTCTTACCTGACCCACTTTCACAGCATACATTTTAGTATAACAGGAGTAGTCAAAATGTTCTAAAGAAGGAGAAACTTGTCCTTGACCAAGATACATTGTAGATATATAATTATTAGTACAGAGTTTAAGGGAAAACATACCCTTGAGCAAGGTGAGTTGTTTTGTTGTGGTAATCATTAGCTCTTGGCTTAAAGAAAGAAGGTTTTATGTGACTAAGGAATGTAGAAATAAACGTTTGTCTCTTTCTCCTCCCTGAGAGCCCTGCACTTCTTTCTCTTTGAGGACCCTGGACTCCTTATGAACCTCTCTAACAATTATTTCTGTCACTATCCAGGGTCCAGATACTGGGTGAGGCTCAGTTGAAATATACCAAGTAATAGCCAGCCAGTTGAAAGATACTGGAGGAGTGGAGCTGGTTGAAAGCTACCAGTTTGCTCAGTTGTAGGAGACTGACTGTTCTTGGCTGAGCAGTTAGGTGAGAGACTCATCTGATGTTTTTCCTCAATTCATCTGCCTTAAGAGAATCTGTTGGGGAAAAAAGTGAAGATATTTCATGAGAGTTTTGCTCTGAAGAGGCAAGACTCCTCCTAGACAGTTATGGTTTTCTCAGGTGACTGAGAAATTTATGGAAGTGATGGAGACAAAGTCTTCATACTGTGCAGTGATCCCACTGGGGCCCTCATTAATTAAAACACTTGCTCACTGGGAGAAAATAGGAATTGACCATTCAGTATTCTGAGCACCCATGGTGGTCTCAGAATGCCAGAGGGAGAAACTGACACACATAAGAGGACTTGAAACGATGCTGGGGTGATGCCTGGAGGAGTTAAGCTCACAAGTGGCACACAGGCCCATCACACAATTTCACTAGTGAATTTTAACCCTGACAATTCAACTTAAAATGGGAAATAGAATTTCTCAAAAACAGAAACGAAAGGTGACAAAAAGCCAACCTGTGACTAATAGCCCAGTCAGATTCATGCACAATACAAATAGAGTGCATACTTCCAAGTATACAATTAATTGAGGGAGTGTATACTAAATGAGATCACAATCTAAAATGGCCAAATTTACATTCTCTAGATATTTCAAAATTGATATTTTTGCACACACAGTTAGAAAAAGCTGGCCGTAAGATCAAACAGGTTGAATGTAATGCTTACTTTGATTGGTATCTAGAAGCTTCTAAAAGAGGAAATGATAAAGCAACTTTTCTGCAGGAAACTAATAAGCAAGTGCTTGAAACAATATCAGAACTAAATAAGGCCACTAGCACTGACTCTGTCTCTCCCTCTGCTTGCCCTCATATCCTCTTCGATATTAAATGCCTGGCACAGAAGCTTTCTCCTTTCAGTCTTCTGCTGCTCTCCCTTCCCCAGCAAAGGTAGATAAAAATCAGAAGTGATTATAGCTCCTTTTAAGATTAAAAAACAAAACAAAAACTATTACAAGGGAAGGGAAACTATCCTCAGTGCTTACCTGAATACCCTGGACCTGAATACAACTTAGAGCCTTGGCTAAAGAATTTCTGATCCAAGTCAGAAATCATTGAGAATTTAAATTAACCATCTGGACCTACAAGCCTGGATTTTTAGATCTATGTTGACTGATATAGCTATTAGTTTCTGAAACCAAAGCAAGGAAATGGATAAAGAAAGAAGGGTGGAAATGTGCCTCGGTGGACTTTGAATCGCATAGTCCAGAGGCTCACATTGAATCAAAGGAATTAGCTCAGAAATTGCTTCATTTTTTCCCAGAGAATTTTCCTAAAACTGTAGACTGGACAAAGATTCAACAATTTAAGCAGAAATTGGATGAATTTATTCTGGACTATTATGAGAGATCTGAAAAAACTTTCAAGCAATATTCTGGTTTGACACCTGAATCATTCTCTAACCATAAAAATGACCCTCTGCTCAACTCCACCTTTTTAGAACATTGAGGTCAGTATTTGGCCACTCTAGTCAAAATGCACAATCTAGGTTGGCCTGTGTTGCAAACCAATGTCCTTTTTTTAAAATGGCAGATCAACTTTTCAAAACCATTAAGAAGAAAGATAAGGGGATATCTACCAAAATCATAAACCTTCAACTGTGCCAATTAAGCACCCAACATTACTCGAAGGTCAACTGACCCCCTGTTTAGTTATTAACTGAGAGCAAAACAAAAAGCTTTTGCTGCAGAACACCCAGAAACATCACAAAATGAACTCTAAGTTAAGAAGAAGCCTAGAAGGAGAACTGAATTTTAGACCAGAATTTTGGGTTAAACAAAAATAGGACTGCTTCAAGAGAATCTGGGGTCTTTCCCATTTATCCTCTCTAATGACTTGGGGGAAGTAGAAAAGATTATACAGGAGAAACAACTAAAGCCCTAATAGACACAATGGCACATTTTCAGTTTTGAACCCTACAAAAACTAAAGGCTCTCTCCCTCAGAGTAGGTATTATTTAGTACAGATGATAAGGATTTCTAATGCACTATTAATGCTCTTGGGATTCCCAAGTGGTGCTAGCAGTGAAGAACCTGCCTGCCAATGCAGGAGACATAGAAGACATGGATTCAGTCCCTGGGTTGGGAAAAATGCATTCTGCATCCTTTATCAAAATTACTATAGATAAGGATAAGCCTGTCCAATATTCATCAGTATCCATTAAGGCAGGAGGCCATAGAAGGAATAAAACTTCTAATATTAACTTACATTGAGAAATGGTTTATTATGCCTTGCACCAGACTTCATTACACTCCCATTTTCCAGGTTAGAAAAATGTCAAGGGTTGGATGTTTGTATAGGACCTGCATCCCTGGTGACTCAGACGATAAAGAATCTGCCTGCAATGCAAGGGACCTGGGTTCAATCTTTGGGTTGGGAAGAGCCCCTGGAGAAGGGAACGGAAACCCTACTCCAGTATCCTTGCCTGGAGAATTAGTCTATGTGGTTGCAAATTGTCAGAGAGACTGAGTGACTAACAATGTACTACAGTATGATATCTATCAATGCTATTATTATCCCTCAACTTTCTCTAGTTCCAAATTCTCATGCCTTACTTTTCTAAATTCCAAAAACAGTGAGTTCTTTTCTGTGAAAAATCTCTGCTGTGCAGTTTTTAGTATCCCTGTACATAAGGACGATCAGTATCTTCTTGCCTTTGCTTGAAATGAATGGCAATCTATACGAACTGTAATGCCACAGGGTTATACTGAAAGCCCCACTTGCTTCTCCCAGATGTTAAAATCCAGATGATCTGGATTTTCCTGATAAATGAGTTTTAAAACAATATGCAGATAATCTGTTGCTGTGTTCAAATTTATTGATTAGCAGTCAGCAAGACACCCTATATTTATTTCAGAAGCTAACCTTAAAGGGATATAAAATGTCCAAAGACAAATTGCAATTCTATGAAACTAGTGTAAAATATTTAGGACATAGGATCTCTAAAGAAGGACTTTTACTTGATCTAGATAGAGTGAAAGGCATTCTAATCTTCCCTGTCCCAAACATAAAAAGACAAGGGAAGTTTTAGGACTTGCAGTCTACTGTAGGAATTGGACTCAAAATTTTCCCTTAATCACACAGCCAGTATATAATCTACTCGAACAAAGCCAACTTGAATTTCTTTGGTGAAATATACAACATTTTGAATCCATGGAGACCTTAAGAAAATTCCGACCAATTCCCCAGTCCCAGGGCATCCAAATTATAATCTCTTCTCCTTCTTTGTTCATAAAATAAAGGGTCTGTACTAGGAGTACTTACCCAGCCACGTAGTGGTTACTACTGACCAATAGGATATTACAGCCAGTTAGATCCAGTAGCTTGGGGCCTCCCCTCTTGCCTCCAGGCTGTCATGATGACAGCTGTGCTACATCAGACCATACAAGAGATAGTCACAAGTCATCTTTTTACTTTTTCTGCTCCTCATTCTGTGGAAGCATTACTAAGCTCTCATCACACATAACATTATTCAGAAAGTCAATTAACTTCCCATGAGATTGTCTCACTCTCACCAAGCATAAATCTTTGCAGATGTAACAAGCTTAATCCACCTTGTTACCAGAAGAATCAGATGTCAGTAATGAAAAACATGATTGTATTGTTTTAATTGACAATCTTTTTATCTCCCATAACTGAACTCCAAGAGAGCCCTATGGATAATCCTGATATTATATTATTCACTGAGAGTTCATATCTGTGAGGACTTCATGTACCAGGCTGGTTATGTTATCATTTCTCCAGTATCAACCCTTGAGTATGGGCCCTTACCTAACATCTCATCTGCCCGACAGGCTGAACTGATAGTGCTAACAACAGCCTGCCAATTGGCAAAAGGGAAATCTGCTAACATTTATACTTATATAAGCTATAGTTTTGGTGTAGCACTTGATTTTAGCTTATTTTGGGGAAAAAAAGAGGATTTGAAGCATTCTTAGGGCAACCTATGAAAAGTGGAAGACAAGTTGCAGAATTACTGGATATGATTCTGTTGCCAAGTGCATTAACTGTCATTAAGATATCAGGTAATTTAAGAGTTAACGCAGCAGAAGCTAAAAGGAACTCCTTAGCTGATCACATCACCAAAAAGGCAGCTCTGCAAAATGATAATAATCAACTAACAACTATTTTCTCTTTTCAGCCTCCCAGTAACCTTACTGACATTCTGTTAAATTTTCAGGAAATGACACCAAGTGGAGAAAAGGATATTTGGACATAAAAAGGAGGAGTGCTTGACTCTAATGAAGAGCTGTGGATAGGTCCAAATGGAAAACTTATCCTTCTGTTTGGAACTCAATACCCCATTTTACAATATATTCATGAGTTAACTCAGGAACCTAGATAATACGGCACTGTGGGGAAAACAATATTTTTGGAAGCCTTCCTTCAGTGTAGCTCAGAAAGTGCATTCTAGACACACCACCTGACCAAAATAAAACCCAGGAAACCCATTACATAGATCTCAGGGAAGCTTTCCATTACCTGCTGGCCCTATTGAAATTGGGCAAATTGATTTTATCCAAATGCTCCCTTCTCAAGGTTGCCAGTATGTACTTGTTATGATTTGCAAGTTTTCACATTGGGTTGAGGTATTCCCATGCAGAAGGGCCACTGAACTGCACAGTCAGTAGACAAATTAATATTAGAAAGGGTGATCCTAATTTTGGAATTCCTCTAGAAATATATAGTGACAGGAAACATATTTTACTGAAGAAATTGTCAAGGAAATTTGCAAAATCTGGCCAATTATATAGCATTTCAATTGTGCTACCATCCTCAGTTCTCTGGGCTAGTAGAAAGAACAAAGAATGTGAAAGTGAAAATTGTTTACTCATGTCCAACACTTTGAGACCCCATGGACTGTCTGCCCCATGGACCCCTACCAGGTTCCTCTGTCCATAGAATTATTTAGGCAAGAGTGCCAGAGTGGGTGGTCATTCCCTTCTCCAAGAGATCTTCTTGACCTAGGAACAAACCCAGGTCTCCTGCCATGCAGGCAGATTCTTTACCATCTGTGTCACCAGGGAAGACCAGAAGGAATAAATGAAACAATTAAAAATCCATTGGTTAAAATTATAGATGCATATTCCCTACACTGGACAAAGACTCATCCATTGGTCCTCCTTAACCTAAAACCTACTCCCTTTGGGAAACATCACTTGCTCCATTTGAAATTATCACTAGGAGATCAATGAGGCTAGATGAAAAATTGTACAAACATATTATTAAAAGTGGACATGTTACATCATTACAAAAGCTTAATAAAACTCCTTTTCTTTTTCTCCCTTTTATTGTTTTTGCCATACAATGCCATGATATCACCATGGGTTTACATATGCTCCCCCTCCCTCCCCCCTCCCTCCTCCCTCCCTCCCCGGGAAATCTCGATGCACCAGCCCCGAGAATCAATCCTGGGCTGGCGATTGATTAGACATATGATAATTAACATGTTTCAATGCCATTCTCCCATATCATCCCACCCTTTCCCTCATCCACAGAGTCCACGAGTCTATTCTATACATCTGCATTCTTTTGCTGTCTCACATGTTGGGTTCTCGTTACTGTCTTTCTAAATTCCATATATATGTGTTAATATACTGTATTGTTGTTTTTGCTTCTGGCTTACTTCACTCTGGATAATGGGCTCCAGTTTGGTCCATCTGAGTAGAATTGATTCAAATAAAAGAGCATTCTAAGCTTGTTTCTGAAGCTTATGGTAGTAATATATCTTTGAATGAAAATCAAATATCACATAATCTGCAACCAGATATACACTGAAAAAGACATCAATTAAAGGACTCAGTACAACTCAGATGGAAAAGCCCTTATCGGGTACTCTAAACAAGTTCATGTGCAACAAAATTAAAGTAAATTAACTCCTGGATTCATATTTCCCTGTTTCAAAGGGCCCCTGCACCAGACTTGTCTGTAAAGAGGACTGCTGACCTCAAACTCACCTTAAAACAATGCACAAAAAGAGGAGTAACTACTCTCATACCAGGACTAGGAGACAACATCAGAAGTAGACAGCTTACCCAAAATGTTGGACTTGACTTGTAAGCTCACTTGTAATGTTTTCCTGTCTTCTTGGACCTTTGCATACAAATCAAATGTTTTTGTATTACGGCCATGATCCCATGTTAATTTTAAAAATCAATCCAGTTGTTGGATTTGTATCTGATTAGCTTTGTTTGGAGAAGGAAATGGCAACCCACTCCATTATTCTTGCATGGAAAATCCCAAGAACAGAGGAGACTGGAATCGCGAGAGTCGGACATGACTTAGCATCTAAAGCACAACCAACACCACCTTTGTCTAGCACTTCTGGATTACTTTGATGGATACTCCCCTCCAAGGCTCTGATTAGACAGACCTTAGGAAATTTATCTTAGAAAAGAGAAAGTTTGGTCTTGTCAAAACTACGCATGATATTACTAGACGGGATCTTCTCACTTTGTCAACTAATAATACCTGCTCTGACCCTGGCCACAAATTTATACTTTCTTGTAGGGTCACTAGAGTTCAATCAAAATGACAAGCCTAGAATCAGTCACAAACTGCAACCTTTTGTCTGTTAAAAGGAAACCTCCCACAATTATGGGATGGAGTTAATGGTTAACACCAGGATGTTGTTTAAGTTTAAAAATTCCTCTATGGTGGAAACAATTAAATCAGACCAATCAGTCTAGTAGTATTATGAAACTAGGCTGGGTACCTTATGAGCACTGTTGATATGTTATTACCGTTAGGGACGGTGTTTGGTATGGAACTGACTGGATCAGGTGACTAGAGTATCATTGGATTACACATAATGGAACTTAGTGGATTTGTAGCATGAATTTGTTGCTTTGGCTTCCACCAGAATCTATAGGATGTGTACCCAGGAATTTGCATGGACTCAAGATAAGTTTTGTAATGATTTAGGGATGATCTCAGCCAACCTATAATTGGTATGAGCCCAATTATTGGTGACATAATTAGGTCACATAATGGTGTGGGTCAAGACATCTGTGTTCCATTTATATGACCATTTCAGTTCAGTTCAGTCACTCCGTCATGTCCGACTCTTTGCGACCCCATGAAATGCAGCACACCAGTCCTCGGTGTCCATTACCAGCTCCCAGAGTCTACTCAAACCTATGTCTATCAAATCAGTGTGCCATCCAGCCATCGCATCCTCTGTCATCCCCTTCTCCTCTTGCCTCCTATCCTATCCAGCATTAGAGTTTTTCCAATGAGTCAACTCTTTGCATGAGGTGGCCAAAGTATTGGAGTTTCAGCTTCAGCATCAGTCCTTCCAATGAACACCCAGAACTGATCTCCTTTAGGATGGATTGATCGGATCTTCTTGCAGTCCAAGGTACCCTCAAGAGTCTTCTTCAACATCACAATCAAAAAGCATCAATTCTTCAGTGCTCAGCTTCCTTCACCGCCCAACTCTCACATCTATACATGACGACTGGAAAAACCATAGTCTTGACTAGACGGACCTTTATTGGCAAAGTAATGTCTCTGCTTTTCAATATGATATCTAGGTTGGTCATAACTTTCCTTCCAAAGAGTAAGCGTCTTTTATTTTTGTTATTTTTTCCTTTACTTTATTGTGTTGGTTTTGCCATACAGTAACATGAAACCGCCATGGGTTTACACATGCTTCCCCTCCAGAACCCCCCTCCCTCCCCCCTCCCGACTCCCTCCCCCTGGGACATCCCGGTGTACCAGCCCCGAGCATCAGCCCTGGGCTGGCAATTGATTTCACATATGGTAATTAACATGTTTCAATGTCTTTCTCCCATATCATCCCACCCTTGCCCTCTTCCACAAAATCCACGTGTCCGTTCTATACATCTGTGTTCCTTTTGCTGTCTCGCATGCAGGGTTCTCATTACCATCCTTCTCAATTCCATATATATGCATTAGTATACTGTATTGTTGTTTTTCCTTCTGGCTTACTTCACTCTGGATAATAGGCTCCAGTTCCGTTCACCTGAGTAGAACTGCTTCAAATGAATTTTTTTTTAATGCTGAGTAATATTCCTTTGTGTATATGTACCACGGCTTTCTTATCCATTCGTCAGTTGATGGGCATTTAGGTTGTTTCCATGTCCTGGATATTGTAAACAATGCGGTGATGAACATTGGGGTACACGTGTCTCTTTCAATTCTGGTATCCTCGGTGTATATGCCTAGCAGTGGGATTGCTGGGTCATATGGCAGGTCTATTTGCAGTTTTTTAAAGGAATCTCCACACTGTTTTCCATAGTGGCTGTACTAGTTTGCATTCCCACCAACAGTGTAAGAGGGTTCCCTTTTCTCCACATCCTCTCCAGCATTTATTGCTTGTAGACTTTTGGATGGCAGCCATTCTGACTGGTGTAAAGTGGTACCTCATTGAGGTTTTGATTTGCATTTCTCTGATAATGAGTGATGTTGAGCATCTTTTCATGTGTTTGTTATCCATTTTTATGTCTTCTTTGGAGAAATGTCTGTTAAGTTCTTTGGCCCACTTTATGATTGGGTCTTTTATTTTTCTAGATGGAGCTGCAGGAGTTGCTTGAATATTTTTGAGATTGTTTGTCTGTTGCTTCATTGGCTATTATTTTCTCCCATTCTGAAGGCTGTCTTTTCACCTTGCTTACAGTTTCCTTTGTTGTGCAGAAGCTTTTAATTTTAATTAGGTCCCATTTGTTTATTCGTGCTTTTATTTCTGATAATCTGGGAGGTGGGTCATAGAGGATCCAGCTTTGGTTTATGTCGGAGAGTGTTTTGCCTATGTTATCCTCTAGGAGTTTTATAGTTTCTGGTCTTATGCTTAGATCTTTGATCCATTTTGAGTTTATTTTTGTGTATGGTGTTAGAAAGTGTTCTAGTTTCATTCTTTTACAAGTGGCTATCCAGTTTTCCCAGCACCACTTGTTAAAGAGATTGTCTTTTCTCCATTGTATATTCATGCCTCCTTTGTCAAAGATAAGTTGTCCATAGATGCGTGGATTTATCTCTGGGCTTTCTATTTTGTTCCATTGATCTATATTTCTGTCTTTGTGCCAGTACCATACTGTCTTAATGACTGTGGATTTGTAGTATAGCCTAAAGTCAGGTAGGTCGATTCCTCCAGTTCCATTCTTCTTTCTCAAGATTACTTTGGCTATACGAGGTTTTTTGTATTTCCATACAAATTGTGAAATTATTTGTTCTAATTCTCTGAAAAAGACCTTTGGTAGCTTGATAGGAATTGCATTGAATCTATAGATTGCTCTGGGTAGTATACTCATTTTCACTATATTGATTCTTCCAATCCACGAACAGGGTATATTTCTCCATCTATTTGTGTCCTCTTTGATTTCTTTCATCAGTGTTTTATAGTTTTCTATATACAAGTCTTTTGTTTCTTTAGGTAGAAATACTCCCAAGTATTTTATTCTTTTTGTTTCAATGGTGAATGGAATTGTTTCCTTAATTTCTCTTTCTGTTTTCTCATTGTTAGTATATAGGAATGCCAGGGATTTCTGTGTGTTGATTTTGTATCCTGAAACTTCACTATATTCACTGATTAGCTCTAGTAATTTTCTGGTAGATTCTTTAGGGTTTTCTATGTAGAGGATCATGTCATCTGCAAACAGAGAGAGATTTACTTCTTCTTTTCCAATCTGGATACCTTTAATTTCTTTATCTGCTCTGATTGCTGTGGCCAAGACTTCCAAAACTATGTTGAATAGTAGTGGTGAGAGTGGGCACCCTTGTCTTGTTCCTGACTTCAGGGGAAATGCTTTCAGTTTTTCACCATTGAGGATAATGTTTGCTGTGGGTTTGTCATATATAGCTTTTATTATGTTGAGGTATATTCCTTCTATTCCTGCATCTTTTAATTTCATGGCTGTAATTACCATCTTCAGTGATTTTTGGAGCCCAGAAAAATAAAGTCTGATATTGTTTCCATTGTTTCCCCATCTATTTCCCATGAAGTGATAGGACCAGATGCCATGATATTAGTTTTCTGAATGTTGAGCTTTGAGCCAACTTTTTAACTCTCCTCTCTCACTTTCATCAAGAGGCTTTTTAGTTCCTCTTCACTTTCTGCCATAAGGGTGGTGTCATCTGCATATCTGAGGTTATTGATATTTCTCCTGGCAGTCTTGATTCCAGCTTGTGCTTCTTCCAGCCAAACATTTCTCATGATATACTCTGCATGTAAGTTAAATAAGCAGGGTAACAATATACAGCCTCGACATACTCTTTTTCCTATTTGGAACCAGTCTGTTGTTCCATGTCCAGTTCTGTTACTTCCTGACGTGCATATAGGTTTCTCAAGAGACAGGTCAGATGGCTTGGTATTCTCATTTCTTTAAGAATTGTCCACAGTTTGTTGTGATCCACACAGCCAAAGGCTTTGGCATAGTCAATAAAGAAGAAATAGATATATTTTCTGGAAATCTCTTGCTTTTTCGATGATCCAGTGAATGTTGACAGTTTGATCTCTGGTTCCTCTGCCTTTTCTAAAACCAGCTTGAACATCTGGAAGTTCACAGTTCACGTATGCTGAAGCCTGGCTTGGAGAATTTTGAGCATCACTTTAGTAGCGTGTGAGATGAGTGCAATTGTGTGGTAGTTTAAGCATTCTTTGGCATTGCCTTTCTTTGAGATTGGAATGAAAACTGACCTTTACCAGTCCTGTGGCCATTGCTGAGTTTTCCAAATTTGCTGTCATATTGAGTGCAGCACTTTCACAGCATCATCTTTCAGGATTTGAAATAGTTCAACTGGAATTCCATCACCTCCACTAGCTTTGTTTGTAGTGATGCTTTCTAAAAGCCCACTTGACGTCACATTCCAAGATATCTGGCTCTAGGTGAATGATCACACCATTGTGATTATCTGGGTCATGAAGATCTTTTTTGTACAGTTCTCTGTGTATTCTTGCCACCTATTCTTAATATCTTCTGCTTCTGTTAGGTCCATACCATTTCTGTCCTTTATTGAGCCCATCTTTGCATGAAATGTTCCCTTGGTATCTCTAATTTTCTTGAAGAGATCTCTAGTCTTTCCCGTTTTCTTAGTTTCCTCTATTTCCTTGCATTGATCACTGAGGAAGGCTTTCTTATTGCCTTGCTATTCTTTGGAACTCTGCATTCTGATGGGAATATCTTTCCTTTTCTCCTTTGCTTTTTGCTTCTCTTCCTTTCACTGCTATTTGTAAGGCCTCCTCAGACAGCCATTATTTTGCTTTTTTGCATCTCTTTTCCATGAGGATGGTCTTAATCCCTATTTCCTGTACAATGTCATGAACCTCCATCCATAGTTCATTAGGCACTCTAATCTGTAGCAGCCATTTTTATCCCTTCATTAAGATTGGAGAATATAATCAGCCATATTGAAGACAACAAATATTACTCAATGGGCTTTAAATGCTAGTAATCAGGCTATTTGTTTATTTATTTTTGAAGTCTCTATGACAAGAAAAGCAGTATTCAGTTCAGTTAAGTCACTCAGTCACGTCTGACTATTTGCGACCCCAGGGACTGCAGCATGCCACGTTTCCCAGTCAATCAAAAACTTTTGGAGCTTGCTCAGATTCATGTTCATTGAGTCAGTGATGTGATCCCACCATCTTATCCTCTGCCATTCTCTTCTCCCCCTGCCTTCAGTTTTTCCAGCAGCAGGGTCTTTTCGAGTGCTTCAACTCTCTGCATCAGGTGGCCAAAGTATTGGAGCTTCAGCTTCAGCATCAGTCCATGTAATGAATATTCAGAACTCATTTCCTTTAGGATTGACAGACTTGATTGACTTAGGATTGACAGTACAAGGGACTCTAAAGATTCTTTTCCAATACCACCGTTCAAAATCATCAATTATTCTGTACTCAGCTTTTTATATGAGCCACTCTCAGATCCATACATGACCACAGGAAAAACAATAACTTTGACTATACTAACCATTGTTGGCAAAATAATGTCTCTGCTTCATAATATGCTGTGGAGGTTTTGCATAGCTTTTTTTCCAAGAAGAATTTGAATTTCATGGCTTCAGTCATCATCTGCAGTGATTTTAGAGACCAAGAAAATAAAGTTGGTCACTTTCCACTGTTTCCCCACCTATTTGCCATGAAATGATGAGAACGGATGCCATGATTTTAGCTTTCTGAATATTGAGTTTCAGCCAGCCTTTTCACTCTCCTCTTTCACTTTCATCAAGAGGCTCTTTAGTTCTTCCTCTGTTTCTGCCATAAAGGTGGTGTCATCTGCATATCTGAGGTTATTGATATTTCTTCCAGCAATCTTGATTCCAGCTTATGCTTCATCCATCCCAGCATTTGCATAATATACTCTGCATAGAAGATAAGTAAACAGAGTGACAATATACAGCCTTGACGTACTCCTTTCCCAATTTGGAACCAGTTCATTGTTCCATGTCAGATTCTAACTTTGCTTCTTGACCTGCAAGCAGATTTCTCAGGAGGCAGGTAAGGTGGCTTGGTATTCCCATCTCTTTAAGATTTTTCCATAATTTATTGTGATTCACACAGTCAAAAGATTTAGTATAGTCAATGAAGGAGAAACAGATATTTTCCTGGAAATTTCTTGTTTTTTCTTTGATCCAATGGATGTTTGCAATTTGATCTCTGGTTCCTCTGCCTTATCTAAATCCAGCTTGAACATCTGGAAGTTCTCAGTTTATGTACTATTGAAGCCTCGCTTGGAGAATTTTGAGTATTACTTTACTAGCATGTGAGATGAGTGCAATTGTGTGGTAGTTTGAACATTCTTTGGTATTGTGTTTCTTTGGAATTGGAATGAAAACTGATCTTTTCCAGTCCTGTGGCCACTGTTGAGTTTTCCAAATGTGCTGCCATATTGAGTGCACCACTTTCACAGAATCATCTTTTAGGATTTGAAACAGCTCCACTGGAATTCCGTCCCCTCCACTCGCTTTGTTCATGGGGATGCTTCTTTTTTTGTTGTTTTGTTTGTTTTTTAATTAATTAATTTTCTTTACATTATCATGTTGGTTTTGCCATACATTGACATGAATCTGCCATAGGGACGCTTCTCAAGGCCCACTTGACTTCACACTCCAGAATGTCTGGCTCTAGGTGAGTGACTGCATCATCGTGGTTATCTGGCTCGTTAAAATTTTTTTTTTTTTTGTATTCTTGCCACCTCTTCTTAATATCCTCTATTTCTGTTAGTTCCATACTGTTTCTGTCTTTTATTGTACCCATCTTTGCATGAAATGTTCCTTTTATATATCTAAGTTTCTTAAAGATATCTCTAGTCTTTCCCATTCTATCATCTTCTATTTCTTTGCACTGATCACTTAGGAAGGCTTTCTTACCTCTTCTTGCTTTTCTTTGGAACTCTGCATATCGTTCCTTCCTTTTCTCTTTTGCCTTTTACTTCTCTTCTTTTCTCAGCTATTTGCATAGCCTCCTCAGACAATCATTTTACCTTTTTGCTTTCCTTCTCTTTGGATGGTTTTGATCACTGTCTCCTGTACAATGCAAAGAGCTTCCATTCATATTTCTTCCGAAACTCTGCCTATCAGACCTTGTTTCTTGACTCTGTTTGTCACATCTCTTGTATAATTATAAGTGATTTGAGTGGTTTTCCCTGTTATCTTCGATTTAAGTTTGAATCAATAAGAAGTTTATGATCTGAGCCATAGTCAGCTCCCAGTCTTGTTTTTGCTGACTGTATAGAGCTTGTCCATCTTCAGCAGCAAAAAATATCTCTGTATTCTCCGTTAGTCACTCAGTTGTGTCTGACTCTGCAACCCCATAGACTGTAGCTTGCCAGGTTCCTCCGTCCATGGGACTTTCTAGCCTAAAATATTCAAATGGGCTGCCATTTCCTTCTCCAGTGGATCTTCTCAACCTAGGGTCTGAACCTAGTTTTCCTGCATTACAGGCAAACTCTTTACAGTCTGAGCCAACAGGGAAGCCAAAGAATTTAGCAATCTGATTTTCGTATTGATCATCTGATGATGTCCTTGTGTAGAATCATCTCTTGTGTTTGCTATGAACAGTGTGTTCTCTTGGCACAACTCTGTTAGCCTTTGCCCTGCTTTATTTTGTACTCTGAAGCCAAATTTGCCTGTTACTCTAGGTATATCATAATTTCCTACTTTTGCATTCCAGTCCCCTATGATGAAAAGGACATCGGTTTGGGTGTTAGTTTCAGAAGATCTTGTATGTCCTCATAGAGCCATTCAACATCATCTTCTTTGGCATTAGTGGTTGGGGCATAGACTTGAATTACTGTGATATTGAATGGTTTGCCTTGGAAAGGAACAGAGATCATTCTGTCATTTTTAGGATTGCAACCAAGTACTGCATTTAGACTCTTTTGTTGACTATGAAGACTACTCCATTTCTTTTAAAGTATTCTTTCCCACAGTAGTAGATACAACGGTCATCTGAATTAAATTCACTCATTCCAGTTCATTTCAGTTCACTGATTCCTAAAATTTGATGTTCACTCTTGCCATCTCCTATTTGATCACTTCCAATTTGTCTTGATTCATGGATCTAACATTCTAGGTTCCTATGCAATATTGCCCTTTACAGCATCAGACTTTACTTCCATCACCAGTGACATCCACAACTTGTCACTGTTTTCACTTTGGCTCTGTCTCTTCATTCTTTCTTGAGTTATTTCTCCACTCTTCTCCAGTAGTATATTGACACCTACTGACCTGGGGAGTTCGTCTTTTGGTGTCACATCTTTTTGCCTTTCCATACTACAAAATTTCATGACCCTTGATATTCTTACAGAATCTCAGGGAGGCACTTGTGCCATAATTCAAGCTGAATGCTGTATTTTTATACCCAATGAATCTTCTAATATAACATGTTTAATGAACCATATGAAAAGTCAAATTTCCGCCTTTAAGTGACCCACTCTGTATTCTTTATTACCTCTTTAAAAATGTGTAACTTGAGAATCTGTTGGCTTAAATATTTATTCATTATATTAATGTTATTGACTATGTTATTTGTATTTTGCCTATTCCACAATACTATTGTTTCTTGTATATGTGACTGAACCTTCAAGAAAAAAATGATGACTAAGTGACTTGAGGGCTTCCCAGGTGGTGAAGTGGTAAAGAATCTGCCTGCCAATGCAGGTTCAGTCCCTGAGTTTGTAAGATCCCCTGGGGAAGGAACTGGAAACCTATTCCAGTATTCTTGCCTGTAAAATTCCATATACAGAGGAGCTTGGCAAGTTTCAGTCCATGGGGTCTCAAAGAGTTGGGCACAACTGAGCACACACATGCTCACAGGTGACTTGAAGCAATTGATTAAATACATAGTTCTGTATGTGATCAATGTCTATAATAGCGTAACTCTAGATATGGGAAGATACAACAAGAAGGAAAATTTCTTGGTCCATCACAAATCGACTAAGATTGGTTGGTCCAGAGCCCTTGATTACCGTTGATAAGACCTGGTCCAGTAAGAGTATATTGAGTGGCTTATCTGCAAAATTTTCTCCAAACCTAGGAATGAGCCTTCCTGCACCATGGGATGAAATGGTTATAAAATGCCTCCCAAAGTATGGTCAAGTTTGTAACCATGAGGCATACCTATCAACAACAAATTGACACTTGTCACGTGTGCTTGACATCTACCTCTGCATCATGTGCTACTGCAGCTCTGACCTTTAATATTCCCTGAAATGTGTTCAGGTAAACAGCAGAGATGAGGCACTCTGTGCTCAGGGGAAAACTGGCAGGACAGGTCTTCAGATAACTAGATATTCTTATGAGCTGACTTTATGAGCCCAATTCTTTTTATCTCCTCACTTTTAGAAAAGCGCTAAAATCCTTAGTAGTGATGACTGTTACCCTTGACTTGCAGAAAGTTTCAGGAGACCAGCAGAAAATTTCTGGAAAAAATATGTGCTTGATTACATGTATTTTCCCTTCATAAAAAAAAAAAAAAAAAAAGCATATGTAATGCCTTGCCCCTTACCTCTTTGATGTAGTTTCTCAGAGCTGTTTGAGGTGCTGTCTCCTGGGCTGGAGTCCTCATTTTGTCACAAAACTTAACTCACAACTCTAACGTTGTGAACATTTTTTAGGAAACAAATATTATAGCTTACATTGTTTTAGCCAAGAAGGGGAAAGATTTTGCTTCAAAATCCTTCCAAAAGTTGTCTTAGTTTGAATGAGAAGCCAGTCAGTTTCAGGAGCTTGTTATCATAGTGCTGGAAGCTACAGTGTGTATCTTTCCTACCATGAATTCTGTCATCTGGAGTGTAAGTACTCACTGGTACACACAATTCTCTTTCACAATTATTAAAGCAACTCTGACTTATAAATGAATAAAACTAAAGCTTTTCTTGTGTAAAAAAACAGTAAAATAAGCTATGTGGCTTTCCTGAAAGTCAGTTTGAGTGCTTAGTCTCTCAGTCACATCCAACTCTTTGCGACCTCATGAGCTGCCAGGCTCCTTTGTCCATGGGATTTCCCAGGCAAGAATACTGGAGTGGATTGCCATTTCCTCCTTGAGGGAATCTTCTAGACCCTGGGGTTGAAATTGCATCTCCTGTGTCCCCTGCATTGCAGGCAGAGTCCTTACTGCTGAGCCATTTAAATAGATACAAACTACAAATACTATGCACGTATACCAATTTTCACACACTTTTGCTATGAAATGCTAGTTTCTACAGATAGGAGATCTTAGTCTAGGAACCTTAAATAGTAATCTTTCAGTCCTGACTTTAGCTCTTTTTCTGTTTTCCTTATTAAACATTGACCTGCCAACATCTTCTGGGCGCTGTGCCAATTCATGCCCACCCACTTTCTCCTGGGATCTGAGTAGGCAGGTCAGCTACCAAGAAACACATATAGCGTTGTTGTCTGTAATTACAATAGTTAATTAAATTTAAACTCACTTAGAGTTACATTCTAAATGATCATTTTTTTATAGTTCTTATAATTTCTATTTCTACTGTCATTGCACAAATCTTTAGAAACTTGAGAAATCAGGAGATTTATATTTAATTCTCTAATATTTGCCTTAAAAGCACGTGCCACTTTAGCATACTGAAAGGAGTTTCTGTTAGAACTCTAATGGATGTGATGATGTAGAATTCCATACTTCTAGTGAGGAAAAATCTAGCTACTGCTTTAAAATGTTGATCTATCACTATTTTCTTTCCTATATAAATGAGTGACTTAATAGTCTCCTCAACATTGGAGTAGCTGTTGATGAAGTTATCCATTTTGTCTCCTTCCTGGTTCTATTCTTTTTTAATCCTTTATACAATATTTTAACCCCAGTTTGTATGATTTATGCTAGAGAATTAAAACAAAAAGGAGTGTTTTTTTTAAAAGAATAATAAAAGTCATTATATTAAGTCAATGTGTGCTCTCTTTCTCTCTCCCCAGCTTTCCTTATTCTTGGAATAGAGAAGGGGGTGTTCTGCACTGTCTTCTGCATTCTGTTTCACTTAAGTATTTCTTGTACTTACCCCCTAGGCATGAGATCATGAAAAGGCAGAGGAGAAGGCAGCTTCTGCATGACTTTCCTGAGCCAGATTACCATCCTTTTTTCTGTTTGTATTCACCACTGCTCCAGCTCATGGAGTATGATTTGGAGTGTATTGTGAAAACCTCCAAAACCTTGCTGATGAAGATTCCATTCCAGGCAGATTCCTCAGGCATTGATGATTCTCTGCAAAACAACTCCATATTTGGCTGTCCTTCATGGGTAACCTTAAGTTTCTAATTTCTGATCCAAACATCTTGACTCTCTATCCTACTTGAAGCCTCTAACCTAAAGCTAGTTGAAATGGGTAGTATCCATCTTTTGTGCTGCTCCAGATCAGGGAAGCTGGTGGGTTATTCTTATCCACTCTCTATCTGACACTAACATTCAGCATCTTTCTTCCATATTCTCCTTTCCCTGCATCCAGTAACCATGAAGGGATCCATAAGTTTGGAGCTCACTTAGGAAACACATGCCAGTCTCTGGTTTGTGTTATTGTCGATGTTCATTCACTCATTCATGTTTGATTCTTTGCAACCCAATGAACTGCAGAATGCCAGGCTTCCCTGTCCTTCACCATCTCCCAGAGCTTGCTCAAACTCATGTCCATTGAATCGGTGATGCCATCCAACCATCTTGTCCTCTGTCATCCGCTTCTCCTCCTGCCCTCAATCTTTTCCATCATCAGGGTATTTTCTAATGAGTCAGCTCTTTGCATCAGATGGCCAACGTACTGGAGCTTCAGCTTTAGCGTTAGTCCTTCCAATGAATAGTCAGGACTGATTTCCTTTAGAATTGGCTGCTTTGATCTCCTTGCAGTCCAAGGGATTCTCAAGAGTCTTCTCCAACAGCACAGTTCAAAAGCATCAGTTCTTCAATGCTCACCCTTCTTTATGGTCCAACTCTCACATCCATACATGACTACTGGAAAAACTATAGCTTTGACTATACGGACCTTTGTCTGCAAGCAATATCTCTACTATTTAATATGCTGTCTAGGTTTGTGTAGAAAAGCTCCTTTTCTTAGCTTTGAAGTGTGAGACTCAGTCAAAAGCCATTTCCCTTCAACAAGTCTCTTCTTGTCCCTTCCACATCACTCTTTCATCTCTTAAAAGAAGACAAATAAGTCAGCCTCTCTTACAACTTCTAAGAGCATTGTCCAAAACTATGCCATCCTTTAAATTGTTTCTGGAGACTATTATTATTTCTCATCAGAAACCATTTATATACTGGTTCCAACAAAAGGTGGCAATTGCCTAGAGCAGAAAAATATCCCAGTAATTATTTCCCCCACGCCATCATGTAAGGTAAGAGAATTTCAAGAGCTTATATAGGAACTCTGAGACAGGAGGGGCATCTCCTTGCATACCTTGCTATGTGGATAAAGAATATGTGAAGTTTCCTATCAGAGAGAGGAATCCTTGAACAGAGTCTAAAATAATAAAGAGGCATGACAGAGCCATGAAGAAGAAAGGCAGAGATGTCAGAGGAGCAATCAAAGGAGGTGAGAGTCATAATAGGCTGTGCATTCGCTGTCTACATAATGAGTACCAGTGATCTCTAAGTAGCAGAACCTAGCACATGTTTGGAAGAACATGTATATATTGTGAGACAAGTAGTAACAAGTTCATGAACAGGTCAGAGTGGTCCCTCTAAACCACTTGCTGAGATGTTTATTTTGGTGAAATTTTACAGTTGAGTAAAGTACCCTGGTGGTACAATGGTAAAGACTTCACCTGCAATACAGGAGATGCAGTTTAAACCCTTGGATTGGGAAGATCCTCCAGAGGAGAAAATGGCAACCCACTCAAGTATCTTGCCTGGGAAATCCCATGGTCAGAGGAGCCTGGAGGGCTACAACCCATGGGATCACAAAGATTCTGGCATGACAAAGCATGCACCCAAGCAAAGTAGTCCTTCCTTTTGCGTGGAGGACACAACTTAGATTAATCAAATTTTTGCCATAAAAATTTTGTCATAGGGCTACACTAATGGTCCAGTGGTTAACAGTCTACCTTGCAATGCAGGGGATACAGATTTGATTCTGTTTCAAGAAGATCTCACATGCCACAGGGCAAATAAACCTATGCACCCCAACTACTGAAACCCGAGTACCTAGAGTCCATGCTCCAGAACAAGAGAAGTCACCACAATGAGAGGCCCATGCACCACAATTAGAGAATATCCACTGCTCACTGCAACTAGAAAGCTCACACAGAGTTTGGTTCAATGCAGCCCAAAAATAAATTTTAAAATGTATGTCATATATTTTTAAAACATTAGGCTGCTAGCTATTGATAACTTTTTGTTGTTGTTTAGTCCTTGAGTCATGTTTGACTCTTTTGCAACCCCATGGACTATAGCCCACCAGAATCCTCTGTCCATGGGGATTTCCAAGTCAAGAATACTGTAGTAGATTACCATTTTCTTCTCCAGTGGTTCTTCTTGACCTAGGGATTGAACCTGTGTCTCCTTCTTGGTCAGTGGATTCTTAACAATTGAGCCACCAGGTAAGCCCTGTAGAGCTTAGATTCTTAGATTAAAAAAAAAAAAAAAAACACAAAAAAACCCCCTATATTCTCAAAATTTTCATACATTTTTTCTAGGTTCATTGTTAGAGTTAGCTAGTCTCTTTCTTTTAATCACAAAGCTAAACTCTCAATAGGGAAAAATTCAACTGTCTATGAAGATCTCTCGTGGTCTCCTTAGTAAATAAAGGGAGAGCTCCAACATAAGCAAGCCTTAAAGCCTAAAGTCCTGTGATGCAATTAAATTGGGAAAACAAGCTAACCATAATTTTCCTTTTGTGTCAGGTGCCAACATCTGAAAATTCTGTTCCATGTGTTTAAAGAGGAAAAAATAAAAAGCAGGAGCACACAAAAGCATTATCAATTACCAGGAGACACTCAAAGTTTTCTGAAATTAATAAAGTAAAATATCAAATTGTTAATGGAGCATTATTGAAATGCTCTATGATTTCCTGCATTATTTGTCTTAAATGTAAGGACAACTTTACTCTCCTTTAAATTACCCAAGAGTTCAACCTCAAAATACAAATATTTAGAGCTAAGCAAGTAGTTTTGAGATTACCATTATGGCATTCTTTACAACAATGTGCAATTTAGATAAAGACCATTCAGTGGTTAGTTTTACATGTTCACTTGACTGGGCTGTGGAGTGGCCAGATATTGCCAGATATTGGGACCAAGTAATTGATCATACGTTTTCTGAGTGTGTCTCTGAGGGCATTTTTGCAGGAGATTAACATTTGAATCAGTAGACTGAGTAAAGAAGATTACTCTCTCCAATGTGGTTGGACCTCTTTCAATAAGTGAAATGCCTGAGTAGAACAGAAAGGCTGGCCCTCCCACAAGTAAGGAAGAGCTCTTCTTGCCTGATCTCAGGGGCAGGAGCACCATATTTTTTCTACAGTGTTGGTCGTTCAGTCGTGTCCAACTCTGTGACCCCTTGGACTGTAGTCTGCCAAACTCCTCTGCCCTAGGAATTCTCCAGGCAAGAATACTGCAGTGGGTTGCAATTTCCTTCTCCAGGGGATTTTCCCAACCCAGGGATTGAACCTGCACTTCCAGCATTGCAGGCGGATTCTTAACTACCTGAGCCACCTTCAGACTCAAAATAAAATGCTGACTCTTCTTGAGTCTCAAGCCTGCTAGTTCTCAGAGTAAGCCTATGCTATATTTCTGTCTGCCAACTACAGGTCTTGGGGCCTCTTAACAGTTTATGTTGAAAGATGTCAGATTCTTGATCCTCAAAAAAGACCAGGGACCAGCCTTGATTACTTAAGAGCCTCTGTGTAGTAGAGTTTTATGAAAGTATGAAAAGGGGCAGAGAAATCTTCTGACACAGACATCAGAAGGTAGACAGAGTGTGCCCCCCTCCCTAGTCTTAGCAAGGGAGCTATACATTTTTTAATTGATTATAACAGTAAATCAAAAGAATGTCTCATTATCGTGTTGGTTTTGCCATACATTGACATGAATCTGGCATGGGTATACATGTGTTCCCCTTCCAGAACTCCCCTCCCACCTCCCTCCCGATTCCATTCCTCTGGGTCCCAACATGATAATGTAAAGAAAAATAAATAAAAATAAAATTACCAAAAAAAAAAAGAATGTCTCAAAGTTGTAAAGATCTGACTAGGCCCACTTCCATAATTTACATTTTAAGATAACAGGATTAGCCAGAAGTTTTCAGGAAGGAGAAACTGTCCTCAAGCAGCATATATTTTTATTATATAATCCCAAGTACAGAGTTTAAACTAAGTTGTTTGTTGTGTAATCATCATCAGTTCCAGGCTTAAAGGAAAAAAAAAAAGTTTTAGGTGACTAAGACTAAGGAATGTAGAGGGGAAAAAAAGGTCTTTGTCCTTTCTACCTCCTTGAGAATTCCAGACCCTTATCTCTCTTCAAGAGCCCCAGACCCCCCTTTCCTCCTCAGGGACCCTGAACTTCCTATCAGCCTGCCTAGGAATTGACTCTCTTACTCAGCCTCCATGAGCATATGAATTAATTCCTTACAGTAAATTTTGTGGAGATATACATATGTGTTTGTGTGTGTGTGTGTGTGTGTGTTTAAATATAGAGACATATATATACACAGAGAGAGAGAGAGAGAGAGAGAGAGAAAGACTTGGTTTATTTTCTCTAAAAAGTGCTGAATAATACAGAGTTAATACAGACAATAAAGAAAACTTTACTCAAAGGCAAGACATACTTTAATTCCTCATTCTCTAAAGACAACCTGATAAATTTATTTTAATAAAAATTAAAATAAAATAAAAGACCACTTGATAAAAAGACAAGAGAATTAATACACTCTATCCAGCAGGCATTGAAAGGACTATTGTTAAATAAAATGAAGACAATGCAAAATGAACATATATTTCTTCTATTCAGTATCTGAACTTAAGATTAATAACATTTTTCAGAAAACTGTGAACTGTGCATCCTTAGTTCTTTAGCATTGGGAAATAACCTATGATTTTCTGTGATATAACTTCCTATCACATATATATGACTCAGATTATGTATATAAACATACATACACATATTTGTATGTATGTTATTGCTAAGCCATGTCCGACTCTTTGAGACCCATAGATTGCAGCATGCCAGGCTTCCCTGTCCTTCACTACCCAGAGTTTGCTAAACTCACATCCAATGAGTCCATGATGCCATACAACCAACTGTTTTGCAGAAAGCTTTCACTTTCTTCTCAAGTTCAAAAGATTTGTTAACAAAATAAAATACTCATTATATACAAATAAATACCAGTATTTATTAGAGAATTATCTAGCTTACTTTCAGTACACTAAAGGAAAAAAAATGAAATAGAGACAGTAGAGGATACATCACCAAATTGGGTTTTTACCAGACTTAAAAGCACTAGAAAGTCCCACGAAACAGCATACCCAGAGTCCCAGCTGGGAAAAGATTTCCTGCAGTGTGTATCATGGGTGAGATGTCAAAATTGCAACTCAGGGCTCTTGCTTATTATTCCAGGAAGCAAACTGATATCATCATCAATCTGTGACCAAGTTGCAGTTCTGGTTTCATGTTAATGCTGTCTGTTTTGTCTTGTAAAACTTAGAAGGTTGTTAAGCCCCAGCACGGTCAGCCCCTGGAGGGGGCTCAATAGTCTCAGGATTTACCTTCTATCTTATCTATGGTGCTGCACGGGTTGCACTCACAGCCAGGGCAGTTTCCAGGCAGATTAGAAGCAAGGTCACAGGCCTGCTCTATTTTATCTCTAAAGCCTAAACAAGACTATCTATTTAATTTTCCTAACATCACCTCATTCTCTGTTGTCCCTTTCTCCTCCTGTCCTCTATCTTTCTCAGCATCCGGGTCTTTTCCAATGAGATGGCTCTTGGCAGCAGATGGCTTAAGTATTAGAGCTTCAGCTCCAACTGAAGTATTTGTCATCTACTTCATAGCAAATAGATGGGATATATATATATATATGTATATAAACACACACACACATATACATGTATAATGGAGAAAGTGATGGCAACCCACTCCAGTACTCTTGCCTGGAAAATTCCATGGACAGAGGAGCCTGGTAAACTGCAGTACTTGGGGTTGTGAAGAGTAGGACACGACTGGGTGACTTCACTTTCACTTTTCACTTTCATGCGTTGGAAAAGGAAATGCAACTCACTCCAATGTTCTTGCCTGGAGAATCCCAGGGATGGCGGAGCCTGGTGGGCTGCCATCTCAGGTCGCACAGAGTTGGACACGACTGAAGCGACTTAGTAGCAGCAGCAGCATACATGTATAAAACTATACATAAATACACACACATGTATATGCATCTATACACACAGTGTTGTTTTTGAGTTGTCTAATCATGTGACCCCATGGACTGCAGCACACCAGGCCTCCATGTACCTCACCATCTCCCTGTGTTCACCCAAGTTCAGCCAAGTGCATTGGTGATGCCTTTCAGCCATCTCATCCTCTGATGCTCTCTTTTCCTTTTGCCCTCAATCTTTCCAGCATGGGGGACTTTTCCAATGAGTCATCTGTTTGAGTCAGATGACAAAAATACTGGACCTTCAGCTTCAGCATCAATCCTTCCTGTGAGTATTCAGGGCTGATCTCCCTTAAGATTGGTTGGTTTGACCTCTTTGCTGTCCAAGGGACATTCAGGAGTCCTCTCCAGCACCACAGCTTGAAGGCATCGATTTTTTTGGTGTTCTGCATTCTTTATACTCCAGTATATGATGATTGGGAAGACCGTAGGCTTGACTAGGTGGACCTTTGTTAGCATAGTAACATCTCTGCTTTCCAACACACTATCCATGTTTGTCGTCACTTTCCTGCCAAGAAGCAATTGTCTTCTGATTTCATGGCTATGATCACCATCCACAGTAATTTTGGAGCCCAAGAAGAGGAAATCTGTCATTGCTTCCATATTTTCCCCTTCTATTTGTCATGCAGTAGTGGGGCTGGATGCCATGATCTTAGGTTTTGTTTTTTTTGTTTATTGTTCTTGTTTTAATATTCAGTTTTAAGCTGGCTCTTTCACTCTCCTTCACCTCCCTCAAGAGGCTCTTTAGTTCCTCTTTGCTTTCTGCAACAGAGTGGTCATCCACATATCCGATATTCTTGATATCTTGATTCCAGCGTGTAACACACATTGTGCATACATCATATGTGTGTATGCTTATATATATATAAGCTCGAATTAGAAAAGGTTAGAAGTGTGGATTATTTAAAAAGGTTATTAGAAACCTGAAATTTGTCATAACTCTGCAATGCATTGTTCTAAGAGGGAATTCAATAGGACAAGAGTTATTGTTTGAAAGTTATATAAAGGGCAAGTAAAAGATATTACCCACAGCAGTTAAAATTTATGATGAAAAGAAAAATCCTGATAAAAGAAGGTAAATGGCTGTACATAGTACATACCAAACTAGTTAAGAAAAAAGTAAAATGATTTTTGAGGCAATATTTCATTAAATGAAGCTTTCAGTATATGATTTAGTCAGATTACATTTGACAATGTCAACCACACATATAATATTGTATATGTTGGCATTGGAAAAAAAGGCTTAAACACAGATTTTATTTTAGTTATATTCATAAATCATTCTCTTATTCTACCGATTTGCAGTTTGTCCCAAGCATCATATACCTCAAACAGTATTTGAAGATCATAAATATTTTCAATAGTAAAATATTAAACTCTCATATTGAGTATCTTAATGATATATTTGAGCATTTAAATTACCAAAAAACTAATAAATCATAGGGGCAGAAATGAAAAATCCTTGCTCTTGATGCACTGACTGAGGAACTAAGAAAAGGAAAACCAAGACTTCACCCTGTGTGATAGATGTGAACTGTAGAACTCAGAATCCCAGGGGAAATAGTTCTGTACCACTGGGTTAGCCAACCCACATGCCTGGACTAACATAGCATGAATGTTATGAGCATATGCTGACACAAAATTTTATTAGAGTTTTATCAAGTAAGTAGTCATTACTCATTTTCTACTACTTGTTTCAGATTAGCTTAACATATTTTGCATAGGTGAAGATAACATTCATATTTTAAAGTCTCATTGTTCTTTTGGTATTTTGACATGATAATTATTTTCTGAGATAAAATAATTCAACATTTATAAAATGTTTACCTTCAAATATCATAATATCTAAAAAAAAATTAAGTGTGCCATATATCTTTAAGGATTAAGCAGTCTTTTTCACAAATATAAATTTAAAAATTTTTGAATTCAATTTATTATCCTTATAGTTTCTTCATTAAGACAAACCCCAATTTTTTTTTTTTTTACTTCACATATTATTTGTTCATTTTGGCTTGAAAGGTATTTGAGATCCATTTCACAACACACACAATGGAAATTCTTGATTTCATAGTACTCTGCATACTTGTACAATTCAGTTATTTTGTTTGAACAAATAAATACAAAATTATAATTCTCTTTTAGTACACAATCTTTGAAATGTACAAGTATAGTAATCAGAAATGCTTAAGTAATCAGAAATAGATTTACAGTGGGTTGTAGTCTCATTCTTTACTTCCATAGATTTTTTCTCTTATTATATGGAAAAGAATTATGAGAAATACAAAATTTTCTACAAAAAATTCTTTCTTCCATGTTTTCCAAGTGTTTTTATTATATAAAACTTACTTTACTTGAACATAAACATGGTATAAACACACTTATTAAATTTGCTGTTTTTTTTCAATATCATATGAAAGTATGTGCTCACATTATCCACATTTTCACACTTACCCTTGAAGAACAAAGTAAAATACTAAAAGAACAATAGCAAAAATGAAGTTACAACAAAGCTCACTTATTTGGCCTTCTCTATCAATTTTCTGCCCAAATGACCCATCAAGTATAATATAGAAATTTTAATATGAGTATGGATGTTAGGGAGAGAATTTCTCTGCAACTCTGGTGGAGAATGTGTGTGAGGAGAAACTTGATCACAGTATCAAAGTGTTTATTTAACACTATTTGCCTGAAACCCTTGAAAAGACAGAGAACAAATAAAATTTTGTTTCTTCTTTGCCTTCCCCAACCTTGCAGAATTCAATTAGCATCCTCTAATCAGGAACAGATGCTGGAGTTAACCCCACTAAATATCTGAGTTTGAAGCCAATGGTGCAAGAATAAGTTGTTTGCAATCCATATACTCTGCCAGGATGCTGGGGGGATAATCCATGCAGAGAAACAAGAACACCAAGATTAGTTCCCCTTGAGGTGGGCAGGCCATTGAAGAATGGTTCTATCTGTGTCCAAAAATACAAGAAATCAAGATCGCTTATGGATAAAATTCTGTAATCTCTAGTATAATACTGTTTAATTACCAATAAATATCATCTTTTGTAAACATATGAAAGTGAAGTGAAAAGAAATACATGAAGATTCATCAGATCAAAAGACAGGGACTTAAATAGAACATACATTTCGTCATTATAAACAATGAAAACAGTGACAGACTCTATTATTTTGGGCTCCAAAATCACTGCAGATGGTGACTGCAGCCATGAAATTAAAAGACGCTTGCTCCTTGGAAGAAAAACTATGACCAATCTAAACAGTATGTTACAAAGTAGAGACATTACTTTGCCAACAAAGGTCATTCTAGCCAAAGCTATGGTTTTTCCAGTAGTCATGTATGGATGTGAGAGTTGGACTATAAAGAAAGCTGAGCACTAAAGAATTAATGCTTTTGAACTGTGTTGTTGGAAAACTCTTGAAAGTCCCTTGGACTGCAAGGAGATCCAACCAGTCCATCCTAAAGAAATCAATCCTGAATATTCATTGGAAGGACTGATGCTGAAGCTGAAACTCCAATACTTTGACCACCTGATGCAAAGAACTGACTCACTGGAAAAGACCCTGATGCTGGGAAAGATTGGAAGTGGGAGGAGAAGCGGACTAGAGAAGATGAGATGGTTGGATGGCATCACTGACTCAATGGACATGAGTTTGAGTAAACTCCAGGAGTTGGTGATGGACAGGGAGGTCTGGCATGCTGCCGTCCATGGGGTTGAAAATAGTTGAATGCGACTGAATGATTGGATTGAACTGACTGAAATTTCAAAGACTCATAGGTTTCTATTTTTCACTGTGCCTACGGGTGAAGAGGAAAGGGCCAGTGAGCCTCTACCCCTCTGACAAAGAAAACTAAGTATCCAAACAATTTAGCTATTTAATGTTGATAAATAGGTTAAAAAAAAAAAAGCATAGTCAGATAAAAATCAATCTTCCTAACATTTTTTCACAGATTGTAGCAAGAAATTCAAAGGTCTTAGGAGACTTAAAAGACAAAAATAACCGTCTGTTCAAAGGACATTATCATAGGTACATGTATTTAACAGAGAACAGAACAAGTTATAATAACGATGAATATTCACATATGTCTCCATTTTAAACATAAGAATAAAATTGATATTCTTGAGGAAGTTCTCATTTTAGCACGTGACTATATGAGATTATTTATACAAGCTTTATGATGCAAAAGAATATCTCTCCCTCAATCTGCAGGGATAAAATGCATCTCCTTCAAAATGTCTCAGACTCCTTTTGTTGGTTTTGTGAACCTAAAGCTTTAAGGGGAGGGTCTGGAATTTGATTATGTAGCATTAAAGCTTTCTATAGGACTCTGTTTTACCAGAGGAAATTGAGAAAAGGCTGAATAAAAGTTTAAGGATTTTACTAAGTTGTATAAAACAAAACCATTTTGTCATACAATTGTGGGGGTTTGAAATTTGGGCATAAGCTGATCTTTACCCGATATGATGAAGTCTTCAAATATGGCAGGTTGAAAGTTAGAGGTGATTTTGAAGGCTTGACTAGGACTATACATTTGAAGCCCTTAGTCTGGATGCAGTTAATGTTTCTGCCCTTCTTCACTTTGCATCTGTCTGCGCTGTTGTATATAATACAGCATCTTCTTTCATGTATCTACTTGTGGCTGGTAGGGCTGTGGGGTGGATCGGGGACTGTCTCTCTCAATGACCTCTCCTTGATCTTCTCACAGCAAAAAGCTTTCAGGGTAAGGATTTCTTATGTGATAGCTTGGCCTTACCTAGAAGGAGCTTTTACAAAAAGGCCTGGAGAGGAGCTACAGGTTTTCTTATGATCTAGCCTCAGAAGTTCCATCATTTCTGCATGTTCTCATCTTTAATAAATAACTACACCAAAATAGTTTCAAAGTTAATTAGACAAACAATTCTTAATGGAGAGACTAACTGATATTCTGTGCTTATTTTTACTCTATCACAGAAACCTTTATTGTTTCATAGCAAGAATGATTAATTTATTCTAGAAGAAAATCTGAATTTGAAGATTAAGAGATAATTGTACAAATATCTGATAAAGAAAAATCTAAACATTCAAGGGAAAGAAAATATTTTCTGCTTTAGATACCTTTCCCACAAGAAAAAAAAAATGATAGAACATAAATAATTATGGTAACTGAGTTTTAAACTAACAATATTAGGAAGCAAAGTTTTTATACACTGCCAAACATTTTTAATGTAAGATTAAAAAGACATATTTAATATTCAAAGATTTACAAAAGATGATGTCAAACAAAATAATTTTTCTTAAATGGTGATCAATGAAACCTTGATTTCAAAGTTAAATCTAAGTGATTAGTAATGTGGATATGAGGATTAGTATAAATATCAAGAAAGTAGTATTTAATAAGGTTAATCATGCTATAAATAATGGTAACAATCTAGACTTTAAATTTAGATTATTTTAACAAATCTGGCAAATAGATGGGGAAACAGTGGAAATAGTGACAGACTTTATTTTCTTGGGCTCCAAAATCACTGCAGATGGTGATTGCAGCCATGAAATCAAAAGATGCTTGCTCCTTGGAAGAAAAGCTAGACAGCATATTGAAAAGCAGAGACGTTACTCTGCCAACAAAGGGTCGTCTAATTAAAGCTATAGTGTTTGCAGTTGTCATGTACGGATGTGAGAGTTGGACTCCAAAGAAAGGTGAGCACCAGAGAATTGATACTTTTGAACTGTGGTGTTGGAGAAGACTCTTGAGAGTCCCTTGGACTGCAAGGAGATCCAACCAGTCCATCCCAAATTGCTAAGTCATGTCTGATTCCTTGTGACCTCGTGGACTGCAGGACGCCAAGCTTCCCTATCATTCTTTATCTCCCAGAGTTTACTCAAACTCGTGTCCATTGAATCAGTAATGCCATACAACCATCTCATCATCTGTCACCCCCTTCTCCTCTTGCCTTCAATCTTCCCAGCATCAGGATATTTTCCAATGAGTTGCCTCTTTGCATCATGCGGCCAAAGTATTGGAGATTTAGTTCAGTCCTTCCAAATCACTCAGGGATGATTTCCCTTAGGAATGACTGGTTTTACCTCCTTGCAGTTCAAGGGTCTCTCATGAATCTTATCTAGCACCACAATTCTGAAAGCATCATTTCTTCAGTGCAAAGTCTTCTTTATGGTCCAAATATCACATCTGTACATGGCTACTGAAAAAAAAGAAATAGTTTTTACTACTACATGGTGCCGGAAGCTGTCAGGATGCCCTCTCACTCGGTTGACAAGGAAACTGCAAAGCGGATTTTCCTTCAGGGCATCCCAAGGCCCCTCCTGGTGTTTTTCTTGGGAAGTTCTGTTTATGCTCTGAACATTAGCTCATCTCAATAAGTCAGTCCCAGTTAGAAATAATTTATCCTGAGATAATTCCCTCAGACCTTATTTCCCTCAGGGGATTGGGGAAGGCAGATTCCCTTCCCCGAGGACAAAGGAGGAATAAGGGACATTTAAATGTCCCTACACCTCCTACTCATTACTGGGGAGTTTACCAAGAGTTCTCTGGGGGTCATGGCAAGGCCACCACCAGAAGGGCTTGTACTTGGGTCACCTTTCCACATCCCACTCTCCCCACCACTCCATGGAGGAGGCTCCCTTCCTTGAAGAAACTAGGCTGGAATGGGACTTAAGAATGCTCATAACTGTGGCCAGCATAGTTGGAGACATTGACTGCCTTAGGATAGTGTAGACATAGGAATTCATTATAGTAGTTATAAGGTTAATAGGGTTTTATTGCTAAAGCAGTGCTGCTATACTGTCTCTTAGTCCTCTTTCCTCTTTCCAAACTGTCTCTTTGTCCTCTTTCCTCTTTCCTCATAAGAACGGAAATAGGTTAATAGAATAGTTTTAAGCTTAAACCCTTCTC
This sequence comes from Antilocapra americana, assembly GCA_007570785.1. Lineage (NCBI taxonomy): Eukaryota > Metazoa > Chordata > Mammalia > Artiodactyla > Antilocapridae > Antilocapra > Antilocapra americana. The sequence continues at coordinate 5,160,718 of ML661334.1, read as the reverse complement.
TCTAGCTTCTATATAGTTGCACCTAATAAGAGAAATGTAACCTTTCCACTTAGATTGATGTACTTATCCAAAGTATGCTGGAGACATTCAAATGGTAAACATACTATTGTTAAATCTAATTATGCAGAAATCCGACTTTTGCAAGGAAAATGAGCTTAAGGTTAAAGTTGTTGACAACAGGCAGAAAAGAAGATTGTATAGAATAACACGTGATGTAATGAGTGTGTTTCTTGGGTATAAAAACTGTAAACCAACAACAATAAAGGGAGAGACTGCTCCATCACCACATTGATTCAGCTCAGTTCTTCCACCACGCCACTCATCCCTCAAGACCCCCGGACCCGCCGAGGCTGGACCCCGGCAACATGGACTTTTTTCAGCAAAGTGATGTCTCTGCTTTTTAATTTCCTGTTTAGATTTGTCATAACTTTTCTTCTAAGGAGCAAGCGTTCTTTAATTTCATGGCTGTAGTCATAGTCCACAGTGGTTCTGAAGTCCAGGAAAATAAAATCTGTCACTGTTTCCACTTTCCCCCCTTCTGTTCGCCATGAAGTAATGAGTTCAGTTCAGTTCATTTCAGTCGTTCAGTTGTGTCTGACTCTTTATGACCCCATGGACTGCAGCACGACATGCCTCTCTGTCCATCACCAACTCCGGCAATTTATCCAAACTCATGTTCATTGAGCTGATAATGCCATCCAACCATCTCATCCTCTGTCATTCCCTTCTTCTCTCTCCCGCCTTCAATCTTTCCCAGCATCAGGGTCTTTTCCATGAATCAACTCTTCTCATCACGTGGCCCAAGTATTAATTTCAGTTGCAACATCAATCCTTTCAACGAACACTCAGGACTGATCTCCTTTAAGATGGACTGGTTGGATCTCCTTGCAGTCCAAGGGACTGTCAAGAGTCTTATTCAACAACACAGTTCAAAAGCATCAATTCTTCTGCACTCAGATTTCTTTATGGTCCAACTCTCACATCCATACACGACTACTGGAAAAACCATAGCCTTAACTAGATGGATCTTTGTTGGCAAAGTACTGTGTCTGCTTTTTATTATGCTGTCTAGGTTGGTCATAACTTTCCTTCCAAGGAGTAAGCATCTTTTAATTTTATGGCTGCAATCACCATCTGCAGTGATTTTGGAGCCCCCCCCCAAATAAAGTCAGCCACTGTTTCCACTGTTTCCCCATCTATTCAACATGAAGTGATGTAGGGCACCTTACATGTGCTCATGACAAGATGTCGCTTGGCAGAAATCAAGAGGGCTGGACTGAGGCTATTTACAGAAAAATGCGATTGGCCATGACTAACTCCCTTTTAGCAACGCTGGGGCATGACCGGTATACAATGGGGCGCTGCCACCTGGATATGTGACCTTTATAGTGATTGGCCAAGCTCCCGGAAAGCCCCGTTAGAAAGCCCTGCCCTGTTTGCCTTCCCTCGCTGTTTGCCTATATAAGCTCAATAAAACGGAACTGCTTTGACAGAACCCCCACTGCATCTGAATGTGTCTCTCTCCGGCTGAGGGAGGCTGTGGGGTGGGCGGTCTGCTCACCCTCTCCTCGGGGCTGATCTTTCAGAGGCTCCCATTCTCCGAAGATAACTTCGGACGGAAGGTCCTTTTGTCTGCTCGCTTGGCTTTCTGACTCCAGCCCTGGAGCGCTACAGGGTGGGTTAGAGAGTTGGAGAGAAAAGGAAAATAGAGAGGCCCCACAAAGTGATGGGACCAGATGCCATGACCTTAGTTTTCTGAATGTTGAGCTTTTAGCCAACTTTTCCACTCTCCTCTTTCACTTTCAAGAAGCTTAGTTATTCTTCACTTTCTGCCATAAGGGTGGTGTCATCTGCATATCTGAGGTTATTAATATTTCTCCTGGCAATCTTGATTCCAGCTTGTGCTTCATCCAGCCCAGCGTTTCTCATGATGCACTCTGCATATAAGGTAAATCAACAAGGTGAAAATATACAGCTTTGATGTACTTCTTTTCCTATTTGGAACCAGTCTGTTGTGAATGAGAAGAGATGCCTCATCTTGGTTTCTGAATGTTGAGTTTCAAGTCACCTTTTTTACTCCCCTCTTTAACCCTCATCAACACCTCTTTAGTTCCTTTTCACTTTCTGCCATTAGAGTGGTATCATCTTCATATCTGTGGATGCTGTTATTTCTCCTAGCAATTTTGATCCCAGCTTGGAATTCATCCTCCACAGCATTTCACATAATGCAGTCTGCATATAAGGTGATAAGCAAGGTGACAATACACAGCCCTGTAATACTCTTATCCAATTTTGAATCAGTCAGTTGTTCCATGTCTGGTTCTGTTTCTTCTTGAGCTGCATACAGTTTTCTCAGGAGACATGTAAGGCAGTCTGGTACTCTTATTGCTTTAAGAAGTTTTCTTTTTTTTTTTTAATTTATTTTTTTTACTTGTTTTTGCCATACAATGTCATGATATCACCATGGGTTTACATATGCTTCCCCTCCGGAACTCCCCTCCCTCCTCCCTCCCCCCCGGGAAATCTCGCTGCACCAGTCCCGAGCATCAATCCTGGGCTGGCGATTGATTAGACACATGACAATTAACATGCTTCAATGCCCTTCTCCCATCTCATCCCACCCTTACCCTCATCCACAAAGTCCACAAGTCTATTCTATACATCTGCGTTCCTTTTGTTGTCTCCCATGTTGGGTTCTCATTACTGTCTTTCTAAATTCCATATACATGCGTTAATATACTGTATTGTTGTTTTTGCTTCTGGCTTACTTCACTCTGGATAATGGGCTCCAGTTTCGTCCATCTGAGTAGAATTGCTTCAAATGAATTTTTTTTTAATGCTGAGTAATATTCCATTGTGTATATGTACCACAGCTTTCTTATCCATTCATCAGTTGATGGGCATCTAGGTTGTTTCCATGTCTTAGCTATTGTAAACAATGCAGCGATGAACATAGGGGTACACGTGGCTCTTTCAATTCTGGTTTCCTCGGTGTATATGCCCAGCAGTGGGATTGCCGGGTCATATGGCAGGTCTATTTGCAGCTTTTTAAGGAACCTCCACACTGTTTTCCATAGTGGCTGTACTAGTTTGCATTTCCACCAACAGTGTAAGAGGGTTCCCTTTTCTCCACATCCTCTCCAGCATTTATTGCTTGTAGACTTTTGGATGGCAGCCATTCTAACTGGTGTAAAGTGGTACCTCATTGTGGTTTTGATTTGCATTTCTCTGATAATGAGTGATGTTGAGCATCTTTTCAAGAAGTTTTCTGTTTTATGTGGGGTCAAAGGATTCAGCATAATCAATGAAGCAGACATAGATGTTTTTCTGGAATCCCCTTTCTTTTTCTATGATCCAATGTTGACAATTTTCTCTCTGGTTCCTGTGCCTCTTTGAAACCTATCTTGTACATCTAGAAGTTCTTGGTTCACATACTGCTGAAGTCTAACTTGAAGAAATTAGAGAATAATCTTGATAGAATGTGAAATGAGTGCAATTGTATGGTACCTGGAACATTCTTTGGCATTGCCTTTCTTTGGAATTGGAATGAAGACGAACATTTTCCAGTCCTGTGGCCACTGCCGAGTTTTCCAAATTTGCTGACATATTGAGTACAGCACTTTAACAGTATCATCTTTTAGGATTTTAAATACCTCAACTGGAATTCCATCTCCTCCATTATCTTTGTTTGAGTAATGCTTCCTAAAACCCACTTGACTTCATACTTCAGAATCTCTGGCTCTATGTGACTGACCTCACCATTGTGGTTGTCCCAGTCATTAAGATCTATCTTTTATAGTTTTTCTGTATATACTTGCCACTTTCTCTTAATCTCTTCTGCTTCTGTTAGATCCTTACTGTTTCTGTTCTTAATCATGCCCATCCTAGCATGAAATGCTCCCTTAATATCTCCAATTTTCTTGAAGAGAACTACAGTCTTTCTCATTCTATTGCTTTCCTCTATTTATTTGTATTGCTCATTTAAGAAGACCTTCTTATCTCTCCTTGTTATTCTTTGGAACTCTGCATTCAGTTACATATGTTTCCCTTTCTCTCTTGCCTTTTGCTTCTCTTCTATCCTCAGTTATTTGAAGAGTCTCCTCAGACAACCTCTTTGTCTTCATATATATATATATATATATTTTTTTTTTCTTTAGGATGGTTTTTGGTCACTGCCTCCTGTACAAAGGGCTTCCCTGGTAGCTCAGTTGGTAAAGAATAAACCTTCAATGCAAGAGACCCCTGTTCAATTTTTGGGTCAGGAAGATCCACTGGAGAAGGGATAAGCTATCCACTCCAGTATTCTTGGGCTTCTCTTGTGACTTAGTTGGTAAAGAATGCCTGTAATGCGGGAGACCTGGGTTCAATCCCTGAGTTAGGAAGATTCCCCACAGAAGGGAAAGGCTATGCACTCCAGTATTCTAGCCCGGATAATTCCATGGACTGTATCGTAGGGTTGCAAAGAGTCAGACATGGTTGAGTGACTTTCATTCTTATACAATGTTATGAATCTCCAGCAATAGTTCTTCAGGTACTCTTTTTACCAGGTCAAATTCTTTGAAAATACTTGTCACTTCCACTGTATAATCATACTGGATTTGATGTAGATCATACCTAAAATATCTAGTCGTTTTTCCTACTTTCTTTAAGTCTGAATTTTGCAATAAAGAGCTGATGATCTGAGTCACAGTCAGCTCCAGGTCTTGTTTTCACTGACTTTATAGAGTTTCTCCTTCTTCGACTGCAAAGAATATAATCAATCTAATTTCGATTTTGACCATCTGGTGATGTCCATGTGTAGAGTTGTCTCTTGTGTTGTTGGAAGAGAGTGTTTTCTATGGCCAGTGTGCTCTCTTTGGAGCCTTTACCCTGCTTCAGTCTGAACTCCAAGGCCAAACTTGCCTGTTACTCCAGGTATCTCTTGACTTCCTACTCTTGCATTCCGTTCCCTATAATGAAAATGCACCTTTTTTGGTATTAGTTCTAGAAGGTCTTGTAAGTCTTCTTAGAATGAGTCAATTTGAACTTCTTAGCCAACTCCTTAGCCAGTGGTTGGGACATGACTTTGATTCCTGTGATATTGAATGGTTTGCCTTGGAAACAAATTGAGATCATTCTGTCACTTTGGAGATTGCATTCAAGTACTGCATTTCATGCAAAGAGTTGACTCATTGGAAAAGACTCTAATGCTGGGAAGGATTGGGGGCAGGGGGAGAAGGGGACGACAGAGGATGAGATGGCTGGATGGCATCACCAACTCGATGGACATGGGTTTTGGTGGGCTCCAGGAGCTGGTGATGGACAGGGAAGCCTGGCGTACTGCAGTTCATGGAGTCGGACACGACTGAGTGACTAAACTGAACTGAACTGCATTTCAGGGCTTCCCAGGTGGCACTAGTGGTAAATAATCCACCTGCCATTGCAGGAGCTGCAGTAGACTGTGGTTCAATTCCTGGGTCAGGAAGATCCCCTGGAGAAGGAAACGGCAACCCACACCAGTATTCTTGTCTGGAAAATTCCATGGGTCAAGGAGCCTGGCAGACTATATTCCATGGGGTTTCAAAGAGCCAGACAAGACTGAGCACGCAAACATACTGAATTTCAGATTCTTCTGCTGGCTATGAGGGCTACTCCATCTCTTCTAAGGCATCTTGCCCACAGTAGTAGATACCATGGTTATCTGAATTAAATTCTCCTGTTCTTATCCATTTTAGTTCACTGATTCCTAAAATGTTGATGTGTAATCTTGCCATCTCCTGCTTAACCATGTCTAATTTACCTAGGTTTATGGACCTAACATTCCAAGTTCCTATGCATTATTATTCTTCACAGCACCAGATTTTACTTTCACTACCAGACACATCCACAACTGAGCATTGCTGACTCTTTTGCCCAGCCACTTCATTCTTTCCGGAGCCATCAGTAATTGCCCTCCTCGCTTCCCCAGTAGCATATTGGACACCTTCTGATCTATTTCTCTCATCTTCTGATATCATATCTCTTTGCCTTTTTGTACTGTCCATGAGGTTTTCAATGCATGCATACTGGATAGGTTGCCATTTCCTACAACCCATCCATCTTGGGTGATCCTGCATGGTATAATGTATAGCTTCATTGCCTTATGCAAGCCCCTTTATCATGACAAGGCTGTGATCCATGAATAGGATGTGACACAGAAAACCAGGAATATAAAATGGGGGAAAGACTGTCTCTTCAATAAATGATGTTGGGGAAACTGGACATCTTGCATGCAAAAGAGTTATGCTGAACTTCTCTCTTACACCATGCACAAAAGTAAATTTAAAATGGATTAGATATTTAAATGTAAATTTTGAAACCAAAACATTTATAGAAAGTAACATAGGTAATGTGCTCTTTTACATCACTCTGCAAAAGGTTTAAATATGATTTTCTCAGACAAGACAAGTAAAAGCAAAGGAAATAGGACTACATCAAAATAGAGTGTGTTTTGATATACAGTGAAGATGTGTATAGTGAAGGAAACTATCAACAAAATGAAAACCCACCTACCAAATGGAAGAACATATTTGTAAATACTATACTCAATATATATTATTTATATATGTATCAAATACCCAAAATATATATAAAAAACTCATGTAACTGAACATTATAAAACAATTAGAAATGTCAATTAGAGATTCTGAGTAATAATTTTTCCAGATAAGATTTACAGATGTCTAACAAGCAAAAAAAATGATGTTCAGCAACACTTATCATCAAAGAGATGGGAAAAAAAGAAAAAGAAATATCACCTCACTCCCTTAAGAATGGCTATTACTGAAAAGATAACAAATAATTAGCATTAGATATAATGTAGAGAAAAGGGAAATCCATGCACGGTTGATGGGAGTACATATTGGTGTAGCTATTGTGGAAAACAGGATGCAGAGTCCTTAAAAATTTAAAACAAAGCTACCAAACAAATCCACTCCTGTGCATTTATCTGAAGATAGTATAAATATTAATTTTAAAAAATAGGAAGGGTGGTCCCAAGATGGCAGAGGAATAGGATGGAGAGATCACTTTCTCCACCACAAATTCATCAAGAGATTATTTGACTGCTAAGCAACTTCCACAAAACAACTTCTGAACACTGGTGGAGGACACCAGGCACCCAGAAAGGCAACCCATTCTCTTTAAAAGGAGGTAGGACAAAATATAAAAGACAAAAAAAGAGACAGAAGAGTTACGGATGGAGACCTATCCTGTGGAGGGAGTCATGAAGTTTTCAAACAGTAGGAAACCCTGTCACAGGTGGGTCTGTGGGGAGGTTTGGAATCTCAGAGGGCAACATAACTGGGAGAAAAATAAATAAATAAAACACAGAATACCTGTCTAACTGCCAGTGGAGAAGAAGCCCAGATGCTCATGTCAGCCACCAGCAATTGGGGGTTGGACAGGGAGGCGTGGGCTGCATAATTGGTGCTTAAGGTAAGCACCAGGCCTGAATGCTCTGAGGATAATCAGAGGGAGCTAACTCGAGATAGCAACCCAAACTGGGATTGCCAGATAGGGAAAAAAACAAGAGAGAGAACTTTCCTGTGAAAGGCTCTAACCCGAAGCCTGACCCGCTCACAGAACCAAGGATTGAAGGAATACCAAAGGAGAGCTAGCGGTTTGCGTACAGGCCCGGCCCCTGTGCCAGAGGCAGAGAGGCAGGCCTGAGACAGCCAGAGGCAGAAGGCAAGGGGCTGCTGCAGTCACATCCTTCATCAAAATGTGGGGAGGTTCCCAACTGCTAACCACGTCTTCCTAGGATCCTGTACGGTTGACATCGACCAGGAGGGTCGCAGCCTGAGATCAGCTCCCCAGAGGAGACACGCAGCACACCTGAGACGGTGCTCTCACACCTGAGACGGTGCACTGGGAAACCAAGCGGCCTGACCAGGGGGGTAATGAAGACACACGGCCCACCTGGGACAGTGCACTTGCCAAGCACCCAGTCGTCTGGGCTTCTTGAACCTGGGAAAGGCCCAAAAAGCACAGCCCTACCAGCTCTGTGCCCTTGTGCAGTACCTGAGAACCTGAGCAGCTTAGACCTGGGAAGTGCACAAAATGCCAGGCCCACTTTAGACAGTGTCCCTGCAGAGCACCCTGGAGCCTGAGCAGTGTAGACCCAGGAAGCACACACCGCTTTGAATTGGAGCAAACCCAGTGTGGTCCATACACTGCGAGCACTCCCCACACATGCCAGTGATACTTGCTTGCCATGTCCCTCGCTCCCCACAACACAACTGAACAAGTGAGCCTAAATAAGTGTCAGGGAGGAAATTAAACATTGAAGAGACTTGTAAACAGAGGAAGCCAAAATAAACAAAGAAGAGGGAATCACTCTGGAAGTGACAGATTCAATAGATTAATACCCTGTAGTTAGCATTGACTAAGCATTGGAGGGGGCCTATAGACCTTGAGAACATGTACAAGCTGGAACAAGGAGCTATCTGAAACTGAACTGACCCACAATGCCCACAACAGCTCCAGAGAAATTCGTAGATATATTTTTACTCTTATCACTTTTCATTTATTTTTAAGTTCTTTATTACTCCTTTAGTTTTCATTTTTAAAGCATATTACCTTGCAAAAAAAGATTTTTAAAGCACATTTCATATATTTTTTATCATTTTTGTGATTGATTTGCTTTGTATTTTTTTATATTGTATTTTTGAGAGTCTAACCTCTACTTTAGATTTTTAATCATTATTTTCTGGTATTTGTTATCAATTTTGTACCTTTATGAATCTAATCTTCAGTATCCACTTTCACTTAGGGATGTGATTACTGACTTAATTGCTCTCTCACTTTTTGACTCTCCCTTTTGTCCCTGAGGTCACCTCTATATCCTCCCTCCCCCTTCTCTTTTCTACTTAACTCTGTGAACTCCCTTAACTCTCTCTGGGTGTTCTGGGCTGTGGAGAACACTTAGGGACTAATTACTGGCTAGCTCGCTCTCTCGCCCTTTTCTCCTCCTGGTCACCTCTATCTCCTTCCTCCCTCTTCTCTTCTCCATGTAACTTTGTGAACCTCTCTGGATGTTCCTCATTGTGGAGAATTGTTTCACTATTAACCTGGATGGTTTATCATTTTTGCTGTATGGATGGAGAAGTCTTGAGGCTACTATAAAAGAATGACTGAAAGCCAGAGGCAGGAGGCTTAACTCCAAAACTTGTGAACACCAGAGAATTCTTGATTCCATGGAACACTAATAGACAAGAGATCACCCAAAAACTTCTATACTTACACTGAAACTAAGCTCCACCCAAGAGCCAACAAATTCTAAAGCAAAACATATCACGCTAATTCTCCAGCAAAGCAGGAACATAACCCTAAGCATTAAAAAACAGGCAACCCAAAGCCATGCCAAACACATAGACATCCCAAAACTCCCTACTGGACACTTCATTGTTCTTCAGAGAGAAGAGATCCAGCTCCACCAACCAAAACACACGATGCAAGCCCCCTAGTCAGGAAACCTTGATATGCCACTAGTCTAACCCCATCCACAAGGAGCAACCTCCACAATACAGAGGATTCATGAATTTCCAGCCTACAGAAAGGGCACCCAAGCACAGAAATCTAAAAAACAAAACAAAAAGGCAGAGAAATATTCAACAGGTAAAGAAACATGATAAATGCTCACCAAACCAAACAAAAGACGAGGAGATAGGGAATCTACTTGAAAAAGAATTCAGAATAATGATAGCAAAGAAGATTCAAAATCTTGAAAATAAAATGGAGTTACAGATAAACAGACTAGAGACAAGGATTGAGAAGATGCAAGAAATGTTTAACAAGGACAAAGAAAGAAGTCTATAAAGAAGAGTTAATCAATAATGAATAATACAATAACTGAGATCAAAAGCACTCTGGAGGGAACCAACAGTAGAATAACTGAGGCAGAAGATAGAATAAATGAGGTGGAAGATAGAGCGGTGGGAGTAAATGAGGCAGAGAGGAAAAAAGAATTAAAAGAAATGAAGACAAACTCAGAGACCTCTGGGACAATGTTAAACACCCCAACGTTCAAATCATAGGAGTCGGAGAAGAATACAAAAAGAATGATCATGAGAAAATACTTGAGGAGATAGTGGTTGAAAACTTCCCTAAAATGGGGGAGGAAATAGCCACCCAAGTCCAAGAAACCTGGAGAGTCCCAAACAGGATAAACTCAAGGTGAAAGACACAAGACACATATTAAACAAACTAACAAAGATCAATCACAAGGAAAAAATTTTTCCGATATATGAACAACCACATAGAAAGTATTCAATGTACAAAAACAAGAACTACAAGAGAATACCTAGAACAAATCTTTCTAAGAAATGTACAAGATTCATATGAAGAGAATCCACCAGAGTCGTGCACCTGTCAATGTCGCTTAGCAGTGTGGTCAAGATGCTTAGTGGAAGTTGAAGCCGCACTTCCCACGTGGCCCCTCCTACCAGCTGTGTGCCTCAGATGAGAGGAGTGCCCAGGTCAGTGCCCATAGCTCAGCCACCAGCAGCAGCTCCATCCTCTCCTGCTGGCTCCCCTGCTGCTGTTCCCCAGCAGCCAGGACTGATGGTCCAGATGGGTGTGGGTTCTGCCATGGGCCACACTCTGGGTCACGTCATCACTGGAGGCTTCAGTGGAGGAAGCAGTGCTGAGCCCTCAAGGCCTGACATCACTTACCAGGAACCTCAGGCAACCCAGCCGCCACAGCTGCAGAAGAATGGCACCTGCTTCTATGAGGTGAAACAGTTTTTGGAGTGTGCCCAGAGCCAGGGTTACCTTAAATTTTGTGATGGTTTCAGTGAGGTGCTGAAACTGTGCAGATTGGCCAATGCTTAATCAAGAAGTTCAAATTGAAGACATGAAAAATCACCTCTGGTGACCACGTTGATTTAGTATTTAAAATATAATTAATAATGAAGATACAAAGTGTGAAAGCACCCATTAAAGCTCTCCTTAATCATTAATAGCTTTTGTGCTTCAGGACTGTTGTGGAAGAGGGTGTTGTCACTATACAGAAGTTCATTGAGATGGTGTTGAGTTTGGGGTTGGGCAGAAGAGGCGGTTGTGGCCTCATAAACAGTGCTTTTCTAATGTTACTGTTGGTGAATTAATTAGAATAAAGTGATTTTCTGTCTAAAAAAAGGATTCACATGAAAACTTTGAAGGACTTCAAAAGGCATTAAAAAGTTATTGAATAGATGGTAAGACACCCTTAAATAATGGAAAATGATGACAATCCTCTCTAAATAAATATATAAATTGAAATTTTTCAAGAAAAATGATAATTAATATTAATATTTTGGAAATAAAGCAAGAAAATAGTAATGATAGAGGACTAGCCCTTAGCAGATACTGAAAAAATCATGAATGTTACGTTATAATATTGAAAACAGTTTAGTACCAGTACATGAAGAGAATAGATATCTCGGGAATAGATGCAAATAAATACTGGGATTAGTTTCTGATAAAGTTGATATTTTAAGTCAGTGGAGTAAAATGATATATTTAACAAATAGTATTATGATAAGAGGGTAGCCATCTGGAAAATATGAAATCGGATTCACTCTTTCACTGACACCAAAGTAACTTCTAAATAGAGTATTAAAAAATAAATAAATAAAGGTAACAGAAACAAACAAACAAACAAAAAAAAACAGCAAGGGAAAAACAACAAATAACACATAAGGGGATCCCCATAAGGATAACGGCTGATCTTACTCTTCAATACAGAAAGGAATGGTAAGACAATCTTAAAATGATGAAAGAGAAAAACCTATAACCCAGATTACTATACCCAGCAATGATCTCATTCAAATATGAAGGAGAAATAAAACTTTACAGACAAGCAAAAGCTAAGAGAATTCAGCACCACCAAACCAGGTCTCCAACAAATGCTAAAGGATCTTCTCTAGAAAGGAAACTCTGAAAAGGTTTATAAACTTGAATCCAAAATAGCAAAGTTAATGGCAATGGGATCATATTTATCAATAATTACCTTAAATATAAATGGGCTGAATACCTCAACAAAGACAAACACTGGCTGAATGAGTACAAAAACAAGACCCCTATATATACTGTCTATAAGAGGCCCACTTCAAAACAAGGGACATATACAGACTGAAAGTGAAGGTCTGGAGAAAGACATTTCATGCAAATGCATATCAAAAGAAAGCAGAGGTGGTGGTGGTGGTGGTGTAGTTGCTCAGTCGTGTCCAACTCTTTGCAACCCCATGGACTGTAGCCCATCAGGTCTTCTGTCCATAGGATTCTCCAGGCAAGAATACTGGAGTGGGTTGCCATTTCCTTTTTCATATAATAGTAGCGGTAGCGTAGTGTTAGTTGCTTAGCTGCATCCACTTCTTTGTGACCCCTGGACTGTGGCCTGCCAGGCTCCTCTGTCCATGGGACTTTGCAGGCAAGAGAGTCATTCCCTTCTCCAAAATCAGGGGCAGCAATATTCATATCAGATAAAATAGACTTTGAAATAAAGGCCATGAAAAGAGACAAAGAACTACACTACATAATGATCAAAGGATCAATCCAAGAAGATATAATTATAAATATATATGCACCCAACATAGGATCATCTCAATAAGTAAGGCAAATGCTAACAGATATGAAAGGGAAAATTAACAGTACACAATAATAGTGGAAGACTTTAATACCCCACTCACACCTATGGATAGATCAATCAAACAGAAAATTAGCAAGGAAGCACAAACTTTAAATGGTACAATGGATCAGTTAGACCTAATTGATATCTATAGGACATTTCACCCCAAAACAATGAATTTCATATTTTTCTCAAGTTCACATTGAACATTCTCCAGTAGAGATTACATCTTGTGCCATAAATCTAGCCTTGGTAAATCAAAATAATTGAAATCACTTCAAGCATCTTTTCTGATCACAATGTGGTAACATTAGATGTTAACTACAGAAAAAAAAGTATTAAAAATACAAACATATGGAGGCTAAACAATATGTTTCTGAATAACCAATAAATCATGGGAGAAAACAAAAAGGAAATCAAAATATGCATAGAAACAAATGAAAATTAAAACATGACAACCCAAAACCTATGGGATTCAGTAAAACCAGTGATAAGGGGAAGGTGCACAACAGTACAAGCTTATCTCAAGAATCAAGAGAAAAATCAAATAAATAACCTAAGTGTAAACCTAAAACAACTAGAAACAGAAGAAATGAAGAACCCCAGGGTTAATAGAAGGAAAGAAATCATAAAAATCAGAGCAGAAATAAATGAAAAAGAAACAGAGGGGATCATAGCAAAAAATCAACAAAACTAAAAGCTGGTTCTTTGAGAAGATAAATAAAATAGACAAACCCTTAGCCAGACTTACCAAGAAAAAAATGGGAGAAGAATCAAGTAAACAAAATTAGAAATGAAAATGGAGAAATCACAACAGACAACAGAAAAAAAATCATAAGAGACTACTATCAGCAACTATATGCCAATAAAATGAACAACTTGGAAGAAATGGACATATTCTTAGAAAAGTGTAACCTTCCAAAACTGAATCGGAAGAAATAGAAAATCTTAACGGATGCATTACAAGCATGGAAATTGAAACGGTAATCAAAATTCTTCCAACAAACAAAAGCCCAAGATCAGATGGCTTCACAGATGAATTCTACCTCAAATTTAGAGAAGAGCTAACACTTATTCTACGGAATCTCTTACAGAAAAATGCAGAGGAAAGTAAACGCCCAAACTCATTCTATGAGGCCACTATTACCCTAATACCAAAACCGGTAAAAGATGTCACAAAAGAAAATTACAGGTCAATTTCACAGATGAGCATAGATGCAAAAATTGTAAACAAAATTGAAGCAAAGAGAATCCAACAACATATTAAAAAGATCATACATAATGACCAAGTGGGCATGCAAGGATTCTTCAATATTAGCAATCAATTGATGTGATATGCCACATTAGCAAATTGAAAGATAAAACCATATGATTATCTCAATAGATGCAGAGAAAGCCTTTGACAATATTCAACACCCATTCATGATGAAAACTTTCCAGAAAGCAGGCATAGAAGTAACATACCTCAACATAAAAAAAGCCGCATATGATAAACTCACTGCAAACATTATCCCCAATGGTGAAAAATTGAAAGCATTTCCCTTGAAGTTATGAACAAGACAAGGGTGCCCATTCTAACCACTGCTATTTCAACAGAGTTTGGGAAGATATAGCCACAGCAATCAGAGAGGAAAAATAAGTAAAAGGAATCTAGATTGGAAAACAAGAAGTAAAACTCTCACTGTTTGCAGATGACATGATCCTCTACATAGAAAACCCTAAAGACACCATCAGAAAATTACTAGAGCTAAGCAGTGAATATAAAAAAGTCAAGAATATAAAATTAATACACAGAAATTACTTGCATTCCTATACACTAACAATGAGAAAACAGAAAGAGAAATAAAGGAAACAATCCCACTCACCATTATGACAAAAAGAGTGAAATACTTAGGAATAAATCTACCTAAAGAAGCAAAAGATTTATATATAGAAAACTATAAAACACTGACAAAAGAAATAAAAAATGACACAAATAAATGGAGAAATATATCACGTCCATAGATTGGAACAATTAATATAGTGAAAATGAGTATACTACTCAAAGCAATCTACAGATTCTATCACAGAACTAGAACAAATAATCTCATAATTTGTATGGAAACACAAAAAAACTCAAATAGCCAAACCAATTTTGAGAAAGAGGAATGGAACTGAAGGAATCAACTTTTCTGATTTCATATTATACTTCAAAGCTACAGACATCAAGCGAGTATGGTACTGGCATAAAAACAAAAGTATAGATTCAGTTTATTACAGTCACTCAGTCCTGTCCAAATCTGCAACCCCATGAACTGTGCACACTAGGCCTCCCTGTCCATCACCAACTTCTGGACCCTACCCAAACTCATGTGAATTAAATCAGTGATGCCATCCAACCATTTCATCCTCTGTCATCCCCTTTTCCTCCTGCCCTCAATCTTCCCCAGTATCAGGGTCTCTTCAAATGAGTCAGCTCTTTGCATCAGGTGGCCAAAGTATTGAAATTTCAGCTTCAACATCAGTCCTTCCAATGAACACCCAGGACTTCTCGTGTTTAGGATGGACTGGTTGGATCTCTTTGCAATCCAAGGGACTCAAGAGTTTTCTCCAACACCACAGTTAAAAAACATCAATCCTTTGCACTAAGATTTCTTTATAGTCCAACTCTCACATACATATATGACTACTGGAAAAACCATAGCCTTGACTAGACTGACGTTTTTTGGCAAAGTAATGTGTCTGCTTTTTATTATGCTGTCTAGGTTGATCATAACTTTCCTTCCTAGGAGTGTCTGTTAATTTCATGGCTGCAATCACCATCTGCAGTGATTTTAGAGGCCCCCCAAAATAAAGTCATCTGCTATTTCCACTGTTTCCCATTTATTTATCATGAAGTGATGGGACCAGATGCCATGATCTTAGTTTTCTGAATGTTGAGTTTTAAGCCAACATTTTCACTCTCCTCTTTCACTTTACTCAACAGGTTCTTCTTCACTTTCTGCCATAAGGGTGGTGTCATCTGCATAACTGAGGTTATTTATATTCCTCCTGGCAATCTTGATTCCAGTTTCTGCTTCATCCAGCCTAGCGTTTCTCATGATTTACTCTGCATATAAGTTAAATAAGCAGGGTGACAATATACAGCCACGACGTACTGCTTTTCCTATTTGGAACTATTCTGTTGTTTTATGTCCAGTTCTAACTGTTGCTTCCTGACCTGCATACAGGTTTCTCAAGAGGCAGGTCAAGTGGTCTGGTATTTCCATCTCTTTAAGAATTTTCCACAGTTTGTCTTGATCCACACAGTCAACAGCTTTGGCATAGTCAATAAAGAAGAAATAGTTTTTTGTTGTCCCCCCCACCCCAGAACTCTCTTGCTTTTTCAATGATCCAGCAGATGTTGGCAATTTGATCTCTGGTTCTTTGATCTTTTCTAAATCCAGCTTGAACATCTGGAAGTTCACAGTTCATGTATTGCTGAAGCTTGGCTTGGAGAATTTTTTTTTTCAATTTTATGTATTTATTTTTTTCTTTACATTATCATGTTGATTTTGCCATATATTGACATGAACCCGCCATGGGTATATATGTGTTCCCCTTCCAGAACCCCTCTCCCACCTCCCTCCCGATTTCATCTCTCTGGGTCATCCCGGTGCACCAGCCCTATTGAGCATTACTTTACTAGAGTTAGATGAGGGCAACTGTGTGGTAGTTTAAGCGTTCTTTGCCATTGCCTTTCTTTGAGACTGGAATTAAAACTGACCTTTACCAGTCCTGTGGCCACTGCCAAGTTTTCCAAGTTTGCTGGCATATTGAGTGCAGCACTTTCTTTTTTTTTTATTTTTTATTTTTTTTTCATTGTTTTTGCCATACATTGTCATGATATCACCATGGGTTAACCATATGCTTCCCCTCCGGAACCCCCCTCCCTCCTCTCTCCCCCCCGGGAAATCTCGCTGCACCAGCCCCAAGCATCAATCCTCGGCTGGCGATTGATTAGACATATGATAATTAACATGCTTCAATGCCCTTCTCCCATATCATCCCACCCTTACCCTCATCCACAAAGTCCGCAAGTCTATGCACTTTCATAGCATCATCTTTCAGGATTTGAAATAGCTCAACTGGAATTTTATCACCTCCACTAGGTTTGTTGGTAGTGGTGCTTCCTAAGACCCACTTGACTTCACGTTTCAGGATGTCTGGCTCTCGATAAGTGATCATACCATCGTGATTATCTGGATCATGAAGATCTTTTTCATACAGTTCTTCCATGTCTTCTTGCCACTTCTTCCTAATATCTTCTCCTACTGTTAGGTCGACACCATTCCTGTCCTTAATTGAGCCCACCTTTGCATGAAATGTTCCCTCGCTATCTCTAATTTTCTTGAAGAGATCTTTAGTCTTTCCCATTTTGTTATTTTTCTCTATTCCTTTGCAGTGATCCCTGAGGAAGGCTTTCTTATCTCTCCTTGCTATTCTTTGGAACTCTGCATTCAAATGGTAATAGCTTTCCTTTTCTCCTTTGCTTTTCGCTTTTCCTCTTTTTACAGCTATATGTAAGTAAGGCCTCCTCAGACAGCAATTTCCCTTTTTTGCATTTCTTTTTCTTGGGGATGGTCTTGGTTCCTGTCTCCTGTACAATGTCACGAATCTCCATCTATAGTACATCAGGCACTCTGTGTATCAAATCTAGTCCCTTAAATATATTTCTCATTTTCACTGTATAATCATAATGGATTTTATTTAGGTCATACCAGAATGGTTTAGTGGTTTTCTCCACTTTCTTCAATTTCAGTCTGAATTTAGCAATAAGGAATTCATGATTTGAGCCACAGAAATATAGATTAATTTTATAAAATAGAAAGCCCAGAGATAAGTCCACACATCTATGAACATGTTATCTCTGATAAAGGAGGCAAAGATATACAATGGAGAAAAGACAATCTCTTTAACATGGGATGCTCGGGAAACTGGTCAACCACCTGTAAAAAAATGAAATTAGAACACTTTTTAACACCATACACAAAAATAAACTCAAAATGGATTAAGGATCTAAATGTAAGACCAGAAATTATAAAACTCTTAGAGGAAAACATAAGCAGAACACTCTCTGACATAAATCACAGCAGGATCCTCTATGACCCCCCTCCAAGAATAATGGAAATAAAAGCAAAAATAAACAAATGGGACCTAATTAAACTTAAAAACTTTTGCACAACGTAGGAAATTATAAGTAAGGTGAAAAGACAGGCTTCAGAATGGGAGAAAATAAACGAAGCAAACAAAGCAACTGGCAAAGAATTAATCTCAAACATATACAAGCAGCTTATGAAGCTCAAAACAATTCAATAAAAATGGGCCAAAGAACTAAACAGACATTTCTCCAAAGAAGACATACAGATGGTTAACAAACACATGAAAAAATGCTCAACGTTACTCTTTATCAGAGAAATGTAAATCAAACCCACAATGAGTTACCATTTCATGCCAGTCAGAATGGCTGCTATCCAGAAGTCTCCAAACACCCTGGAGAGGGTGTGGAGAAAACGGAAACTTTTGCACTGTTGGTGGGAATGCAAAGTAGTAGAGGCACTGTGGAGAACAGTGTGGAGATCCCTAAAAAACCGTAAATAGAACTGCCATATGACCCAGGAAACCAAAATTGAAAGAGACATGTATACCCCCAGTGTTCATCACAGTACTGTTTACAATAGCCAGGACATGGAAGCAACCTGGATGTCTATCAGCAGATGAATGGATAAGAAAGCAGTGGTACATATACACGATGGAGTACTACTCAGCTATTAAAAAGAATGAATTTGAATCAGTTCTAATGAGGCAGATGAAACTGGAGCCTATTATACAAAGTGAAGTAAGTCAGAAAGAAAAATGCCAATACAGTTTATTAATGCATATATATGAAATTTAGAAAGATGGTTGGTAATGACAATCCTATATGGGAGATAGCAAAAGGGACAGGGATATAAAGAACAGACTTCTGGACTCTGTGGGAGAAGGTAAGGATGGGATGATTTGAGAGAATAGCATTAAAGCATGTATATTACCATATGTGAAAGAGATGACCAGTCCAAGTTCAATGCATGAAACACGGCACTCAAAGCCGGTGCACTGAGACAACCCAGAGGGATGGAATGGGGAGGGAGATGGGACGGGGGTTCGGGATGGGGGACACATGTACACCCATGGCTGATTCATGTCCACACAATATTGTAGAGCAATTAGCCTCCAATTAAACTAAATAAATTTATTTTAAAAAGATTTTTAACTACAGTTTCAACTTTTGTAATGGATATAAAGTTGTTCAGGTTATTGTTTCTTTTTGAGTAAAATCCGATTGCCTGTATTTTTAATAAATTTATATCTTTCATCTAAAAAAAAAAAGATATATGCACCCTAATGTTCAGTGCAGCATTATCTGTAATAACCAAGATATGGATACCACCATAATTTCCATGTATAGATGAATAAATAAAAAGTTATATATATATATATATATATATATTTTTCCTAGGTAGCATTAGTGGTAAAGAAAGAATCCACCTGCCAGTTCAGGAGATGGAAGAGAGAAGGGTTCGATCCCTGGGTTGAGAAGATCTCCTGGAGAAGGAAATGGCAACCCACTCCAATATTCTTGCCTGGAGAATCTCATGGACAGAGGAGCCTGGTGGGCTACAGTCCATGGGATCACAAAGAGTCAGATATGATTGAAGCAACTTAGCACACAACAGACATGTACATACGTACACACATAATCCAGAACTACTTAGCCAAAAATGAAATCTTGACATTTACAACAAGGATGGATGTGGAGGGCATTATTCTAATTAAATAAATCAGACAGTGAAGAAAAATACTGTATGATTTTGCTCAAATGTGGAATTTTAAAAACAAATCAAGTGAAGAAACATAGCAAAACAGATACTTAGTTATAGATAAAGAGAATAAGCAAGCCAGAGGTGGTGGGTGGGGAGAAAAATAAGTGAGGGAAATTAAGAGGTAAAAACTTCCAGCTGCAAAATAAATGGGTCACGTATGTGAAAGAGTAGAACACGACTGAGTGACTGAGCACATAGACACACACATAATAATTAGATATCAGAATCTTACAATAATAAAGGTAGATGATTTGTTCAAATGCAATTTTGACATTTTTAGGGTAATAATTCATCTTTTGTGTTAAATATTTGCATTCAAATTTGGAGATCAAACATTTTTCCAGAAAAACTTTAAGACAATGTAAATTGTTCTGGAAAGTATGGCTAGTGAATCAAATATCATGGGAAATTGAAGAGAAAAAATATGTAATGAGGATATTAAAAAATGCATGCTCTCTTTACATATATTACACAGAGTTTGTTTTTCTCTACCAAAGCAATTGCCTGAGTAATGTAAGAATTGTGGGGACACGTGTAGTAAACTTTTATTTCACTAATCTTATAATGCAATTATTGTATATAAAATGATAGATGTATATGTGTGGGGGGTGTGTGGGGGGTGCTTGTATATGAAAGAGAAAGCATGACATTGAGAGAGAATTTTAAATTAACTGGAAAAATACTTCATTCATTCATGCTTTCTCACAAAATGACAAAAATTTTATTTAGAAAAAACTGTCTGGTTTCAATGAAAAGAATCTAATAATATTTCTAATATTCAAAAAGAAATTCTGAATATATTTCAAATACATTCTTAAGATGATATTGCTGATACAAAATATCTAATGCTCTGTCCCTTTTAATTTAGAGATACATTATAAATTACACTCATTTTACTTTTACCCTGTGTAAAAAAAAAATAATCTTCCTCTTCTAAGGTCTATGATAATGATTATTTTCTCAATTCAAAGAGAATTTTATATTCAAATTTAAGATCAATTCTGCCTGGAATGGTCATGGAGTGGAAAAGATAGATTTCTTTAAATTTGACAAATTGCTTCTTACTGCTTCTGTATTGCTTTCATACTAATGTTTATTTATGAAATTATATGTACATTTGTGGATTTGTGTGTGTGTGTGTGTGCAATTTTAGGAATTTCTGAAGCATAATCTTTTCTCAGAAGATTTCCTCACTCCAGGAAGAGCTACTGTTTTCCTATAATGCTAGGTGACATGTAACACATCAAATTTAGGTATCTGTTTTTCTATTATGGACATAATATAGATAATTCAATTCAAAGAAAACATTTTATAAATCACTATAAACTGTGAGGCCTTATTTGGACATGGCAGAAACTGCTGATCTCAGAGCCAATGTTCAGTAGAAGTTCCTGGTCCAAATATTAACTATTTACTTACTTTCTTTCCTTTCCCCCTTCCCTTCCTTTCTTTCTCCCTCCCTTTCATCCCTAATTTCCTTTCTCTCTCTTTTTATCTTTTTTTTGAAAAATATAAGCCTGTAAATAGGAAAAATATTTGGGGGGAACTTTTTTATTTGTGCATCAACATATAAAACAAACTTTAAAGCTATCTGGTATGGTTGTCTCAGTACAGCCTTGCTGGAGGAGATGTTCTTAGTTCCACTTAACAATTGAGTAAATGAGACCCAAAGAGAGAAGTAACATTAAGAACGCTCACACAGCTAGTGGTACAGAAATAACAAGCAAATATAAAAGATGGGCACAATAAAGGACAGAAATGCTATGGACCTAAAAGAAGCAGAAAATATTAAAAAGAGGTGGCAAGAATACACAGAAGAACTATACAAAAAAGATCTCAATGACCCGGACAACCACGATAGTGTGATCACCCACCTAGAGCCAGAAATCCTGGAGTGTGAAGTCAAGCGGGTCTAAAAAAGCATCACTATGAACAAAGCTAGAGACAGTGATCCAATTTCAGTTGAACTGTTTCAAACCATGAAAGATGATGCTGTGAAAGTGCTGCACTCAATATGCCAGCAAAATTGGAAAACTCAGCAGTGGCCTCAGGGCTAAAAAAGGTCTGTTTTCATTCCAATCTCAAAGAGAGGCAATGCAAAAGAATGCTCAGACTACCACAAAGTTGTGCTCATCATACACACTAGCAAAGTAATGCTCAAAATTCTCCAAGTGAGTCTTTGAAAGTATGTAAACCAAGAATTTCCAGATGTTCAAGCTGGATTTAGAAAAGACAGAAGAACCAGAGATAAAATTGCCAACATCCACGGGATCGTCAAAAAAGCAAGAGACTTTCAGAAAAGCATCTACTTATGCTTTATTGACTATGCCAAAGTCTTTGACTGTGTGGGTCACAACAAACTTTGGAAAATTCTGAAAGAGATGGAAATACCAGACCACCTTATTTGCCTTCTGAAAAACCTGTATGTAGGTCAAGAAGCAACAGAACCAGATCTGGAACAATGAACTGGATCCAAATTGGGAAAGAAGTATGCCAAGGCTGTGTATAGTCACCCTGCTTATTTAACTTACATGCAGAGTACATCATGAGAAATGCCAGGCTAGAAGAAGCACAAGCCAGAATCAGGATTTCCAGGAGAAATATCAATAACCTTAGATATGCAGATGACACCACCCTCACGGCAGAAAGTGAAGAACTAAACAGCCTCTTGATGCAAGTAAGAGGAGAGTGGAAAAGCTGGCTAAAACTCAACATTCAGAAAACTAAGATCATGGCATCTTGTCCCATCACTTCATGGCAAATAGATGGGGAAACAGTGACAGACTTCATTTTGGGGTCTCCAAAATCACTGTAGATGGTGACTGCAGCCATGAAATTAAAAGACACTTGCTTGTTGGAAGAAAAACCATGACCAACCTAGACAGCATATTACAAAGCAGAGACATTACTTTGCCAACAAAGGTCCATCTAGTCAAAGCTATGTTTTTTCCAGTAGTCATGTATGGATGTGAGAGTTGGACCATAAAAATAGCTGAGAACTGAAGAATTGATGCTTTTGAACTGTGGTGTTGGAGAAGATTCTTGAGAGTCCCTTGGACTACAAGGAGATCATACCAGTCAATCCTAAAGAAAATCAGCCCTGAATATTCATTAGAAGGACTGATGCTTTGGCTACCTGATGAGAAGAACTGACTCAATGGAAAACACCCTGATACTGGGGAAATATTGAAGGCAGGAGAAGAAGGGGATAACAGAGGATGAGATGGCTGGATGTCATCACCAATTGGATGGACATGAGTTTGAGAAAGGTCAGGGGTTTGGTGTTGGACAGGGAAGCTTTGCATGCTGCAGTCCATCAGGTCCCTAATATTCAGACACAATTCTGCGACTGAACTGAACTGATTGCTTTCACCACACCGTGTTGAAAGGACTACCCAGTGTAATATCAGGTTTGTAGTCTTTGTTCAGTCACTCAGTTGTGTGCAGCTCTTAATTACCTGATGAATTGCAGCACGCCAGGCTTACCTGTCCTCCAAGAGTTTGCTCAAACTCGTGTCCATTGAGTGGATGATAAATATCTCATCCTCTGCCTCTCTCTTCTCCTCCTGAGCTCAATCTTCCTCAGCATTGGGATTTACTTCCATGAGTCAGCTCTTCGCACCAGGTGGCCAAAGTATTGAGGCTGCAGTTTCAGCATCAGTCCTTTCAGTGAATGTTCAGGGTTGATTTCCTTTAGGAATGACTGGCTTGATCTATTATCATCCAAGGGGCTCTCAAGATTCTTCTCCAGCACCACAGCTCAAAAGCGTCAATTCTTGAGCACTCATCCTCCTTTTGTCCAACTCTACATCCTTACATGACTAATGGAAAAACTATAGCTTTGACTATACAGATCTTCCTCAGCAAAGTAGTGACTCTGCTTTCTAATACACTGTCTAGTTTAGTCATAGCTTTACTTCTAAGGAGTAAGTGTCTTTTAATTTCATTGCTGCAGTCATTGTTTGCAGCCATTTTGGAGTCCAAAAAAATAAAAATCTGCCACTGTTTCCATTTTTTTCCATTCTATTTGCCATGAAGTGATGGGACCATATGTCATAATCTTATATTTTTCAATGCTGCATTTTAAGCCAGCTTGTTCACTCTCCTCTTTCACCTGCATCAAGAGGCTCTTTAGTTCCTCTTAGCCGTCTGCCATTAGGGTGGTGTCATCTGTATATATGAGGTTATTGATATTTTTCCTGGCAATCTTGGTTCCAGCTTATGCTTCTTCCAGCCTGGCATTTCTCATGATGTACTCTGCATATAAGTTAAAAAAGCAGAGTAACAATATACAACCTTGACATAATCCTTTCTCTATTTGTAATCTGTTCATTGTTCCATGTCTGATTCTGACTGTTGAATCTTGACCTGCATACAGGTTTCTCAGGAGGCAGGTAAGGTGGTCTGGTATTCCCATCTCTTTAAGAATTTTCCACAGTTTTTTGTGATCCACACAATATAAGGCTTTAGCATAGTCAATGAAACAGAAGTATATATTTTTTTGGAATTCCCTTTCCTTTTCTATGATCCAACAAATGTTGGTAATTTGATCTCTGGTTCCTCTGCTTTTTCTAAATCCAACTTGTACATGTGGAAGTTCTCATGCACATACTATTGAAGCCTTGCTTGAAGGATTTTGAGCATTAATATCAGGTTAGGCAGTTAATTAATACATTCTTTTTAGGGACATAATAAAGGCCTGCATTATTCAGTTTTTCTTAATGTCTAAATATATGTTATAATATTCCACTTTTTGAAAAATACCAACAATTCAAAATATAAATAATGCTCTGGGCTGTCTTCATTTTAGATTATATAGTTCTGTTTACAATTGACAGAAGTCTCTGGCTAGAAAAAGACTTCTAAATGACATACGTACTTGACTCTAATTGATTTACCATTCTCAAAACGAAAATTTAAAAATTCACAATCAAACATGGAAGTAAAGTACATGTGGTTTATGTTGAAGCCATGCTGTCAAAATACAAGTAGCTATTTGTCACTATTTTTCTTCTTGGTACAGCAAAGTAAGGTTTATATCCAATAAAAGAAAATAAATGTAAAATACAGGGCCCAGAGATGTGAGTGGAATATTTCCAATGCTCTACAAAAACTATCTGGAAAATCATACACCTGAATCAACACATTGGAATTCAGAAGAAGCTCTTACAAGGTTAAAAGCAAAAATTTAATTTCCTCATGTAAAGAAAAATAGCTGAAATAGCAGGAAGTGCAGTTGGTCCCCAGCGAATTACAAAGAAATATTTCTAGATGCCTTTTTCTGAAAAGGTAGGAAGATGCAATGAGTGACATAAAGCATCCTTTATGTTAACACAGAAATTTATTTCTGTAAAGCCTCATTCCTATATGTGTAAGGTTCAACAGGCTTC
Organism: Antilocapra americana; assembly: GCA_007570785.1. Lineage (NCBI taxonomy): Eukaryota > Metazoa > Chordata > Mammalia > Artiodactyla > Antilocapridae > Antilocapra > Antilocapra americana. The sequence goes on along the minus strand of ML661334.1, from coordinate 5,135,819 downwards.
TGAAACCAGAGGAGAGATCTGAGTTATAGATCTCAGCTATAGAAGAAATCTTTCCCAATAGGTGTAAAACAACAGTTCTTTATGAAGTATGTGATAATAATGCAAGTACCACTCTGATCATTGCAGCTGCTCAGTGTTTTTGAGATTTCCTGTTATAACTCCATGGAGCATTTTCTGTGTCTATAATGTAAGGCGAAATAATCTAAGGCTCTGAGATGACAGTAATAAAAAGTATGTGGTACTTTTTATTCCTACATCATCCTGTTTACACGTGATAAATTTCAAGTGGATATTTTAACATTAATTTCTTTTTCACAGATTAGGATAAAAAAATTAAATATTTAAAAAGCAAAAACTCCCACATTCTTCTTTATCAGTATTCTCAGATCCAGTTGTTGTTAGTTTTTCTCCAGTTTCTCTGGAAAGAAAGCCCATGGCAAGTGTGCTCCTTAAAAAAAAGAGTTTTCATCATCTATTAATAACTGTTCCAAAGTTCAGGTTCCATATTTCTGGAGAAGCAACTGGACTTTAGAACTATATCTCAGATTTATCTTATCTACAGCAAAATTGAAGGCTTTTTGCTAATAATGACAGTGCTGTTTCTCTTAATACATCTTTACATACATCATCTTTCTTATCTCTATGCATGTAACATTTTAACTGGAGGGTTAGAAGTCTCTGATGTAATGGCCCAGGCCATTAAGGTTTGGGGAACCATTACCCTGGTAGCTCCGTGGATAGACTCGGCCAACCTGTTTTCCTGGGATACTTGGGATAGGGTACACATATTAGAGAGGAAGAGAGAAATATAAGACAGGGAAGACCCACCCCTGGGATTCTATCCCACTATTACAGCTCTCAAGAGTTGCTTCTCTGCGGAGCCCAAACCCCCTAACGAAGAAAAGGCTCCTACGCCCGATCCTGATAGACAGTGGGAAGAATGCTCCACCCTAGACCAAGGAGAGAGAAAAAATGATGACACTACCATGACCCTGTGGCCCCCCAGATAGGACAAAAATGAACCCAATAAGAGTGAGGCTTTGCCAGGCACGCCTGAACTTGAACAAGCGTCCACCCATAAGAAGGAAATTAATGAGACTCAACCCCACCTGGTAGAGAGGTTTCCATGGAGAGGGAGGACTTATCCTGAAGGCCCTTGGGAAAGATTGCCACTCGCCCCAGGCCCCATACGAGCTTTTCCCGTTAATATAAACCCCGGGGGCAATCGACCTGAGGCTTGGTATCCCTGGGAGCCAAACGATTTAAAAGAGCTTAAAAAGGCAGTGACTGAGGACGGCCCCAATTCTCCATGGGCTGAGACCATCCTCCAAGGCCTAGCTCATCAACCCTGCACAACCCAAGATTGGAAAATGTTATGCTGAGCAGTCCTCCCTAGCAATCAATACATTAAATGGTATGCCTTCTTTAAAGAGGAATGCCACACCCAAGCAGAAAGAAACCAAGCAGCCAACCCCCCCCCATCCCCAAAACCTTTGGGATGCTATCTGGGACAGCTGATCAATAGAGCACAGGAATACAGCAGGCCGCTATACCACACCTTTATACAGATCAGGTGAGAGCCATTTGCCTAGCCACATGGGAAAAGCCAGAAGAAGGCCCCAGCGAGCCTGTTATATTGGGAATTACTCAAAAAAACAGCGAAGACTTATCCACTTTTATAGATAGAGTAGAGAAGAGCATGATAAGAAAATCCCCCCCCCCCCCCCCCCCCCCCTGGGCCCTCTGAGAGATCAATTCGTTAAGATTCTGGTATGAGAGGGAATGAATGCAGACCATAAAACGGCCTGTGCTGGACTGAAGGAAAGATCAATGGAACGTTGGGTGGTGGCCGCTAAGGATATTGGGACACAACATCCTCGATGCCTCCCTGCTCTCCTGATTCGACCCCACCCAAGAACTTCAACTATGGATAATGTCTTCCCCTGAGACCCTCCTGGCCTCCCTAATACAAAAAGACAGACCCCTCCAGTGGATACATATCTCCTCGGGGGGAGCCTCTTGGGTTTACACTCATTTAGATCAAATGGCAGACTTGATCCAGAAAGGCAGAGAGACAGCCCTTAGGGGCTTCGCCCGAGAACCTGATAAGGCTGTGGTCCCTTATCGATTGACAGACTTCCACTGGGTTCAAAAAAACAATGAGAGAATTGCACTTGCCCTAGAGGGCTTCCTGGGAAAATTTGATCGTCACTATTGGCCCCATAAATGGGTTCTCGCCTTCTCCCGGCTACCATGGAAAGCCCCTCAGTTATTCCCCTTTAAGCCCATTCCCACTGCTGCTAATGTATTCACTGACAGGGGAAGATGAGGGACAGCAGTGATTGTTTTTAAAAACTCAGAAACAACCCCTCACAGACATTATTCCCCTTGTGAGGGGTCAGCCCAATACAAAGAATTATTCGCTGTAGTCCTTGCACTTTCTAAAATACCCGAAGCTATGAATCTATTTACTGACAGCCTTTATGTAAAAAATCTCCTCCCAGGGCTTATTAATTCTCCTATCTGGCTCGACGACAATCCCATCACCCCTCTCATGATATAGGCTCGCTCCCTTCTCCAGGCCAGAGACCAGTCCCTTTATCTACATCACCTCCGAGGCCACCAGGCCCTACCAGGAATACTCTCTTTAGGAAATTCCCTGGCTGATCAGACGGCCTCCACCGATACATATACTGTTCAACAAGCCCCAAAATTCCATGACCTAACCCATGTTAACTGAAGAGGGCTTCACCAGAGATTCCCTCAAATCCCCATAAAAGATTTAAAAAGAATCCTACATACTTGTCAGTCATGCATTCCCTTTCTCCAGGTCCCCCCCCCCCCACAATCAGCGGGGACAAACCCCAGGGGAATTAAGCCTAACACCTTATGGCAAACAGATGTCACACATTACTCTCCCTTTGGCAAACTTAAATACATCTTCCTCTCAGTCAGTCGATACTTATTCCCAAGCATGCTGGGCCACGGCCCACACTGGAGAAAAGGCACAACACGCTAAGAGCCACTTCCTTCAGTGTTTTGCCACCCTAGGATTGCCTGCTCAAATAAAAACTGATAATGGACCATGTTTTGTCAAAAATTCTTTAAACAATGGAACATCCAACATACCACCGGCATTCCTTACAATCCCCAAGGACGAGCAATTATAGAATGACACAATAAAACATTAAAATCTCAATTACAAAAACCAAAAGGGGGAACAAGCCCCCACCAACAACTTGGAATGGCCCTCTTCACCTTAAATATTTTAAATTTTTCCAAAAATGAACCACTCACGGCCTTCCAAAAGCATTGGACCAGCCAAGAACTAAGACCAGAGGTAATGGTCAGGGGGAAAGACCCCCTCACAGGACAATAGAGGGGGCCTGATCCACTACTTACTACAGGGAGAGGGTTTGGGTGCATTTACCCCATAGGAGAACCCAGTCCAATCTGGGTGCCCTCTAGAAACCTCAAATATCTTGACCACCCTACAAAGTAACAGACATTCAGCCCATGAACAATCAAAAGTTCATGAGGCGACTTTTTCCTTTTTGTCTTCCTACAGATTTCCCACCGAAAAAGCTACTGCCTCCCTATTGAAAAATCCTCCAAGCTACCCGAGCCGATGATCATCTTATACGACCCTTCAGAAATAGCCGTAATTATACTCCTGGCCTTGCCCTTCGCCATTGGCCTGGCGTCAGCTGCTCCCAGACGCCACGTGTCCTTTTAGCACTGAGTTATCTTGGCTGTAGTGCCATACTTGTGGCATCATACACTTTTGTGACCACCAGCCTGACCTGCATGTAACATGGCCCCCTTGCTTTTGGTGTGTGTCTTAGCCATCTGCTCTGTGACCCATTGCCCCAGCTCATGCAGCCGTATATACACCTTTCTCCACTCTTCGTGTTATAGTACACCCCCAAAAAACCTGTACTCTTTTCCTGGGGAGAGAAACCAAAAACCTCACAGTAAAGAGGTTCCTCCAAGATCAAATCGAACCATTACCAGAGATCAAGTAAAAAACATTCTCCTGGCTCAAATCTATAGACCCAGCGCACCTAATCCAACAAGAGTCAAGCTGGCCAATCCCAAATCACATAGGCCTCCCAGGCCCTAATCCCCCAAGTGCCAATACATAATAACCATTGTTGACCATGCTTGGTTGGATAGCCAATGACAGGTAAGATCTCCAGAGGCACAACCACCAGATCTCTAAGACAGGCACAACCACCAGGTCCCAACGAGGCCATGCGGGCAGCCCCCCCCCCCCCCCCCCCCCCCCCCCTAAAAAAAAAAAAAAAAGGTGGATATGTAGGGCACCTCACATGTGCTCATGACAAGATGGCTCTTGGCGGAAATCAAGAGGGCGGGACTGAGGCTATTTACAAAAAATGCGATTGGCCATGGCTAACTTCCTCTTAGCAATGCCAGGACCAGTATACATTGGTGCGCCACCATCTGGATACATGACCTTTACAGTGATTGGCCAAGCTCCCGGAAAGTCCCGTTTGAAACCCCCGCCCTGTTTGCCTTCCCACGCTGTTTGCTTATATAAGCTTGCCCTCCAGCTCAATAAAATGGAACTGCTTTGACAGAAACCCCGCCGCGTCTGAGTGTCTCTCTCCGGGCGAGGAAGGCTGTGGGGTGGGTGGTCCGCTACCCCCTCCTCGGGGCTGATCTTCCAGAGGCTCCCATCCTCTGAAGATAACTTCAGAGGGTCCTTCTGTCCGAGACCAATTGCTCGCCCAGCTTTCTGACTCCCACCCTGGAGCGCTACAGGGCTGGTTAGAGAGTCGGAGAGAAAAGGAAAATAGAGAGGTCCCACAACCATCATTAAATTCTTTACGGTTTATGTAGTTATATCTATGAATTACTTAAGACTGTGTACAATTCATATAAAGTTTTTATTGATACTTTGTATTTGTGTTATGTGAAAAATCCTATATAGCTCTTGATGTTTTACTCCAAGAAAGGCAAATTCTCTACTTACAATTATCTTTTCCATAGAAAATAAATTTAATTCACCCAATAAGAAATGGAAATATTTCAAAGAGTCACTCAAAGACATAACTTGAATCCTGTTATATGTTCATTTTTTAATGCATAAACTATAATTACTTTTTTGAAAGTTATATAGAGGCTAGTTAGAACTGAAGCGTTGACACAATCATCAAGTGTGTCTTACGTGAAAAATCATAATTCTTCATTAAAATCTAAAATGTATAGGCATCACCTAGAAATCATCTGAAAAAACAAATTCCAGCATCTAGTTATTACTTTTAGCTAAATATTATGCTCTATTAGGCTGTTATTTGTTATATTAGTCATGGTGGCAAAGATTATTATACTGAATGTGGGCTTGTTCTATATTATTCTAAATCTTCACTATCCAACAATTTTTACATAATTAAAATATAAATTTCTATGTGGAGAACAAGAAAATAATTTGATTTTAGTCAGTGTTTTTTAAGAAATATTTTATAGTTTTTCTGCTAGTTTTAATCTCTTAAGTAAAATAAAAACCTCATCCCAGAGTAGAACTGAAAAACATAATGCATTACAATGCAGAATAGATTTACTGAAAGTATTTTTAACCAGAACAACTAAGTCATAAAGGAGATAATATGCTAATTAATTTACCATGAGACTTCTGATATTATATAAGAAGAGCAAAGACTCTTAACTGAGATTTTCTCTTGTTCAGGTTTTTGGTCCAAGGGGATAAATGTTTGAATATCTGATGTAGTAAATAGTTCTGGGACTAGAAGAACCCTATACTATACTTGACATTTTTGCCAACTGTTTTTCACAAAGAGTAGCATTATTTTAGACAATTTTTCACTTTTTATAATGATGTTAAAAGACACTCTTTGGAAGGAAAGTTATGACCAACCTAAATAGCACATTTAAAAGCAGAGACATTACTTTACCAAAAAAGGTCCGTCTGGTCAAGGCTATGGTTTTTCCAGTGGTCATGTATGGATGTGAGAGTTGGACAGTGAAGAAAGCTGAGCACCCGAAGAATTGATCCTTTTGAACTGTGGTGTTGGAGAAGACTCTTGAGAGTCCCTTGGACTGCAAGGAGATCCAAGCAGTCCATCCTAAAGCAGGTCAGTCCTGGGTGTTTATTGGAAGGACTGATGTTGAAGCTGAAACTCCAGTACTTTGGCCACCTCATGGGAAGAGTTGACTCATTGGAAAAGACCCTAATGCTGGGAAGCATTGGGGACAGGAGAAGAAGGGGATGACAGAGGACGAGATGGCTGAATGGCATCACCGACTCGATGGACATGGGTTTGGGTAGACTCTGGGAGTTGGTGATGGACAGGGAGGCCTGGTGTGCTGCAGTTCATGAGGTCACAAAGAGTCAGAAATGGTTGACAGACTGAACTGAACTGATAATGAATTTATGGCACAGTGTGATGACTCTAGTAATTAGTACTGAAAGTCTAATGCAGCTTTATGGTTAAATCAAGAGGCTACATATCTTTTAAAAATCTTCTGTTTGGGAGAAAATATTAAATTTAAATTACTTTACTAAATTTTGCACTGTATTCTAGTCTCTGTATTGAAATACAAGTGATGTTCTGTATGTTGATATTTTATACAGCCAACTTACATTTTTTATTATTTCTAACAAATTCTCTGGGAATTATTTAGAGTCTTTTAGAACTGATATTGATGAAAGTTACTCTTTTGTTTCCCCTTTTACTGAAAAATTTTAAATATCTGATTTCTTCAAAAGTAGAAAACAGAATTAAAAACTCCTGTGTATCTACAAATCATGTTCAACAATAATCAATTCAAAGATGGCCTTATTTCAAAGCATATCACAATACTATTATCACACCTAAATATTTTTAAGGTGATTTCTTATTATCATCAACAATTAAACTGGTATTTAAATGTCCTTCACTGTCACAAATACATTCGTATTTTTATAACAACTTTATTGGCATACAACTCCCATGCAATAAAACCCAGCAGTTTAAAATGTACAGTTCAGTCAATATTATGGAGTTGTGCAAGCAAAACCACCCTCTAATTTTAGAATACTTTCAACTCCAAAGCAAACCTCGTATTTATTACCCCAGCCCCTAGCAACTGAACTTCTTTATGCCTTTATCGATTTGACTCTCTGAACATTTTATATAAATAAACCCATAAAATATCTAAGTCTTTTGTGTTTGCATTCACATTGTAGTATATATCAATGCTTCATTTCATTTTGTAGTCAAATTTTAGGGATAAACCGTTTTAGCATTCACCATATTATGGACAGCTACTTCCTGTTTTTATGGCTATATTACATTCATATACAAAGGACACATTTAAATTCACTTGGGTGTATACCCAATGGTGAAATATCTAGGAAATAAGAGTATTTAATACTTTGAGGAACTTTCGAATTGTTTACCAAAGTGTCTATACCATTTTACATCCCCACTACCAGAGTATGAGGTTACCAGTTTCTCTACATTTCTGCCAACACATGCTATCATCTGTTTTTTTTTCATTGTTGTTCAAGTTGATATAATAGGCATGAAGTTGTACCTCATTGTAGTTTTGATTTTTATTTCCCTATGACTAGTGATGTTGAGTACCTTTCATGTATTTATTGACCATTTATATATTTTCATTAGAAAAATATCTCTTCTAAGACTTTCTTAATTTTTAAATTGGATTATCCATCATTTTAATGTTGAGGTGTACCATTTGTTGGAAAGACTATTCTTTGTTCATTATGTTGGTATTCTAGTGAAAAATTAATTAACCATAAATGTGTGGATTTATTTATGGACTCTTAGTTTATTTCACTGATCTACATGTCTAGGTTTATGCCAATATTACTCCATCTTTATTGCTGGATTTTGCAGTCAATTTTGAAACTGAGACATACAAATCTTCCAACTTTTTATTTTTAAAGATTGCTGAAGTTATTCTGGTTCTTTTTTATTTTCAAATACATTGTAGGATCAGTTCATCTATTGCTGTAGACAGAAACGTCATCTCAGATCTTGATAAGAATTGCATTGTATCTGTAGATCAGTTTTGGTAAGTATTATGCTTCTGTGCATTAACAATGAAGAAACAAAATGAAAATAAGAAAGCAATTTCATTTATAATGGCATCAAAGAAGACAATACAATCAGAGATAAAATTTTAAGGCTAAATGCAAACTTATACTCTGATACCACAAAAAATGTTAAAAGAAATTAAATAATTAGGAAAACCATTCACATTCATGGATCAGACAACTTAATATGGTAAAAATGTCAACATTTCCCAAATTGATTGAAAAGATATATTTTATAGGTACAGATTTCTAGGTTTACATCTATTTTCTCTAATGAATTTGAAAATATTTCATCCTTTTCAAGTATTTTTAAGGCTGTTGAAACATACTCTGTCAGTTTAATACTTATTTCCTTCGAAATAAACTTTTTCTTCTTATTTTTTTAAATTTTAGACTACTTTTTTGTTTCTACAGTTTGATTATTATATTTCCATTTATTTTTGCTTAGTTGACCCTGTTTGGTATAAACTGTGATTAAAACTTGTACATTCTTATCTTGATTCAGTACTTGAAAATTCTTAGTGTTATAAATGTAACTTCACCTTCATTATGTGTATCCTACCCTTTGAAGACACTCATAAAAATTTTAGGTTCTCAATTTCCCCCATAGCTTTTAACACTGAAAATATTATCCACCTCATCTTTCTAAATGATATATTATAAGTAATTTTTTTTTTCATATCTTCTTCTGCTGCTGCTAAGTCACTTCAGTCATGTCCAACTCTGTGCAACCCCATAGACAGCAGCTCACCAGGCTCCGGCGTCCCTGGGATTCTCTAGGCAAGAACAGGGAGTGGCTTGCCATTTCCTTCTCCAATGCATGAAAGTGAAAAGAGAAAGCAAGGACGCTCAGTCGTGTCGACTCTTAGTGACCCCATGGACTGCAGCCTACCAGGCTCCTCCGTCTATAGGTTCATATCTTCAGTTCACTAGTTTTCTTTAGGTCGTGTCTGTTCTTGTTATTTACTTCATGCATCCTAGCTTTCTTTCCGGCCATCTCATTTTTTTTTTTTTTTTTTTTTTTCAGTTTCTAAAGGCTATATATATATATTTCAAATCTGCCTCAAGACTTTTGATAATCTCTTACTGGTCATTTTTGTGATCCCAACGGTCTCTCCGTTAAACATTCACATGTAGTCACTTTATATTCTGCATCTGACATTTGTAATATCTGAAGTCCTCTGAGGGATTCAAGTCACCCTGATGATTCTCACTTCTGTTGGAAAGTTTCTTCTGTGTCTGGTGGTTTTTGGCTCTACACTTAACTGTCCTTAGGTTTCATCAGTGGCAATTCTGAGACCCTTACCTCACAGAGACCATGTATTGGTCTTTGTCAGGAACCTATGGATGTGGCCAACCTTGGACAATTTAATTCTTTTTAGGACTTGAGACTTAAAGTAGTGCTGTTGTGTGAGCTCTGGCTCAGACCTAGGAATACAACCACTTCAGTTCATTTCAGTTCAGTTCAGTCACTCAGTCGTGTCTGACTCTTTGCGACCCCACGGACTGCAGCACTCCAGGCCTCCCTGTTCATCACCAGCTCCCGGAGTTTACTCAAACTCATGTCCACTGAGTATGTAGATACTGGTATTTGCTGGCAGATCAAGCTGCCACTAGCAGTCTTTTCATGCTGAAGACTTTTGCTCCAGCTGGTTATTTGTTTGAAGAGAAGGAGTCTTGCAGACCCTGCTCACAAATGTCTTTAAAATATCTTTTACCCAAATTCTAGTTGTTTTGCATACGAGACTTTTTCATAGTGTCATATTTGCCAAAGTGACAGAAACTTGCATTATTATATTTTAAATTATTAATCTTATGTTTTAATGAAGATAGATTTATTCATCCACAAATTTAGAATAACAGTGTTCAAATATTATAAAACTTATATGCCTTACAGATAAAAAGTATTTGATATATGCTAACTAGTATCAATTTTAATATCACACATTATTCATATTTTGTGATACCTACATTTTTAAATTATGTATATATATATTTTTTTCTTTACATTATCGTGTTGGTTTTGGCATACATTGACATGAATCCACCATGGGTATACATGTGTTCCCTTTCCAGAACCCCCCCTCCCACTTCCGACCCAATTCCATCTCTCTGGGTCATCCTGGTGCACCAGCCCTGAGCACCCTGCATCATGCATCAATACTGGGCTGGTGATTGATTTCACATATAATTTACATGTTTCAAGGCCATTCTCTCATATCATCCCACCCTTGCCCTCTCCCATAGAGTCCAAAATACTGTTCTATATATCTGCATCTCTTTTGCTGTCTCACATACAGGGTTATCGTTATCATCTTTCTAAATATGCGTTAGTATACTGTATTGTTGTTTTTCCTTCTGGTTTACTTCACTCTGGATAATAGGCTCCAGTTTTGTCCACCTGAGTAGAACTGATTCAAATATACTCTTTTTACTGGCTGAGTAATATTCCATTGTGTATATGTACCATGGCTTTCTTATCCATTCGTCTGCTGATGAACATCTAGGTTGCTTCCATGTCCTGGCTACTGTAAACAATGTCGCAATGAACACTGGGGTACACGTGTCTCTTTCATTTCTGGTTTCCTTGGTGTGTATGCCCAGCAGTGGGATTGCTGGCTCATATGGCAGGTCTATTTCCAGTTTTTGAAGGAATCTCCACACTGTTTCCATAGTGGCTGTACTAGTTTGCATTCCCACCAACAGTGTAAGAGGGTTCCCTTTTCTCTACTTCCTCTCCAGCATTTATTGCTTGTAAGCTTTTAGATGGCAGCCATTCTGACTGGTGTAAAGTGGTATATCATTTTGGTTTTGATTTACATTTCTCTGATGAATGATGCTGAGCCTCTTTTCATGTGTTTGTTTGCCATTTTTATGTCTTCTTTGGAGAAATGTATGTTTAGTTCTTTGGCCACACAGAGGGGAAAAGCTGTCTTAAAACTCAACATTGAACAAACTAAAATCATAGCATACTGTCCCATCACTTCATGGCAAATAGATGGGGAAACAATGGAAACAGTGATAGACTTTATTTACTTGGGCTCCAAGATCACTGAGGACAGGAACTGCAGTCATGAAATTAAAAGACGCTCCCTTCTGAAAGAAAAACTATGACAAACCTAAACAGCATTTTAATAATCAGAGACATTACTTTGCTGACAAAGGTCTGTATAGTCAAAGATATGGTTTTCCCAGTAACCATGTACAGATATGACAGTTAGACCATAAAGAAGGCTACTATATTCACCAGACATTACATCTTTAAAATCCCAGTTATTTCAGTCTTGAAAAAGTTCTCTTAGTGGAGAAGATTCTGGTTCCCTGAAAGATTGCAAAAGTCACCTGGAACAGTTCTTTGATCAAAAAGATAAAAGATTTTTGGGAAAATGGAATTGTAAACTTTCCTGAAAAGAGACAGAAGGTAGTGGAACAAAACAGTAAATAGGTTGTTTAATAATGTTCTTGGTGAAAATGAAAAATGTGTCTTATTTTTACATAAAACTCAAAGAAACTTTGTAGCCAACCCAATTTAGTATTATGCATATTGTAATATATAACATATAATAATATACATGCAATATATAACATACATAAACTATATTAAATATATATATCATATAATATGTAATAGGATTTAAAATATAATGTACATTATATAAATAGAGTATGTATAATATAATATATATTATAAGCATATATAAGCCTGTATTAAATATATTATAAATGTGATATTTTATATATATATATATATAACTTCTATTCATATAGGCTATATAACCTATATTTTCTGGTGTTAAACCCAAATTAATTGATGGTGTAAATAAATGATTTTTAATGGGTATCAGTGCATGCTCAGTCACTTCGGTCATGTCCAACTCTCTGTGAACCCATGGACCACAGCCCACCAGGCTTCCCTGCCATGGGATTCTCCAGGCAAGAATACTGGAGTGGGTTGCCATGCCCTTCTCCAGTGATAAAGAATGAAGTGAGTGAAAAGAAGCCTCTCAATTGTGTCCGACTCTGCAGCCCCATGAGCTGCAGCCTACCAGGCTTCTCCATCCATGGGATTTTCCAGGCAAGAGAACTGGAGTGGGGTGCCATTTCCTACTCCAATGGATATTAGTAAGTATGCAGAAATAAGAGCCTAACAGAAGGTTCGTCTTGATGCTCAACAGCTGTGGGCCTTTACAGGGAATAAATGACTTTTGAGAAATCATCAGTTCCACATATGGATAAACACTCACAAAATAACATTTCTACTGTGACTGGAATTTACCAGTGATGCACAAAAACCATCAGTCTTTCATATTCATACATATTTATGTATTCATAATTTGTATTCTTATTTTAAACAAAAATAAATTGCAAATTTAAATTGTAAACCAAAGAATTAACAATTAATTGGTACTTTCTGTTTGGTAGTCTTTTCTGAGGCCTTTGTAAGATAATATTGCAATGGTTGTACTGTCAACATTTGATGAAGCTATTATTATAATTGCTTGCATTAGCAAAGCTAAGAGAGTGATTAAAGAAAACATCTGTTAAACACTTTTGTAATTGATAATATCAATATTAAATTATAGGGTTCATAACTTGATCCTCACATATCCTGAAGTATAAAATAAATATGTAAATGCAGAAAAGTGTTAAAACTGTAAAACAGTGCCCCAATAAGCCAACCACCAAACACAAAACACAGGGCCAATGAAATAGGTCATGTTTTCTTGCTTTTTAATTCTTCTCATTGGCATTCTATTCTATCTCAGGAGGAATATGAAAACATTCCTGAGATACAGATTGAAGCCATAAAGCATACAAGGAAAAATCAGCATCTCCCAGATCAGTTTATTACATTAGCAAATTTCTTATTCATGAAGTTTGATCTAATTGCCTCAGCAAAGAAGTATATTATGTTTATGGATCACAATAATGCATGAATGTAATTACATTAGTGATTTTCACATATTAGCAAAATAATGTCTGTCTTTGGCAGTGAAACAGTGTTTGATTTCTTTGAAATACAACATATTTCATATGTAATAAAATTATCATGTCCACTTCATTTGCAATACTATGACAAATGTAAATTACAAACATTTATATGTATGTCTTCATCTTAAACACAAGGTTTCAATGTATATAGGTGAATTATAGTTACTATAGTTTACTATCAACATAATTTCTGTTCCCAAATAATTTTCTAAACTACTGTCTTTGCTTTGAGCTCATCTGCATCAGTCCTGTCCAACTCTTTGTGACCCTATGGGTTGTATCCTGCCAGGCTCCTTTGTCCATGGGATTCTCCAGGCAAGAGAATACTACAGTGGGTTGCCATACCCTTCTCCAGGGGATCTACCTGACCCAGAGACTGAACCTGAGAGTCTCTTACATCGTAGGCAGATTCTTTACTGCTGAACTACCAGGGAATAGTCTATCTCTACTGTGTTAAGCTTTTAAATTTTCCTGTATTTCTGTTCTAGGACCAGGCACAGAAATTAACCAAAATGAATATAGTGTATTGTCAGTCAACTAAATTGGAAAATACCAATCCTTCCAAAATAGTCTTTCAGATTATTACTTCTACTAATTGTGGTATAATGCCATTTTCTTAAAAATAGTTCTTGTTCAGTCACTGAGTCATGTCCTACTCTTTGAGAACCCATGGGGTGAAGCAAACAAGGCTTCCCTGTCCTTCACCATCTCCTGGAGCTTGCTCAAATTCATACCCATTGTGTCGATGATGCCATCCAACCATCTCATTCTCTGTCACCTTTTTCTCCTCTTGCTTTCAATCTTTCCCAGCATCAGGATCTTTTCCAATAAGCCAGGTCATTGCATCAAGTGGCTAAAGTATTGGAGCATCAATTCTATCCTTCCACTGAATACTCTGGAGTGATTTCTCTTAGGAATGACTGCTTTGATCTCCTTGCTGCCCAAAGGACTCTCAAAATTCTTCTACAGTACCACAGTTCAAAAGCATCAATTATTTGGCTCTCAGCCTTCTTTATGGTCCAACACTGATATCCATACATGACGACTGGAAAAATCATAGCTCTGACTATACAGACCTTTATTGGCAAAGTGGTGTCTCTGCTTTTTAATATGCTGTCTAGGTTTGTCACAGCATTTCTTCCAAGGAGGGAGTACCTTTTAATTTCATGGCTGCAGTCACCACCCATAGTGATTTTGGAGCCCAAGAAAATAAAGTCTGTCACTGTTGCATTATTTCCCCATCTATTTGCCATGAAGTGATGTGACTGGATGCCATGAACTTAATTTTTTGAATGTTGAGTTTTAAGCCAGCTTTTTCACTCTTCTCTTTCACTCTCATTAAGAGGCTCTTTAGTTTCCTCTTTGTTTTCTGCCATTAGGGTGGCAGAAACCTCATCTGCATATCTGACGTTATTGAAATTTCTTCTGGCAATATTGATCCCAGCTTGCGCTTCATCCAACCCGGCATTTCACATGATGTACTCTGTACTGTGGTGCTGGAGAAGACTCTTGAGAGTTCCTTGGACTGCAAGTAGATCAGAGTAGTCAGTCTTAAAAGAAATCAACCTTAAATGCTCATTGGAAGGACTAATGTTGAAGCTCCAATATTTTGGTCACCTGATGCAAACAGCCAACTCATTGGAAAGGACACTGATGCTGGGAAAGATTGAAGACAGAAGGAGAAGATGGCAACAGAAGATGAGATGATTGGATGCCATCACAGATGCAATGGAGATGAACTTGGGCAAACTCCGGGAGATGGTGAGGGACAGAGAAGCCTGGCATGTTGCAGTCCATGGTATCACAAAGAGTTGGACATGACTTGGTGGCTGAACAACCCTACATATAAGTTAAACAAGCAGGGTGACAGTATACAGCCTTGATGGACTTTTTTTTTTTTTTTTTTTTTTTACAAATTTTGAACCAGTCCTTTGTTGCATGTCCAGTTCTTACTATTAGTTCTTGACCTGCATGCAGGTTTCTCAGGAGGCAGGTAAGGTAGTTTAGTATTCCCATCTCTTTAAGAATGTTCCAGTTTGTTGTGATTCACACAGTTTAAGGCTTTAGCATAGTCAGTGAAGGAGAAGTAGATGTTTTTCTGGATTCCCTTGCTTTTTCTAGCTGGTACATCTGGAAGTTCTTGGTTCATGTACTCTTGAAGCCTAGCTTGAAGGATTTTGAGCATTTCCTTGTTAGCATGTGAAATGAGTGCAATTGTTTGGTCATTTAAACATTCTTTAACATTGCTTTCTTTGGGATTGGAATGAAAACTGATATTTTCCAGTCTTGTGGAACTTGCTGAGTTTTCCAAATTTTCTGGCATATTGAATGCAACACTTTAACAGCATTAACATTTAGGATTTGAAATACTTCTTTAAAAAAGTCATTTGACCTCTCTCCTCCTAATTTAAAAGTTTCATTAATTTTTCTTACTGGGCAGTAATTGATTGAAGCTCAAGATGTCAGAATTTGCTGACTCTTCATCCAAACTATTGAAGAACTGGTTTATGATGCCCTTCCATGGTTGGCTTTTTTTGTAATTTTACATTTAAAAAAATTCCTTTACACTTCTTATTAACAAAAGTTAGAAGCCAGTTTTACCCTGCTATGTTAGGAAAGAGACTAATATCAAATCAAAAATAGCCATGTAAGAAATGAGCATTCCTAAGTTATTTGAACTTTTAAGATTAACATGTCTAACATCTTATAGGAGTATAGTTGTTAAACCTAAAACTGCCTATATTTAATTTATATATTTTTACAAATGTGAATTTATGAGTACATAAAACTATGAAACCATGATCACTGTCAAGATGGGAAAATCATCACCTCCAAAAGCTCCTTGTGTCACTTTTGGTTTTGTTTCTTTGTGTTTTGGTTTGTATGTGTGTGTTGAGAACAAAACATGAGATTTTAAGATATGAGCAAGTTAAAAAAACCTCCCCCCACCATCAGATTAACTGAAATATCTCTCCAGCAAGACTTTCATTTTCACACTCACTTTTTGGTTGACCTCTTCCCACCTCTTGAATCTGTATTTGCCTTAATAATATCAAAAGTTTTGTATTTTGCAAAAGCAGGAACCTCAGTACTCAAAAGAGAGTTCAAGAACCTGTTTTTAAAGGGATACACTGAGCAACAGTCTTATTAAGAAAATTCACATGTGCAGTGAAAGTTACCTCCAACTGTGACCCAAAGATTATGGATTGTGTTACCATGTACAACAGAAGCTGAGTCATCTGTCACTGTGTTAGCCTTCTCTGTTTACCCAGAGGGTTGTGTTGTTGCATCTAGAGGCTATAATCTCTCTGTGTTAAGAATTATATCCATTACCTTTTGAACAGATAAATTATCATTCCTTCAGAACATCTTAGGAAAACATGACTAAATGCTCTGGGATTATTAAGCAAGATGAAAATCTATTAGGAACACGGGCATCTATGAGCTAACTCAGTAATACAACATGCAGAATGTACTTCTCTCTCTCTCTTTTTTTCCCAGCAGTTTGAAAGTTAAACAATATAATAGTGCTCTTAAATTAGGACTGCGGGTCATGAATTATCAAGATATTTATCATGAACTGATAAAGGTTTTTCTAAGCCACTATGTTTACAGTAACTTTAATGATATTAAAGATACTATGTCTCCCTGTTTAAAGTAATTTTTTAAATGATAGCTGTCATAAGCCACCATTGGGAATCTCCTCTGGATTTAAAATGATGAGAATATTTGATTTATTCATAGAGGAGCAAAAAAATGTGTGTTTTTTTCCCATTTTGCTCACTCCCTCCCACCCTACCCTTCCTTCCTTTCTTCTTTCTTTTTTTCCTTCTTCCCTCTTTTCCTTCCTGCTCCTCTTCTTCTACCTCATCCTTATCTTTCACTTCTTTATCATCCTCTTCCTCTTATATTTCCTATTTCTTTTCCATTTTTATTTTAATTCTACTAACATCATGACAAAATTAATTTTGTAATGGAATCAGCACAGGTGTGATATTACCAAAATACCGATTTTCCCCTCACAAATATAATTATAAAATTATGATATGCATCACAAACTTTATTTTTTTTCTCTTTTTTTTTCCTTTTTCTCTTTTTTTTTATTATTGTTTTTGCCATACATTGTCATGATATCACCATGGGTTTACATATGCTTCCCCTCCGGGTCCCCCCTCCCTCCTCCCTTCCCCCCGGGAAATCTCGCTGCACCAGCCCGGAGCATCAATCCTGGGCTGGCGATTGATTAGACACATGACAATTAACATGCTTCAGTGCCCTTCTCCCTATCATCCCACCCTTACCCTCATCCACAAAGTCCATGAGTATATTCTATACATCTGCGTTCCTTTTGTTGTCTTCCATGTTGGGTTCTCATTACTGTCTTTCTAAATTCCATATATATGTGTTAATATACTGTATTGTTGTTTTTGCTTCTGGCTTACTTCACTCTGGATAATGGGCTCCAGTTTCGTCCATCTGAGTAGAATTGCTTCAAATGAATTTTTTTTTAATGCTGAGTAATATTCCATTGTGTATATGTACCACAGCTTTCTTATCCATTCATCAGTTGATGGGCATCTAGGTTGTTTCCATGTCCTGGCTATTGTAAACAATGCAGCGATGAACATTGGGGTGCACGTGGCTCTTTCAATTTTGGTTTCCTCGGTGTATATGCCCAGCAGTGGGATTGCCGGGTCATATGGCAGGTCTATTTGCAGCTTTTTAAGGAACCTCCACACTGTTTTCCATAGTGGCTGTACTAGTTTGCATTCCCACCAACAGTGTAAGAGGGTTCCCTTTTCTCCACATCCTCTCCAGCATTTATTGCTTGTAGACTTTTGGATGGCAGCCATTCTGACTGGTGTAAAGTGGTACCTCATTGTAGTTTTGATTTGCATTTCTCTGATAATGAGTGATGTTGAGCATCTTTTCATGTGTTTGTTAGCCATTTTTATATCTTCTTTGGAGAAATGTCTGTTAAGTTCTTTGGCCCACTTTTTAATTAGGTTGTTTATTTTTCTAGAATGGAGCTGCAGGAGTTGTTTGTAAATTTTTGAGATTAATTGTCTGTTGCTTCATTGGCTATTATTTTCTCCCATTCTGAAGGCTGTCTTTTCACCTTGCTTATAGTTTCCTTTGTTGTGCAAAAGCTTTTGATTTTAATTAGGTCCCATTTGTTTATTCGTGTTTTTATTTCCAATATTCTGGGAGGTGGGTCATGGAGTATCCCGCTTTGGGTTATGGCAGAGAGTGTTTTGCCTATGTTATCCTCTAGGAGTTTTATAGTTTCTGGTCTTATGCTTAGATCTTTAATCCATTTTGAGTTTATCTTTGTGTATGGTGTTAGAAAGTGATCTAGTTTCATTCTTTTACAAGTGGCTGTCCAGTTTTCCCAGCACCACTTGTTAAAGAGGTTGTCTTTTCTCCATTGTATATTCTTGGCTCCTTTGTCAAAGATAAGGTGTCCATAGATGCATGGATTTATCTCTGGGCTTTCTATTCTGTTCCATTGATCTATGTTTCTGTGTTTGTGCCAGTACCATACTGTCTTAATGACTGTGGATTTGTAGTATAGCCTAAAGTCAGGTAGGTTGATTCCTCCAGTTCCATTCTTCTTTCTCAAGATTTCTTTGGCTATACGAGGTTTTTTGTATTTCCATACAAATTGAGAAATTATTTGTTCTAATTCTTTGAAGAAGACCTCTGGTAGCTTGATAGGAATTGCATTGAATCTATAGATTGCTTTGGGTAGTATACTCATTTTCACTATATTGATTCTTCCAATCCACGAACACGGTACATTTCTCCATCTGTTTGTGTCCTCCTTGATTTCTTTCATCAGGCATCACAAACTTTAAAATAGTAAAATAAGGACCTGTGATTCCTGTGCTAAAATGTAAATATGAGTTATCAGTATTTTTGGAAAATATAGGCATTTCTCAGAGTTGCTTTTAATATTAAGCAAGCTATAACAGGGGATAAAGTATTTCCAGAAAGCTGGAAGGGAAATGTTATTTTACATTAGTAGGAAGAGGCCTGGGGAAAATCAGATGGTTCTACAGTGGAATCTCACTGGATCTGTCAGCTGGTTAATTACTACCACACTGGAGAATAGAAGGAAGAAGAGAGTGTGAGAACCAAAGAACTTTAGTTGAAAGATATTTCTTGGCTTTTGGAAACAAGGTATGAAATATCTGTACCGTGAAATCCAATTAACCCCACATATGCTTGGTAATTCCTAGTAAAAGGAATGTTAATTTATTACTTTAAATTTGAAACAATCAAGAAGCTGTCAACTGCTAAATGCAAGAAGCCATCCATAAGGTATGAGGTTAGAATTGAAATACTAAGTAAATTTTAAAGGTCTCATCATAAGAAATTTGTAACTAGGTATGGTGATAGGTGCTAACTAAACTTATTGTGGTGATCATTTTTCAATATATACAAGTATCTAATCTTTTGTTGTAAACTGTATGTTGCATATCAACTATATCTCAAAAAAAAAAAAAACTAATTCTCATGGTATTCACATAGTGTTATAGTAAAATAACCACTTTTACCAAATTTTTTTTCCCCAAAAAAAAGAAAATTTTGTGTAAAATATTTACAAAATAAGAGGGCTGTTAAAAGAAAATTTTCAAAAATAGATAAATTATAATTATCACACACATAAAAATAAACATGTTAAACTTTTAACTTAACTCAGCAATGACTAAACTAGTAATGTATAACAACTGATTTGAAGGAGAATCCAAACAGTATGCATTATTAATCTAGAATATTAAAATGAATGGGCAAATGTCCACAGTTGAGGATGGAAGTCAATTTTTTCTCTGCTGTACAGAATTGCATGTCTTCAGGAAAGAATTATTTTGCCTTACTAGTAGCTGTCTAAAACTTGAAAAAAAAAAAGTTATAAAATAACTCCCATATAAACAGAAACAGATAATGCACAAAATAATGCATAATTTTCCAATGAAACACAGTTCTTCCTTATATGCTAATGCTTTTGTCAGTACAGTTGTTTAATAACATAAGTGATAAATAAGTAGATTAATGAGAAAAATTATGAATAGAAGCATAAAGGAATTAATGAATGAATAAAAGTTAAATGAACTAATAAAAGTCTCTAGATAAAGTGTCCATATATTTTTCTGTTAGCCAATCATCTGATTTCACTCTTTTGCTTCCATTTCATATTTGTTCTAAATCTTCTTTATTTCCCAATCATATGTTTTCTTCCTGTACTTCTTTATAACAACTACTTTTATTCCTGAATGATTCAATGGCTGAGAGTAAAAATATGAAATCACCTAAAACTTCAAAATATATGAAGTAAAAATGTAAACTTAAAGGAGATAGTGTTCCTACATTCTTTTTAACTTATGCTAGGTTGTTTTTTTTTTTTGCTTTTTTATATGTATTTATCATTCATTCATTTATTTACTTTGGCTACATTGGATCTTAGTTATGGCATGTGGGATTTTTATTGCACATGCAGTAATTGAGTTTAGCTGTTTTGCAGCATATGAAATCTTAGTTCTCCAACCATTGATCAAACCCATGTTCCCTGTATTGCAAGGTGAATTCCTAACCAAAGGACCACCAAGGAAGTCTCAGTTTTTCTTTTTTAATTAAACATATTTTCTTCCATCTAAATACTTTTAAAGTTTTCTTTTTAATACTGAAATGCTAGGTCAATGTTCATCACCTCACTCTTTACAATAGCCAGGACATGGAAGCAACCTAGATGTCCATCAACAAACAAATGGATAAGAAAGCTGTGGTACATATACACAATGGAATATTATTCAGCCATAAAAAATACATTTAAATCAGTTCTACTGAGGTGAACAAAACTGGAGCCTATTATACGGAATGAAGTAAGCCAGAAGGAAAAACAACAATACAGTATACTAATGCATATATATGGAATTTAGAAAGATGGTAATGATAACCCTGTATGAGAGACAGCAAAAGAGACGCAGATGTGTAGAACAATCTTTTGGACTCTATGGGAGAGGGCAAAGGTGGGATGATATGGGAGAACAGCATTGAAACATATAAATTATCATAGGTGAAATGAATCGCCAGCCAAGGTTTGATGCATGATACAGGGTGCTCAGGGCTCGTGCACCGGGATGACCCAGAGGGATGGAATCAGGAGGGAGGTGGGAGGGGGGTTCTGGAAGGGGAACACATGTATACCCATGGTGGATTCATGTCAATGTATGTCAAAATCAACACGATAATATAAAGAAAAAATAAATTAGTTAATTTTAAAAAAAGAAATGCTACGTCAGGAAACCTAAGTTTAAAACAACTTAATGTTAAAATGAAGAGTAACAAGCTAAGAGTACTAAAGGAAAAATAGAAGAAACCTAGATCCCTGTATTACTTACCTATAAATTTAATTTATATGAAATAAAAACAATGGGCACTTTTGATTGACATGTATATGCTGCTATATTTAAAACAGATAAGCAAAGATAAAGGAGCAGGTCGAAGTTGAGTACACCTCTCTCCATAGATGCATCAGGAATAAATCTTCCAATGCAGAAGATCTTACAGAATACCACCTGAAAGCTGGCATGAGTCCCTGACCTCCAGAAAATAATATATAGATCCATGCAAAAGTTGATAAGATGAAGGAAGCAAGGGAAAAAGAGAAGGAAAATGAGTGGGAATGGGCCTGCACCCAGGCGTGGAGGAGGTGAAGCAGGGGTAAAAGCCTCACATCATGGCAATCGGTTGGGACAAAAGGGAAGAATTTGAGGCTGTCAGAGAGTGAAGCAGAAGATCTATGACAGTCTGAATGGAATGAGAACCACACAATCTGTGCTATGGCCCTATGTACCCAAGACAAGTTCACCAGGATGTGTAGTGACTGGGAGCTGAAGCACAGGGACAGGAGAGCAATGCCAAGGTAAAGACTGCTGTTGGCTGCAAGGGGACAGGACTGCTGTACAA
The DNA here is from genome assembly GCA_007570785.1 of Antilocapra americana. Taxonomy (NCBI): domain Eukaryota; kingdom Metazoa; phylum Chordata; class Mammalia; order Artiodactyla; family Antilocapridae; genus Antilocapra; species Antilocapra americana. The sequence continues at coordinate 5,113,774 of ML661334.1, read as the reverse complement.
GGGGACAGCAGGGAGGAGAATATGGTGGGGAATGCCTTTGGAGGAAAGAAAGGCAGCCGTGGAGGCAGGGCACTACTTCTGAGTCATGCACAGGAGGTGGAACCATCTCTGTAGATTTTCTCTCCCCACACACCAGCATCAGCAACTGACCAAGAGAGAAAACTCAGAGAAGGTGGTCCTTTAAGTCCATGATGCACTAAGCAACAGAGAAGGACTAGTCGGGCAAGCCCTTTGAACACCAGCTGCTAGAAGCTAGAAAAAGATTCTAATAGTGTCATATCTCCTGCAGCCATGACTGCTATCTTTCCTGCATATCTGACACCATCAGGCTCCTCACAATCCACACTCGATCTTCACTGGGGCAGAGCTGTCAGAGACTAGAAAGAATCCTAATAATACCATATTTTCTGTGCCCAAGGCCTCTGGTTTCCCTGTCTACCTCATGCCACAGGGTTTATGTGATCCATGCCACCTCCACACACGTTCTCATTGTGGCAGACCCAAGTCCTCCAAAGCAACCTCAGGAGCAAACTCCTGTGGATGACCCATATACAGGTGGGGATAAAACTGCAAATGAGTTCCATGGATGGAGTGGGTAAGGAAGAAAATGTAAAATCTTTCCACCAGCTGTACAAGCTGGAGATTAAATCAACATGATCAACTAGGTAGACTCTTTGTCTATGGAATATATAAAAGGAGAATGAGTGTTCTCACAAAAGAAAATGCCCTAATTTCGGCAGCTGTAGATATTGGAGGCAAGTGCAGTCAGGAGTAGGGCCAGATTAGTGTCTGAACTCTCCCCACAGGAGGCCCAGAGACCAGCACTACCCTCAGTATTGGAGGGCCTCCGAGGGAGGCAGAGGTGTGCTGTGGCTCACAGTGGAGGAAAGAATGCTGACAAGTGATACCTGAGAAAAACATTTATTATTATTATTATTATTATTATATTTGATTCATTCTGTACTTGGTTCTGAATTTTCCCTCTTTTTCTCTCTGCTGCTGTGGTTATTGTTTTATTATTACTATCTTACTATCTCTATTTAAGCTTTTGAAATCTTTCTCTTTTTTTAAATCACACTTCTTATTGCTTTTATATACTTCTACACCTTTGTTGATTTTATTCAGTTCTGCGTTTGCTTTCTTTTTTGTTTTGTTTTTTTGTTGTTATTTTTGCTGTAGTTATTCTTTGATATACAAAAAGATTTTATGCACTTCTATTACCTTTGCTTTTCTATTTTTTTCTTTCTTTCTTCTCACCATGTTCGCTAGTTTGTTTTGTTTTCTTTGCTTGATTCTTCAGTTGGCAATCTGTTTTGGTCTTGTTTTCTGTTTTGTGTGTATGTTCTTTGTTTTTGTTACTATTTGTCTAAATTTTGCATTTACCGTTTATCTGAGGCTTGTTTTTTGTTTCTTTGGATTTTCTGTTTGTTTATGTGTTTGTTTAAATATCCTTTATTACCATAATGTACAGTTTGTGGGGAGTTGGTTCCCTGACCAGAAATCTGGCCTGAACCTCTGGAGTGGGAGTATTGAGTCCAGGACATGAGACAGCCAGAGAATTCCAGACTCAAAGGAATATTAATTAGTGAGAACTCCCAAGAAGGCTTCCACCTGTATCCAAGACCCAGCATCAGCCAACTGCTAGCAGTACCCTGTGCAGACTTCACCCAAACAACAAGCAAGGCAAAAGCACAAACCTAACCACCAGCAGATAGGCTTCTCACAGACACCCCAAAACACACTATCTTACATAACCCTACCCCTCAGAGGAAAAAAAGTCTTACCTCTTCCTTCCAGAACACAGGTACAAGTCCCTCCTGACATGAAGCCTACAGAAGCCAATGGGCCAAACTTGCCCACAAAGAAAAGAGAGCAAAAGCAGGAGGAACTACAATCTTACAACCTGGAGAAAGGAGACCTCAATCACAATACTTTAGATAAAATTAAAAGTCAGAGAAATATTGTGCAAATGAAGAAACAAGGTAAATAATCACAAGATCAAATAAATGAAGAAAAATAAGCAAACTACCTGAAAAAGAATTTAGGGTAATGATAGTAAAGATGATACAAAAAATCTCAAAAACAGAAAGGAGAAAATGTAAGAATCATTTAACACATTTAACAAAGACCTAGAAGAAACAAAGAAGAAACAAACAGTGAGGAACTGTACAATTAAAATATTCTAGAAGGAATCAATATCAGAATAACTGAGGCAGAAGAATAGATAAGTGAACTGGAAGATAGAATGATGGAAATAACTGCTGGAGAGAAGACTAAAGAAAAAGAATGAAAAGAACTGAATATAGTCTCAGAGATTTCTGGGACAATATTATATGCACCAACATTTAAGTTACAGGCATCTCAGAAGAAGAAAAGAAAGAAAAATTTTGAAGAGATTAAAGTTGAAAACATCTCCAACATGGGAAAGAAAAGAGTGGATCAAGTCCAAGAAGCACATAAGGTCTCACACAGGATAAAGCAAGAAGAAATGTGATGAGACACATAAGAAGAAAACTAACAAAAATTAAACACAATGAAAAAAATTAAAAGATGCAAAGGAAAGGCAACAGGCAACATACAAGGGAAATCCCATATGTTGAACCATGGATGTTTCAGCAGAAACATTGCAGGCCAAAAGATAATAGCAAGATATATTTAAAGTAACGAAAGGGGGAAAAACTACTACCAATATTGTCCAGCAAAAATTTCATTCAAAATTGATGGAAAGATTAAGAGCTTTATAGACAAGCAAAAGTTAAGAGAAGCTAGCACCACCAAGCCAGCTTTACAAAAATGCTAAAGGGACACTTATAGCCATGAAACACAAGAGAAGGGAAAGACATTCAAAAACAAACCTAAAACAGTTAAGAAAATATCAGTATATATATATATATATATATATATAATTATTTAAATGTAAATGAATTAAACCCTCCAACCAAAATACACTGACTGGCTGAATGTATACAGAAATAAGACCTGTGTATATACTGTCTAAAAGTGACTCAGTTCAGACCTACAGACATACAGAATGAAAATGAGAAGTTGAAAAAAGATATTCTATGCAAATGAAAATCAAAAGAAAGTCAAAGTAGCAATTCTCATATCAAATAAAATATACCTTAAAATAAGGAACATTGTGAGATATAAAGAAGAACATTGCATAATGATCAAGAGATCAATCTAAGAAGAAGATAAAACAATTATAAATATATATGCACCCAACAATGGAGCACTTCAATACATAAGACAAGCACTAGTAGACATGAAAGGGGAAAATAACAACAACACAGTAATAATACAGGATTTTAATACCCCACTTATTGACAGATCATCAAAACAGAAAATTAATATGGAAACACAAACCTTAAATAACACATTAGATCAGACGAACCTAATTGATATCTTCAGGACATTCCACACAAATGCAGAAGAAGACACCTTATTCTCAAAAGCACATGAAATATTCTCCACGATATATTTTATTTTGGGTCACAAATCAAGCATTGATAAATTTAAAAAAAAATTGAAATTGTATCAAGCATCTGTTCTGACCACAACACTATGAAACTAGATATCAATTAAGCAAAAAAAAAAAAGTAAGAAAATACAAACATGGAGATCAAACAATACATATCTAAATAACTGACAGTTTACTGAAGAAATCAAAGAGGGGATCAAAAAATACCTAGAAACAAATAATGAAATATGATGTCTCAAAACATATGGAAAGGAAATCATACAGATCAGAGAAGAAATGAAGGAAACAATATCAAAGATCTATGTAACTATAAGTTGATTCTTTGAGAAGATAAATGAAATTGAAAAACCATTGGCTAGAGTCATCAAGGAAAAAAAGGAAGAAGACCAAAATCAACAAATTAAAAAATAAAATGAAAAAGGAGAGGCTACAATGGACAATGCAGAAATACAAAGGATCATAAGAGACTATTATAACTACATGCTAACAAAATGGACAACTTGAGAGAAATGGAAGATTCTTAAAAAAGTTCAATCTTCTAAGATGCAACCAGGAAAAAATAGAAATTATGAATAAGCCAATCACAAGTACTGAAATTGAAACTGTGATAAAAAATTTTCCCATAAAACAAAGTCCAGGGCCAGATGGCTTCACAGGTGAATTCTATCAAATGCTAAGAAAAGAGCTAATGCTTGTACTTCTCAAACTCTTCCAAAAAAGTTCAGATGATGGCACACTTCCAAAGTTTCTACAAGATCACCATCACTCTGATAGCAAAACTAGACAAAGACATTACAAAAAAAGAAAACCAGAGGCTAAAATCCCTGATGAACATAGATGCAAAAATCCTCAAAAAAATTCTAGCAAACAAATCCAACAGCATATTAAAGAATCATACACCATGATCAAGTCAGATTTTTCGAAAGGGTGCAAGGATTTTTCAATATACACAAATCAAGCACTATGATACACCATATTAACAATTTAAAAGACAAAAATCATATGATAATTTTAATTGATACTAAAAAGTCTTTCACAAAATCCAGCCTCTATTTGTGATAAAAATAAAACTCTTCTTAAAAGAGGCATAGAAGGAAACTACCCCAACATAATGAAAGCCTTTATGACAAATCCACATAAAAAATTCTTAACGTGAAAAACTGTAAGCATTTCCTTTAAGATCAGGAATAGGAGGCGGGTCCTCACCCTCGCCACTATTATTCACCCTAGTTTTGGAAGTCTTTGCCATGGCAATCACAGAAGGAAAAGAAATAAAAGGAGTCCAGGTCAGGAAAGAAGTAAATTTTCTCAGAAAATCCTAAAGACACCATAAGAAAATTACTAGAGTTAGTAAGTATTGAGTAAAGTGGCAGGATACAAAGTAAGTACACAGAAATTCCTTGCATCCCGATACACTAACAATAAAAATTAGAGAAATTGAGGAATTAATCCCATTTAGCGTTGGGGGAAAAAAGATTAAATATCAAGGAGTCACAATGGTGTGATTACTCACCTAGAGCCAAACATCCTGGAATGTGAAGTCAAGTGGTCTTTAGAAAGCCTCATTACAAACAAAGCTAGGGGAGGTGATGGAATTCCAGTTGAGCTATTTCAAATCCTAAAAGATGGTGCTGTGAAAATGCTGCACTCAATATGTCAGCAAATTTGGAAAACTTAGCAAAGGACACCAGACTGGAAAAGGTCAGTTTTCATTCCTATCCCAAAGAAAAGCAATGCCAAAGATTGCTCAAACTACCGCACAATTGCACTCATCTCACACGCTAGTAAAGTAATGCTCAAAATTCTCCAAACCAGGTTTCAGCAATACATGAACTGCAAACTTCCAGATGTTCAAGCTGATTTTAGAAAAGGCAGAGGAACCAGAGATCAAACTGGCAACATCCACTGGATCATTGAAAAGCAAGAGAATTCCAGAAGAACATCTACTTCTGTTTTACTGACAATGCCAAAGCCTTTGACTGTGTGGATCACAATAAACTGTGGAAAATTCTGAAAGAGATGGGACTACCAGACCATCTGACCTGTCTCTTTAGAAACCTGTATGCAGATAAGGAAGCAACTGTTAGAACTGGACATGGAACAACAGACTGGTTCCAAACAGGAAAAGGAATATGTCAAGGCTGATATTGTCATCCTCCTTATTTAACTTATATGCAGAGTACATTATGAGAAATGCAGAGCTGGAAGAAGCACAAGCTGGAATCAAGATTGCTGGGAGAAATATCAGTAACCTCAGATATGCAGACGACACCACCCTAAGGCAGAAAGTGAAGAGGAACTAAAAAGCCTCTTGAAAGTGAAAGAGGAGAGTGAAAAAATGGGCTTAAAGCTCAACATTCAGAAAATTAAGATCATTGCATCTTGTCTCATCACTTCATGGGAAATAGATGGGGAAACAGTGGAAATAGTGTCAGACTTTATTTTGGGGGCTCAAAAATCACTGTGGATGGTGATTGCAGCCATGAAATTAAAAGATACTCCTTGGAAGGAAAATTATGGCCAACCTAGATAGCATATTGAAAAGCAGAGACATTACTTTGCTGTCTAGTCAATGCTGTGGTTTTTCTAGTAGTCATGTGTGGATGTGAAAGTTGGATGGTGAAGAAAGCTGAGTGACGAAGAATTGATGCTTTTGAACTGTGGTGTTGGAGAAGACTCTTAAGGGTCCCTTGGGCTGCAAGGAGATCCAACAAGTCCATCCTAAAGAAATCAATCCTGAATATTCATTGGAAGGACTGATGTTGAAGCTGAAATTCCAATGCTTTGGCCACCTCATGCGGAGAGTTCACTCATTGGAAAAGACCCTAATGATGGGAAGTATTGGAAGCAGGAAGAGAAGGGGACGACAAAGGTTGAGATGGCTGGATGGCATCACCGACTCAATGGACATAGTTTTGGGTAGACTCCAGGAGTTGGTGATGGACAGGGAAGGCTGACATGCTGCAATTTATGGGGTCACAAAGAGTTGGACACGACTGAGCAACTGAACTGAACTGAATAGAAACCTACTTATGGAGACAACAGAGCATATCTGACAAACTGTAAAACACTGGTAAAAGTAATCAAAGACAACATAAACAGATGAAGAGATACACCATCTTTTTGGATTCGAAGAATCAATATTGTGAAAATGACTCTACTACGCAAAGCAATTCACACATTCAGTGCAATCCCTATTAAATTCTTAATGACATATTTCACAGAAACAGAGAAAAACTTCACAATTCATATGGAATCACACACACACACACACACACACACACACACACACACACACATACACAAATCCCCAAAATCCATTGTAATCTTGAGAGAGAAAAATAAAGCCATCTGAATCAATCTTCCTGACTTCAGACTATACTACAAAGCTACAGTCATCAAGACAGTATGGTACTGAAACAAAAACAGAAATACAAAGCAACAGAACAAAACAGAAAGCCCAGAGACAAACCCATGCACCTACCACCACATAATATTTGACATAGGGGGCAAAACTATACAATGGAGAAAAGATAGTCTCTTCAATAAGTGGTACTGTGAAGACTGGACAGCTATGTGTAAAAGAATTAAATTATAAAACTCCGTAACATCATACACAAATATAAACTCAAAGTGAATTAAAGATGTAAATGTAAGACCAGAAAATATAAAACTCAAAAAGACAACCCTCAGAATGGGAGAAAATGTTTACAAACCCAGCTACCAATAAGAGATTAACCCCAAAATACAAACAACACATGCAGCTCAATCTCAGATAAACAAACAACCCAATCAAAAAAAATAAGCATACCTAAACAGAAACTTCTCCAAAGAATATATACAGATGCTCAACATCACTTATTATTAGGGAAATGCACATAAAAATTCCAGTGAACTATCGCCTCACATTGGTTAGAATGGCCATCGTCAAAATCTCTTCAAACCTTAAATGCTAGAGAGGATGTGGAGGAAAGGGAATTCTCTTGCACAGTTGGTGAGAATGTAAACTGATACAGCTACTATGGAGAACCATATGGAGATTTCTTTAAAAACTAGCAATAAAACTACCATATGACAGAGTAATACCACTACTGGGCATATACCCGGAAAAAATTGCACTTCTCAAAGACATGTACCCCAATGTTCTTTGCAGCACTATCTACAATAGCCAGGACATAGAAACAACCTAAATGTCCATTGACAGATAAATGGATAAAGACATTATGGTACATATATAAAGTGGAGTATTAATCTACTATAAAACTGAATGAACTTGAATTAACTCTAGTGAGGTGAATGAACATAGAAGCTATCATACAGAGGGTAGTAAGTTAGAAAGAGAAAAACAAATATCATATATTAATGCATATATATGGAATCCCCAAAAAATGGTACTGCTGAACTAATCTGCAGGGCTGTTATAGAGACACAGACATAGAGAACAGACTTATGGACACATTGCAGAAAGGAGATGGTGGGAACAATTGAGAGAGTAGCATTGAAAAATATACATTAGTGTATATTCCATAGATAGCCTGTGGAAATTTTCTGTATGATGCAGGAAGCTCAACCCAGTACTCTGTGACAACCTAGCGGGAGTGCAAGGTAAAGCGGAGTTCAAGAGGGAGGGAGAAAGGAACATATGTATACCTATGGCTGATTCATATTGAAGTATGGCAGAAAACAACACAACACTGTAAACCAATTATCCTTCAGTTAAAAATAAATAAATTAAAGAATAATATAATGTTCAAATAGCAAATCGAATTTATTTCAAAGCTTCTGTTGGCTTTCTAAAGAATATGAATGAAAGTATGGGACAGAATTGCAATTAATGAAAGAAAAATAAATTAACTGTTTTATTTTGTGTTGAAAAATTTTAAGGTACATCCCCTTGATTAATTTCAGATATAAAATCCAGTATTATTAATAAAAATCACCTGCTGTACTTTTGTTGTTGTTGTTCAATCACAAAGTCATGTCTGACTCTTTGAGACCTCATGGACTATAGCAAGCCAGGCTCTTCTATCCTCAACTATCTCCTTGAGTTTGCTCAAATTCATGAGTTGTAATGCTATCTAATCATGTCATCCTCTATTATCCCTTCTTCTTTTCCTACAGTTTTCCCCAGCTTCAGAGTTTTTTCAAATAAGTCAGCTCTTCATATCAGGTGGCCAAAGTATCAGAGCTTCAGTTTCATAAACAGTTTTTCCAATGAATATTCAGGGTTGATTTCCTTTAAGATTGACTGGTTTGATCTCCTTGTGGTCCAAGTAATTCCCGAGTCTTCTCCAGCACCACAACTTGAAAGTATCAGTTCTTCAGTGCTCAGCCTTCTTTATAATCAATCTCTCATATTCATATGTTACTGTACTACTGGAAAAACCATAGCTCTGACTATATGGACATTTGTAGACAAAGTGATGTCTCTGCTTCTTAATATGCTGTCTAGATTTCTCATAACCTTCCTCTCAAGGATCAAGCATGTTTTAATTTCATGGCTGCAATCACTGTCTGAAGTGACGTTGGAGCCCAAGCAGAGAAAATCTGTCACTGTTTCCAATTTTCATCTACTATTTGTCATGAAGTGATGGGACAAGATGCCATAATCTTAGTGTTTTTTTTTTTTAATGTTGAGCTTTAAACCACCTTTTGCACTCTTCTCTTTCACCCCCATCAAGAGGCTCTTTAGTTCCTCTTCACTTTCTGCCATTATAGTGGTATCATCTGAATATCTAAGGTTATTGATACCTCTCCCAGCAATCTTGACTCCAGTTTGTGATTCATCCAGCTGTGTATTTCACAAATGTACTCTGGATATGAGTCAAATATGCAGGGTTACAATATACAGCATTGTCCTTTCCAATTTGGAACCAGTCCACTGTTCCATGTCCAGTTCTGTTACTTCTTGACCTGCATACATGTTTCTCAGGAGATAGGTAATGTGATCTGGTATTCCCATCTCCTTAAGAATTTTCCACAGTTTGTTGTAATGAACACAGTAATGTTGTCACATAGTCAGTGAAGCGGAAGTAGATGTTTTTTTCTGGAATTCCCTTGCTTTCTTCATGATGCGATGAATGTTGGCAATTTGATCTCTGGTTCTTCTACCTTTTTTAATCCAGCTTGTACATTCAGAAGTTCAGTTCACATACTGATGAAGCCCTGCTTGAAGAATTTTGAGAATACATTTACTGACATGTTGAGTGCAGCACTATAATAGCATATTTTAGGATTTGTGATAGCTCAGCTGGAATTCTATCACCTCACCTAGCTTTGTTCATAGTAATGTTTCCTAAGGTCCACTTGAATTCACACTCCAGGATGTCCTGTTCTAGGCAAGTGACCACACCATCACGGTTTTCTGGGTCACTGTAATCTATCCTTACTATTCCACCTTTGCATGAAATGTTCTCTTGATATCTCCAATTTTATTGAAGAGATTGCTGGTCTTTCTCTTTCTATTGTTTTCCTCTATTTTTTGTAGTGTTCATAAAAAATGGCATTCTTATCTCTTCTTGCTTTTCTCTGAAATTCACCGTTTAGCTGGGTGCATCTTTCCCTCTCTCTCTTGCCTTTTGTTTCTCTTATTTTTCTCATCTATTTGAAAAGCCTCCAGAAAACCACTTTGCCTGCTTGCATTTCTTTTCCTTGGAGAAGGCTTTGGTTACTGACTACTATATCTGTTACAAACCTCTGTCTGTAGTTCTTCAGGCACTCTGTCTACAAGATCTTAATCCACTGAATCCATTCATCACCTCCACTGTATAAGAGTTTGATTTAGATCATACTTGAATGGCCTGGTGCTTTTCCTAATTTCTTTAGTTTAAGCCTGAATGTTGCAATAAGGACCTATCTGAGCCACAGTCAGCTTCAGGTCTTGTTTTTAGTGACTGTAAAGAACTTCTCCATCTTCTGTTAGCCTTTGCCATGCTTCATTTTGTATGCAAAGGCCAAACTTGCCTGTAACTCCAGGTATTTCTTGACTCCTTACTTTTGCCTTCCCCCGTGATGAAAAGGACAACTTTATTTTTGATGTTAGTTCTAGGTGTTTTAGGTCTTCATAGACCAGTCAGCTTCAGTTTCTTCAGCATCAGTGGTTGGGGCATAGACATGTATCACCATGATGTAGAATGGTTTGCCTTGAAAATGAACCAAGATTATTCTGTCTTTTTTGAGGTTGTACCCTAGTACTGCATTTCAGACTCTTGTTAATTATGAGGGCTAATCTTAATTTCTTCTAATCTAGGGGTAATTTCTTCATTGGGATTCTTACCCACAGTAGTAGATATAATGTTCAACTTAATTATTTTGCCCATTCTCATTCATTTTAGTTAACTGATTCCTAAGATGTCAATGTTCAATCTTGCCATTTCCTGCTTGACCACATCTAATTTACCTTGATTTATGTACCTAATATTCCAAGTTTCTCTGCAGTATTGCTTTTTACAGTATCCATCTTTACTTTCACCAGCAGACATCCACAACTCTGTGTCATTTCTACTTTGGCCCAGTTGCTTCATTCTTTCTGGAGTTATTAGTAACTGCCCTCTACTTTTTCTCAGTAGCATACTGGACACCTTCTGGCCCTGGGGGCTCATCTTCTGGTGTTGGTTTTTTTTTTTTTTTGCCATGAGCTTCTCCAGGCAAGAATATTGGAGTGGGTTGATATTTCCTTCTCCACTGGACCATGTTTTGTCAGAACTCTTCATTATGACCTGTCTTGGATGAACCTGCGTGCCACAGCTCATAGTTGAGTTATCCAAGCCCCTTCACCATGATAAGGCTATGATCCATGCTGCTGCACTCATCCCAAACTGGCTCTTTAAAACTATCTTGCTACTCTTTGGCTCTGAGTTTGGCTTTTTAACATTCCTCATATAAGCGAGATCATGAAGTACTTTTCTTTCTGGATCTGACATATTTCATTAAGCATAAAGTCATCTAGGGTCATCCCTGTTTTTCCAAATGGCAAGGTTTCCTTCTTTATATGGTTGAAAATACTTCATCCTTTACCACTTTTTATTTTTTTATTGAAGTATATGTGATTTGCAGTATTATATTTGTTTCAGATGTACAATATAGTGCTTTGATATTTTATATATCATACTCTATTTAAAATTAACACAAAGCAATTGCTATATTTCCCTGTGTACATACTTATCTTTGTTGCTTATCTACTTTATGCATAGTAGTTTATATCTCTTAATCCCAAACCCCTACCCTGCCACTTTCTCTTTCCTTTCCTACTGCTAACCACTAGCTTATTTTCTACATCCATGAGTCTACTACTGTTCTTTACATACATTTGCTTGCTTTATTGTTTAGCTTCCACATATAAGTTGAAACATGGAGAATTTATCTTTCTCTGACTTACTTTACTAAGTGTAATACCCTCTATGTCTATCCACATAATTGCAAGTGGCAGAATTTCATTCTATCTATTTCTATCTTTATCTATACCAAATATATAGGCTTAAAGGGAAATCCCATAACTCCTGTCTCTGTATCAATATTTCCATTTTTACTTTGCATTATCATTTCATTTTTATTGATATATAACTGAAATATACCATTGTATTAGTTTAAGGTGTACAAATAGTGATTTGATACATTGATATATTGCAAAATGATTACTACAATAAGTTTAGTTAACATCCCTCATTTCATAATTGCAAATTTTTAATGAAAATATTATTTATTCACTTAGCGATGTTCAGTTATACAATATATTGCCATTAAATATAATCACCATACTTTACATTGCATCTCCAGAGCTTATTTATCTTATATCTGAAAGTTTGTACCTTTTGACCACCTGATATACCATGCATTTGTCATTTGTATATCTTCTTTGCAAGAATGTCCATTCATGACCTTTGCCCATTTTTAATCATTAGAGTAATAGTAGTAGTAGGAGTAATTTTTACTGTAGAGTTATTTATTGCTGTGATGTCCTTTAACATTAATTGCTCATCAGATGTGTGGTTTGGAAATATTTTCTCCTAATATGGAAGCTGCTTTTTTATTTTTTTATTGGTACCTCTGCTGTAATAGAAATCTTTTAGTCCCACTTGTTCATTTAGTTTTTTTTGCCTGTGCTTTACGTGTCATATCCTAAACCTGGGAGTTTAATGGTCTCAAGTTTTATGTTCATGTCTTTAGTCTGTATTGTGCTAATTTATGCATATGGTATAAAAGTATAGTTTTACTCTTTTGTATGTGGATATCCTATTTTCTCAATGCATTTATTGAGTATATTGTTCTTTCCACCTTGTGTATTCTTACTGTCCACGTTAAAGATTAATTAACCTTATGTGCATAGGTAGTATCTTGGCTCTCTATTTGCTCCATTGGTTTTTGTGTCTGTATTAATGCCAGAACCATACTATATTGATTACTATAGCTTTTAGATCTTGAAATCCTGCAGTCTGATACCTACAGCTTTGATCTTCCTGCTCAAAATTGTTTTGGCTCTTTGGGGTCTTTGTACCTTTATATGAATTTTAAGATTTTATTTTTTCCCATTATGCTGGAAACCACCATTGTAGCTTTCACAGGAATTGAATTTGTTGTGTAGATCACTTTGGGTAGCATAGACATTTTCAAAATATTGTCAAATCCTTTTTCTACATCTGTTGAGATATTTGCTATTATTCAGTCACTAAGTTGTGTCTAACTTTGCAACTGCATGGACTGCAGCACATCAGGCTTCCAGTCCTTCACTATCTCCCAGAGTTTGCTCAGATTCATGTTAATTGAGTTGGTGATGCTATCGAACCATCTCATCCTCTGCCACCCTCTTCTCTTTTGCCTTCAATCTTTCCCAACATCAGGGTCCTTTCTAATGAGTCAGCTCTTCACATCAGGTTGCCAAAGTATTGGAGATTCAACTTCAGCATCAATTCTTCCAATGAATATTCAGGATTGATTTCCTTTGGGATTGATTGGTTTGATCTCCATTTAGTCCAAGACTCTCAAAAATATTCTCTAGCACCACAATGCAAAAGCATTGGTTCTTCAGGACTAAGCCTTTATGGTCCAACTCTCAAATCCTTACATGAATACTGTAAAACCCATAGCTTTAGTCAAAGCTAGAGTACAGACATCTGGACCTGATTTCTCATATTCCCCCTTCCAAGAAGCAAGTGTCATTTAATTTCATGGCTGCAGTCACTGTCCTCAGTGATTTTGAAGCCCAAGAAAATAAAGCTCTTCTACTTTACCCTTTCCATTTTCCATGAAGTAATGGGACTGAATGCCATAATCTCAGTTTCTTGAATGTTGAGTTTTAAGCCAGCTTTTTCACTCTCCTATTTCACCCTTATTAAGAGGCTCTTTCTTCCTCTTGACTTTCTGACATTAAAGTGTTATCATTTGCATATCTAAGGTTGTTGGTATTCTTCCCAGCAATCTTGATTCCAGCTTGGGATTTACCATCCAGGCATTTTACATGATGTACTCTGCATGTGAGTGAGTTAAATAAGCAGGGTGAAAAATACACAGCCTTATCATACTCCTTTCCCAGTTTGGAACCAGTCAGTTATTCTGTGTAAAGTTCTGTTACTTCTTGACCTGAATGTAGGTTTTGCAGGAGACAGGTAAGGTGGTCTGGTATTCTCATTTCTTTAAGAATTTTCCAGTTTGTTATGATCCACATAGTTGAAGACTTTCACATAGTCCAATAAAGCAGAAGTAGATGTTTTCCTGGAATTCCTTTCTTTTTTTTCCTCTCTGATCCAAAATGTCAGAAAATTTGATCTCTGGTTACTCTGTCTTTTGTAAACCCAGCTTGTACATTGGGAAGTTCTCAGTTCATGCATTGCTGAAACCTAGCCTGAAGGATTTTGAGCATAAACTTACTAGCATGTGAAATGAACACAATTGTCCAGTAGTTTGAACATTCTTGATACTGCCCTTCTTTGGGATTGGAATGAAAACTGGCATTTACCAGTCCTGTGGCCACTGCTGAGCTATCCAAATTTGTTGGCATATTGAGTGCAGCACTTTAATAGCATCATCTTTTTAGAATTTGAAATAGCTCAGCTGGAATCTCTTCACCTCACCTAGCTTTGTTCACAGTAATGTTTCCTAAGCCCCACTTGATGTCACATTCCAGGATGTCTTGCTCCAGGTGAGTGGCCACATCATAAGTGGTTATCCCAGTCTTTTGAGACCCTTTTTTATACGGTTCTTCTGTGTAGTTTTGTTATGTCTTCATCTCTTCTACCTCAACTAGGTCCTTACCACTTCTGTCCTTTATCATGCCCATGCTTGCATGAAATGTTCCCTTGGTATCTCCAATTTCTTGAAGATATTTCTATTTTTCATCATTCCATTGTTCTAAATTTTTGCATTGTTCATTGAAGGCCTTCGTGTCTGTGCTATTCTCTGGAACTTTACCTTGCTTTTCCCTTGTTTTTTTCTTCAGCTATTGTAAAGCCTCCTCCGACAACCGCTTTGCTTTCTTGCATTTCTTTTTCTTTGGGATGGTTTTGGTCACTGCCTCCTGTACAGTGACCATCCAAAGTTCCTCAGATATTCTGTCTACCAGATCTAATCCCTTGAATCTATTCCTCACCTCCACTATGTAAGGGATTTGATTTAGGTCATACCTGAATTGCCTAGTGGTTTTTCCAACTTTCTTCAATTTAAGCCTGAATTTTACAATAAGGAAGTCATGATCTGAGCCACAATAATCAGTTCCAGGTCTTGGTTTTTGTTGACTGTATAGAACTTCTCCATCTTCAGCTGCAAAAAATATAATCAATCTGATTTCAGTATTGACCATTTGGTGATATTCATGTGTAGAGTCATCTCTTGTGTTGTTGGAAAGCATGTTTGCTATGACTAATGTGCTGTCATGAAAAAAACTCTTGCCTTGCTTCATTTTCTATTCCAAGGCCAAACTTGCTTGTTACTCCAGGTATCTCTTGACTTTTTACTTGTGTGTTCCAATCCCCCATGATGAAAATGCTGCCTTTTTTAATGTTAGTTTTAGAACGTCTTTTAGGTTTTCATAGAACCTGTTGACTTCAGCTTCTTTGGCATCAGTGGTTGAGGCACACAGTTGTATCACTGTGATGTTGAATGGTTTACTGGACAGAGATCATTCTGTCATTTTTGAAGTTGAACCCAAGTACCACATTTTGAACTCTTCTGTTGACTACAAGGGTTAATCCATTTCTTCTAAGAGATTCTTGCTAATAGTAGTAGATACAAGGGTCAACTAAATTAAATTTGTCTATTCCCATCCATTTTAGTTCACTGATTCCTAAGATGTTGATGTTCAATCTTGCCATCTCTTGCTTGAACACATCCATTCTACCTTGATTCATGGCCTTAACATTCCAGATTTCTATACAATATTGTTCCTTACAGCACTGGACTGTAGTTTCACTGCCAGATACAACCTCACCTGAGCTTCGTTTCTGCTCTGGCCCAGCTGTTTCATTCTTTCTGGGGCTATTATTATTATAAATTAATTAATTAATTTATTTTCTTTACATTATCATGTTGGTTTTGCCATACATTGACATGAATCTGCCATGGGTATACATGTGTTCCCCTTCCAGAACCCCCCCCACCTCCCCCCAGATTCCATCTTTCTGGGTCATCCCGGTGCACAAGCCCTGAGCACCCTGTTTATTAATTACCTTCTGCTCTTTCCCAGTAGTATATTGGACACCTTTAGAACAGGGAAAGTCATCTTTCAGTGCCATATATTTTGATTATTTCATGCTATACATGAAGTTCTCACTGCAAGAATACTGGAGTGATTTGCCATTCCCTCCTCCAGTGGACTACATTTTGTCAGAACTTTCCAATATGACCCATCCATCTTAGGTAGCCTTGAAACAGCATTACTCATAGCTTTACTGAGTTATACAAGCCCTTTTGCCATGACAAGGCTATGGTCCATGAAGGGGACATTGAGATGATCATTTTTTTTAAATTCTCTTAATGTGATATGATATTTAATGATTTGTGTTTTGAGCCACCCCCTTATCACAGGGATGAATTGCAAGTGATCATGGTGTAAGATGCTTTCAATATAGTGCTGAATTTGATTTGCTAGCTTTTTGTTAATATATTTGAATCTAGGTTCATCAGGGATATTGGTCTATAATTTTCTTTTCTCTTAGTGCCCTTATCTGGCCTTGGTATGTGGACAGAACTTGTCTTGTAAAATTAATTTGGAAGAGTTCTCTCCTCTTCAATTTTTAGGAGTATTTCAAGAAGATCACTCAGTCATGTCCAATTCTTTGTGACCCCATGGACTGCAGCACACCAGCCTTCCCTGTCCATCACCAACTTCTGAAGCCTGCTCAAACTTATATCTATTGAGTTAGTGATGTCATCCAACCATCTCATCCTCTGTCACCCCCTTCTCCCTGCCTTCAATCTTTCCCAGCATCAGGGTCTTTTCCACTGAGTCACTTCTTCACATTAGGTGGCCAAAGTATTGGAGCTTCAGCTTCAGCAGCAATTCTTCCCATGAATATTCAGAACTGATTTTCTTTAGGATTAACTTGCTTAATCTCCTTGCAGTCAAGGGACTCTCAAGAGTCTTCTCTAATATCACAGTTTAAAAGCATCAATTCTTCAGTGCTTAGCTCAATCCCCTTACATGCTATTGATATTTCACATTTTCTCTTTCTTTATAATTGTCTTAGGTTATTACTTATTTCCAGGAAATCATTTCTTCTAGATTTTCCAATTTATTGGCATGTAATTTTTGATAGTAGTATCTTATGATTCTTTGTATTTCTGTGATATCAGTTTCATTTCTGACTTATCTGAATCTCCCATCTTTTTCTCTTGATTTTCTTGTTAAAGGTTTGCCCATTTTGCTTACTAAAAATAAAAAAAAAAAAAACAAAATTTTTTTTTTTTTTTTTAATTTTATTTCCTTTTTCATTTACTCTTGCTCTATACTTATTTCATTTGTCCTGTTAACCTAATGCTTAGTTTTTTGTTATTTTTTCTGGTTTCTTGAGTTGTCGAGTTCAGTTAGCTATTTCATATCTTACTTAAAAAAACAAACAAACAAACAAAACTCTTTCTCCATGCTCTTAGGTCTCCAGACTATTCAGCAATGATCATCTTGTTAGTATTCTGGGTAGGGAAGAAAAGAACTAGGCCTCTTGGGCTTCATCTATGAGTATAGGAAAGGTAGTGCTCATCATATACTCATTTTCTGCTATGGAAGAAATCACAGGCCAAAGATGTCTCTCTTGTTATTGAAATTTACTGCCTTAGAGAATGAATGATGCTAGTAAAGTGAAACAGTTCTTCCTATCCTCTTTTATTACATATATCTTGTTCTTTTATTTATTTATTTATTTTGCTCTAATGACATGCTGAACCCCCAGGTTCCCACATAGTTATTCTCATCAGTGAATGGTTGCAAAATTACTGTTTCCCTGGGATGAAGTCTGAAAACTCCTATTTTGACATTTCATTGATGTCATCCAAGTGTGGAATTTTAAAAAATTGAAATAGTTGAATAGCTAAATGCTTCTATATGAATTATGTGCATCCTCTGTTTCTCTTTAGAGGCACACATATTAACCACAGTAATCATTTGTGTTATCTTGACTGTTAAGTGGTAAACTATTGAGATCAATTCACAAGATGGTATTTAGATACACATTTGAAAAATATCATCTTTCTATAAAAAATCCATTTTGTGTACATAGTAGTGAAAGATAATTTTTCCCAACCTACCTTTGGTCACTTCTGTTACTCACAGTTTAAAGAGACACGTGTACCCCAACGTTCACTGCCACACTGTTTACAATAGCCAGGACATGGGAGCAACCTAGATGTCCATCAACAGACAAATGGATAAGAAAGCTGTGGTACATATACACAATGGAATATTACTCAGTCATTAAAAAGGATACATTTGAATCAGTTCTACTGAGGTGGATGGAACTGGAGCCTATTATACAGAGTGAAGTAAGCCAGAAGGAAAAATAGTACACTAATGCATATATGTGGAATTTAGAAAGATGGTAACAATAACCCTGTATGCAAGACAGCAAAAGAGACGCAGATGTATAGAGCAGTCTTTTGAACTCTATGGGAGAGGGAAAGGGTGGGATGATATGGGAGAAAGGCATTGAAACATGTAAATTATCATTTGTGAAATGAATCGCCAGTCCAGGTTTGATGCATGATACAGGGTGCTCAGGGCTGGTGCACTGGGATGACCCAGAGGGATGGATTTGGGAGGGAGGTGGGAGGAGGGTCTGGAAGGGGAACACATGCATACCTATGGTGGATTCACGTCAATGTATGGCAAAACCAATACAATAATGTAAAGAAAAATAAATAAATAAATAAATATTTTTAAAAAAGAAAAAGATTAGCATTGTGTTCTATTAGTAGCAATTGAGGATTGGTGTTGACTTGTGCTGCCATTCTCCACTTGAGAGTAGTTTAAAAAAATACAGATATTTAATACATGGTTTATTCTCTTGCACTGTAATTACTTCTTTTCTTAATTCTTATTTTTAGAATTTGTTATTATACATCATTTAAATTTTTAATTAATTTTTAATGAAAGCATACAATATTTTTCCTTACTTTCTTCTCTGAGGGACAGATTGACATGTATTTGTTATAAAGGGAATCATCCAGAGCCTATTTGGGGGAAGATATATGTTCTATATACCAGTAAAAATGAAGACAGGATCTTCCAGAAGAGAATCTGTATATTTTTTTAGAACACCCCATTTTTATAAACTCAGAAAATAAACCTTTATAAAATATCACCTGGGATTAGGTTTTTAGAATTTGGAGTCTCGTTTTACTTCTTGATTTTTTAAATGTTGTTTAGTCCTATCCAGTTTAATGAGCTTGGCTGTGATGGAAATGCACAAATTGAGGGTACAGTTAGTTTTCCCTCCAGTGAAAAACACGGAGGTATGAAACCAACATGAGAAGTCAGTTACTTTAAAAAAAATTATTACTAAAGAAATATCCTTGTATATTTAAAAAGTATCTCATCTTCTCTCTTATCCTCCCACATTTTCAGAAGGAATTAAAATGCAGCTGTGGGAGGAAATTTTTTATATTTATTAAAAAAAAAACTAACCCTGGTATTCAGCAATTATGTGGGTATAATAGTAAGATTATATACATTTCAATATTAATATGTGCAACAAAGGTTTCAGTTAATTTGTTAAAAAATTTCACTTAACTGTATTATTGATAGATGGCCTTCAGGTAATATGTAAGCTACATGGGAAACACAAATCATTAGAGTGCATACAATCTTAGTGACATGTCTACTAGCTTAGAGTTTGTGCTGACTGATATCTTATAGGTACATGGTAGATCAGATAACCTAAAACATATATTCAAATCAGTAAGACCGGCTAATTTGAAGTCAGACAGGATGGGAATATTAGGAATGGTATGCATCTCTTTTGAGGATATAGCAAAGAATCAGCTTAATCATAATTATATGATTAATCATGCATAGTATTTGAATGGTGAATGCAACACAACAAAGAAAACAAAAGTAGTCTCCTGCTTAAGGTACATATAGGTCACTAGTTTCAAGTTTTAGGAATAAAGAGGTGAAATTTGGGTTTAAATAATCACTTTGAAACTTACTAGATGTATGATTATTTTTAATTTGCAAAAATTCCCTGAATCTGTTTCTCCAATTTTGAGTTGTAGACAATATTGAATTTTTAAGCTTATTGTGAGAACAAATAATATATGTAAAAAGGTTTGGTGCATGCTTACACTCGATCCAAATGATATTCTTTACAACTGCATAAATTAGCTGATTTAAACAGTATAGCTCTTTTATGGCATTCTTGAAAATCTATTCTATAGCATAGTCATGTCCGTATTTTATTCTCACTCCCTCTGCCTATAATGGTATAAAAGTCTATGATAAGGCTAAGTAACTTTCATAATTCCAATTATTTTTATAATTCACAATCTGAAATCAAGACAGAAAACAAAAAATGAAAAGAATCTTCAGACAGAACTGTCACTGTACTGTTTTATGAAAACTTCACCTCTTTAATGATTGCCTATTTTATTTACTTTTGTCAGGGTTCCTAACAGAGATAGATAAATATCATTCCTCCTTGCTATTCATAATTTAAAGCCTAGTTTTTTAGTTCACTGTGACCTTCCTCTTTTCTGCATGTTATTACCTACATAGAACACTTTAGTGAACACTATCACCTATGGTTTGATATATTCAAGGGCTGAAAGAAAAAAATAAAACCAGCAAACAATATTATACCCAGGAAAGCTGCTCTTCAGAAGTGAAAGAGAGAAAAAGACTTCCAGACAAAGATTGAGGAACTTCATCAACACTAAGCCTACAATACAAGAAATACTAAATGGTAGTGCTTCAAGTTGAAATGAAAGCAAAAGCATGAAAAAACTGTAAAAGTATTAAACTCATTGGTAAAGGTAAACAGACAGTCAAATTTTGAGTGCTTCAATACTCTAATGGCGGTGTGTAAATTACATTTAACTCCAGTACAAAAAATTAAAACAAAAGTATTAGAAATAGCTAATAACTATAGCTATAATAATTTGCTAATGTTTATAATATATTAAAAGCTATTATTTGTGACATGAATAGCCTAAAAATTGTGAGGGAGAAGTAAAATATGGAGTTTTAAAAATGTGATTAAAGATAAGTTACTGTCAGTTTAAAATAGACTGTTATGTTTTGTGTAAACCTCAAGGTAACCACAGGCTTTCCTGGTGGCTCAGACAGTAAAGAATTCAACTGCAATGCAGGAGACTTGGGTTTGATCCCTGGACTGAAAAGATCCCCTGGAGAAGGGCATGTCAAACCCCTCCAGTACTCTGGCCTGGAGAATTCCCATGGGCAGAGGAGCCTGGTGGGCTATCGTCCATGAAGTTGCAAAGTCAGACATGACTGAGTGACTAAGCACAGCACAATGTAACCACAAAGAAGAAATTTCAATTAGATACAAAAAAAAAGAGAGAGAGAGAGAGAGAAAAGAATATATCATTTCAAAAAAATCAGCAAATCATAAACTATGATAGCAAGAGAGGAAGAAAGAAATAAGAAATTATAAAGCATCAGAAAACAACAAAATGGCAATAGTAAATCATTACCTATTTTATTTAACATTACTTTAAATGTCAATAGTTTGAATTCCCCAATCAAAATATGAATTAAGAAGCAGAATGGAACAATATTGTGCCTAGAAGAGACTCGCCTCTACTTTGAAAACAAAAAGACTGAAAGTGAAGGGATGGAAATAGATATTTCATGTAAATGGTTGCCAAAAGGTAGCGGGGGTCACTATACTTATATTACATAAAATAGACTTTCATTCAAAAATCTGTTACAAGACACAAGGAAGGCACTATAAAATGATAAAGTGATCAATGAATCAAGAGAATATTTTAAGAAGTGTAAATGTAGATACACCCAACATTGCAACACCTAAATATGTAGAGCAAATATTAACAGAACTAAAGGAAGAAATAGACAGCAATACAGTAATAGTAGGGAGCTACTTCAACATTCACTTTCAATAAAGGATAGATCATCCAGAGAGAAAATCAATGAAGAAAGGGCAGGGTTGAATAACACCACAGAATAAATGAACCCAACAGACATATACAGCACATTTCACCAAGAAGCAGCTGAATATACTTTCTTCTGAAGTGCATATAAACATTTTCCATGATAGATCATATGCTATGCTACAAAGTAACTCTTAACAAATTTAAGAATATTTAATATATACCCCAATAATGTGAAACTGAAAATCAACAATAGGAGGAAAATTCACAAATATGTGAGATTAAATGGCACATTTCTACATCATCAATGGGTTAGAGGAGAAATCAAAATGGAAATCAAAAGTATCTTGAGAGAAACAAAAATAGAAACACAACACACTGAAATTTATGGGGTGCAGCTAAAGCTGTTCTTAGAGAGACGCTTACAGTTATAAATGCCTGTTATGAAAAAAGAAAGATATGAAATATATAATCTAACTTTAAACATAGGAAAGGGAGCAAACTAAGCACAAAGTTATCCAGAGGGGAAAAATAACAAATATTAGAGCAAAAATAAATGAAATGGAGACTAAAAAACAATAGAAAAGAATCACTGACACTTTTTACAAAGATAACAAAATTGGCTAACCTTTAGTTAAACTACCAAGAGAGAAATCAGATAGATGACCTCAGTAGTGAAAGAGGAGACATCACTGCTGATACCATAGAAATATAAAGGATCATAAGAAATTACTATCAACAACAGTATGCCAATAAATTGGAAAATCTAGAAGAAGTGAATTCCTGGAACCATACAAACTCCTAAGACTGAATTATGAAGAAAGAGAAAACGTGAACAGATCAATAATGAATAAGGAGATTGCCAACATATGGAGAAAAACACACATATTTTCAATGGATGAATGGAAAAAGAAAATGTGGCATATGCATGCAGTGGGTACTATTTAGCTTTTGAAAAAGAAGGAAATCCTGCTCTTAGTAACAACTTGGATGAAACTGTAGGACTTTATTCTAAGTGAAATAAGCTAGGCAGAGAAAGACAAACGCTGAATGATTTCACTTATGTGTTGAATCTTAAATTTTCAAATGCATAAAAAAAATGAGAGTAAATGATGATTGCCAGGGGCTGGGAGATTGGATGAAGGAGGATAATTTGATCAAATGGTAGAATTTCTATTAAGCAGAATAAATGAGTTCTAAATGTCTACTGCATACCATGTTGACTATAGTTAATAATACAGAACTGTGTGCTTGATATTTACTAAGGGAGTAGATCTTAAATGTTCTAAGTAACAAAATAAGGCAACAATGGTGAGGTGATGTCTATGATAGTTAGCTTAATTGTGGTAAACATAGAAGTATATCAAAATATCACATTTTACACTTAAATATATGTTGATTCTTATTTGTCAACTGTACTTAAAACTGAGGAAAATAATACAATGAAACACAATAACAGTGTAATACTTGGGCAATATAATTAAAAAAAACAGATTTATTTAGCTAAAAGATATATTCTTTTTTTTAATTATTTTATTTATTTTTTCCTTTACATCATCGTGTTGGTTTTGCCATACATTGAAGATATATTGTTAATTGTGTATGTACTTCAGTTCTCACTTTACTTTTGAGGGTAAACAAAACATATTTTAAGAAAAAGGAACTTTTTTTTTCTGCTGTGAATGTGAATGGCATTTTATTTTTACTCTTGAGTTTCAGATAATTATTCATGAATTAAATTGAAGGATAATCTTCTGCTTGGAAGACTTTATAAGATACAATTTTGTGATATACAAGTAACTAGAGACTTATGTGATCACTATAGCTTGTAATTTTAATAGGTAATTAAACTCTTACATTTAGTCTAACAAAAGATAATGAGATTAAATAATGCTCCATCTCCTTCCAGTGGTATAATGACAATTACTATTTTCTCTCTGGTTGCTTTAACACCCCCAAAATGATTTTTAAATTATACACATCAGTTCAGTTCAGTCACTCAGTCGTATCTGACTCTTTGTGACCCCATGAATTACAGCACTCCAGGCCTCCCTGTCTATCACCAACTCCCGGAGTGCACACAAATCCATATCCATCAAGTCGGTGATGCCATCCAGCCATCTCATCCTTTGTTGTCCCCTTCTCTTCCTGCCCTCAACCCCTCCCAGTATCAGGGTCTTTTCCAGTAAGTCAGCTCTTGGCATGAGGTGGCCCAAGTATTGGAGTTTCAGCTTCAACATCAATCTTTCCAATGAATACCCAGGACTGATCTCCTTTAGGATGGACTGCTTGGATCTTCTTGCAGTCCAAGGGGCTCTCAAAATCTTCTCAAAAACCACAGTTCAAAAGCATCAACTCTTGGGCGCTCAGCCTTTTTCACTGCCCAACTCTTACATCTGTACATGACTCCTGGAAAAACCATAGCCTTGACTAGATGGACCTTTGTTGGCAAAGTAATGTCTCTGCTTTTCAATATGCTGTCTAGGTTGGTCATAATTTTCCTTCCAAGAAGCAAGCATATTTTAATTTCATCGCTGCAATCGCCATCTGCAGTGATTTTGGAGCCCAAAAAAATTAAGTCTGACACTGTTTCCACTGTTTCCCCATCTATCTCTCATGAAGTGATGGGACCAAATACCATGATCTTAGTCTTCTAAATGTTGAGCCTTAAGGCAACTTTTTCACTCTCCTCTTTCACTTTCATCAAGAGGATTTTTAGTTCCTCTTCACATTCTGCCATTAGGGTCATGTTGTCTGCATATCTGAGATTATTGATATTTCTTCCATCAATGTTTATTCCAGCTTGTGCTTCTCCCAGCCCAGCGTTTCTCATGATGTACTCTGCATATAAGTAAATAAGCAGAGTGACAATATACAGCCTTGATGTACTCCTTTTCCTATTTGGAACCAGTCTGTTGTTCCATGTCCAGTTATAACTGTTGCTTCCTGATCTGCATACAGGTTTCTCATGCAAAGATGGGCTTGATAAAGGACGGAATGGTATGGACCTAACAAAAGCAAAAGATATTAAGAAGAAGTGGCAAGAATACACAGAAGAATTGTACAAAAAAAGATCTTCACTATTCAGATAATCACGATGGTGTGATCACTCACCTAGAGCCAGATATCTTGGAATGTGAAGTCAAGTGGGCCTTAGAAAGCATCACTGCAAACAAAGCTAGTGGAGGTGATGGAATTCCAGTTGAGCTGTTTCAAATCCTAAAAGATGATTCTGTGAAAGTGCAGCACTCAATATGTCAGCAAATTTGGAAAACTTAGCAGTGGCCACAGGACTGGAAAAGGTCAGTTTTCATTCCTATCCCAAAGAAAGTCAATGCCAAAGAATGCTCAAACTACCATACAGTTGCACTCATCTCACACGCTAGTAAAGTAATGCTCAAAATTCTCCAAGCCAGGCCTCAGCAATACATGAACCATGAACTTCCAGATGTTCAAGCTGGTTTTAGAAAAGGCAGAGGAACCAGAGATCAAATTGCCAACATCCGCTGGCTTATCAAAAAAAAGCAAGAGAGTTCCAGAAAGACATCTACTTCTGCTTTATTGATTATGCCAAAGCCTTTGACTGTTTGGATCACAATAAACTGTGGAAAATTCTTAAAAAGATGGGAATACCAAACCACTTACCTGTCTCTTGAGAAATTATACATCTATATACATATATATGTATATACACATGTTAGTGAAATAGCATGAGCTAAATTAGATTTCTCCTTAATTAAAATAATAGAGTTTCAATAGAATTCAACTTAAAAATTTCTTACAAATCTATTTTTGGTTAGATTAAATAGTATATATTTTGATAAAACTGAGCCATATATTCCTGTTGGAAATTCTTCCAGGTTCTCTAATGTTTGTCATCATAAGATAGTGCTGTAGACTGAATATATAGCTCTCTATCCATTTCTTTACTGCTGAATGAAAAGAACTAGACAGATGTAATGCTGCAGGAATCCTTGGCATGACTGACAGAAGGACTCTCTTGTACAGGCTTTACAGGTGTTAGGTTTGAATTTCAATTCAGAGAGTTGAGAGCATTCTGTGAGTGACAGAAAAACAACTTTACAGGGATGTGGTGTCTGCTCACACACTTTTTGGAGCTATGTGTTGGTAACAAAGGAAAAGCACCATACATGTTTATACAGTATCTCTGAAGTGCTTCTCCTTGGTGGGGGAAGGGGAAAGAGTAGATGATACAGTAGAAGGTAGGAGTAGGAGAGGGAGAGTGATGTGTCCTCTTTTCCTTCCACATAAAAATGTGGTATGTATCCCTCAGCGGCTTCCTACCTGCCAAGTCTCCTTTCTTTCATAGATGCTGTAAATAATGGTAGTGAAGGACATTCTTTTCTTTCTTTCCAGCTCCTCATAAATGACTTTGCTTTGGCAGAAAGTACACAGATGGCTGACTTCCTGCTAACAGTCATCCTAAGGCTCCATTTATAAGAGCTTGCCCTTTCAAGGTTGAATACTTTTTCACTGAATATCTGAATTGGATGTAATACTCTTTTGCATAGAGTTAATTTCCGGAAATATTTCATTTATACAACCACAAAGTGAACCTTTGAAGGACTTTCTCTTTTAGCTAAAATGGTGAAAGTGAGGCAACAAAATAAAAATGAGGATAAGTTCCCAACTTTGTGTGCATTTATTATTTGATAAAAATGTCAGTACCATTTATTTTGGGTCCTGAGCATTTATAGATAAATCATTTAACTGACTGAATTTTCACTATCAGCAAAGGATGCAAATATACCTTCTAGTGTTTAACTAAGCAGAAAACTCTTATTTGGCCAATGCCAAGAAGACAAGACCCAGATAATCACGATGCTGTAATCACTCACCAAGAGCCAGACATCCTGGAATGTGAAGTCAAGTTGGACTTAGGAAGCATCATTTCAAACGAAGCTAGTGGAGGTGATGGAATTCCAGTTGAGCCAGTTTAAAGACCAAAAGATGATGCTGTGAAAGTGCTGCACTCAATATGTCAACAAATTTGGAAAAGTATAGTGGCCACAGGACTGGAAAACAATCAGTTTTCAATCCAATCTCAAAGAATGGCAATGCCAAAAAATGTTCAAACTACAATATAATTGCACTCTTCTCACACGTTAGCTCAAAATTCTCCAAATAAAGCTTCAACAGTACTTGAACTGTGAAATTCCAGATGTTCAAGTTGGATTTAGAGAAGACAGAGGAACCAGAAATCAAATTGTCAAGCTCTACTGGATCATCAAAAAAGCAAGAGAGCTCCAGTAAAACATCTACTTCTGATTCATTAACTATGCCAAAGCCTTTGACTGTGTGGATCACAACAAACTTTGGGAAATTCTTCACGAGATGGATATATCAGACCACCTTACCTGCCTCCTAAGAAATCTGTATTCAGGTCAAGAAGCAAGAGTTAGAACTCTACATGGAACATCAGACTGGTCCCCAATTGGGAAGGGAGTATGTCAAGGCTGTATGTTGTCACCCTGCTTATTTAACTTATATGCAGAGCACATCATGTGAAGTGCTGGGCTGGATGAAGCACAGGCTGGAATCAAGATTGCTGGGAGAAGCATCAATAACCTCAGATATGCAGATGACACTACCTTTTTGGCAGAAAGTGAAGAATTAAAGAGCCTCTTGATGAAAGTGAAAGAGGAGAGTGGAAAAGTTGGCTTATAGCTCAGCATTCAGAAAACTAAGATCATGGCATCACTTTATGGTCCCATCACTTCATGGCAAATAGATGGGGAAACTGCAAACAGTGACAGATTTTACTTTGTTGGGGGCTGCAAAGTCACTGCAGATGGTAACTGCAGTCATGAAATTAAAAGACAAAAGAAAAACCAACCTAGACAGCATATTAAAAAGCAGATGCATTACTTTGTCAGCAAAGATTCATCTAGTCAAAGCTCTGATTTTTCCAAATAGTCATGCATGGATATGAGAGTTGGACTATAAAGAAAGCTGAGCACCAAAGAATTGATGCTTTTGAACTGTGGTGTTGAAGAAGACTCTTTAGAGTCCCTTGGACTGCAAGGAGATCCAACCAGTCAATCCTAAGGAAATCAGTCCTGAATATTCATTGGAAGGACTGATGCTCCAGCTGAAACTCCAATACTTTGGCCACCTGATGTGAAGAACTGACCCATTGGAAAAGACCTTGCTTCTGGGAAGGATTGAAGTCAAGAGGAGAAGGGGATAGCAGAGGATAAGATGGTTGGATGGCATCACCGACTTGATGGACATGACTTTGAGCAAGCCCTCGGAGCTGGTGATGGACTGGGAAGCCTGGCATGCTGCAGTCCATGGGGTCACAAAGAGTTGGACAGTACTAAATGACTGAACTATTGTGAACTAAGTAGACAAGAAGATAGGTAAGAAATTGCCTCAGGTGCAGCAGAGCTGAGGTGAGATTAAACGCGACTGTTTTCATTGGAATGTCTTCATAATCAGGCCATAGTATGGAGGGTATTATTGGAAATCTGTGTCTCTCCAGAAAACCACTAAGAGGCTCCGAGCTAGCACTTGGCTCCTTGTTACTAGTCGTATTATGACAAGTGAGCTATTCAGTCAGCTATTGTGAGATTCAAATCAACTCCTCAGTGATCCAGTCCTACTTCTGTAGTTTCCTAACTACACTCAAAAAGAAGATATAAGGGTTGGGAAGATGGAAAATCATGGAAGAGAAAGGAAAACAAGGGAAACTCAAAAAAGGATTAAGAAGAGATATGAAGAGTTTCAATGTGGTGATTTCTTCTTTTTTACCTTTTTATTAGTTTTTCACAAATGAAGTATTGTCACACAGGTCATAACATTCATTTTGTGTTTATTGAAATGTATACATGGTCAGTATGTTTATTTTTGTGACTTGTATGTCTATATTTAAGATCAATTTTATATTCTCTATATTCTATGCTAAATATTAGCCCATTTAATCATCTATCAGTTTTATTTATCAGTTAAATATTATTCCAACTTTATAGAAAAAAAAATCAATATAGGTTGCATCATTTTCTCATGCAACTCGTACATTAAGATGGAGCCTAAATCTGTTAGATGCCCAAGTCCCTTCTCTTTCCATCATACAATGCTTCTACTTTCAAGTCTCAGAATTTATGCAAGAACATTCCTTTAACATCATGCAGTGGTTGCTGGGAGATTTTCCCCACCTTTATTTACTTTCCACTCCCTTATTTACTTTAAAGCACCAGATACACTCAGTGAGAAGGCTACTAATGTTGATAGTAGCTGACATTTATTATGCTTTTTCATTCTGATAATGTGAACTGCTTCAATTTGTAAGAAAATTTCAATTTGAATATCAGGGTCCATGATGCTTTCAATGTTTTTCGTATATAATGAAAGAAAAGAAAAATGATTAGTTTATAGAACGCTGATTCTGCATTCATTTGACATCATATCCATGCAGAGACCTTTAGAGGTTTCAAATGATGAGATTAAGATTATAAGCTTTGCCTTAGCCTGGTCTTGAGGGTTGGAATTCCTACTTTTCTACTAATAATCATATGACACCCACAACTTACTCACAGCTTCAGAGTTTGAGTTTCCTGGTCTGCAAAGTTAGCATAACGACTATAATAACATTTTAGTATAGTAAATTAAATGACTTGAGATTTAAGTGTTTAAGCAAAGCCTGGAAACATGAGAAAGCTATCCTAAGTATTTATATTAGAAATAGAGATACAGTCATAAAATAAGTTGCCAAGTGCACAGAGCCGAATAAATGGCGAAGCCTGGATTTGGAAAAACAAACAAACAAACAAATTAGAGTGTGAAGCTGAATTATTACTCAGCATGTTTAGCAGAATATGCAATCATTTTGGAGTTCCACTGTTTTATTTAAACATAAATAGTTTTTATTGTTTTATTTTCTATCACTGAAGAAGTTCACTCATGTTCAAAATGACTGAAATAGAATCCAGCTTGAAGTGCATATATTTCAAGGTCACTAGAGTTATCACCTACCTCTTAGTAGTTGAGCTCTTGAAAAATGTCTCTCCCCCTTCACACAAGGAATCAGTGGTTGTGGTAAATACACAGTGAAGGTTCAGCTAATCTGTAGGACACATTCAGAATAAATCTGTATTGAAAGCAGATTCAAGAGTGCTTCAAGTAGCAACAACTTTTGAACAAATGTGTGCACTGATGTGCATCTCTGGCCAGAGGATGAGATGGTTGGAAGGCATCACTGACTTGATGGACATGAGTTTAAGCAAGTTCTGGGAGATGGTGAATGACAAGGAAGCCTGGAGTGCTGCAGTCTATGGGGTCACAAAGGGTTGGACATGACTGAGTGAACAGCAAAAGTTTAAATAGATTTTTCTGAAACATATTACGGAGTTATATGTTTAAATTTGTTTTTGATAAGTATGTACATTTCCTATAATAAATAATTTCTTTTCTGGCTTTCCACTGACCAATTTCATCTAAAGCTAGATTTGATACCGAAGAGAACTATACAGTATTTTCATTTTCATTTTACTTCAGATTTAATGCATCCTTTCCCTAATTTATATTTTTTGATTTCACAAAAAAAAAAAAAAATGGGTGAGGTAAATGAGGTCCACACAGAGAAAGATCATTTGAGGGGAAAAAATCCTCCTACAGAAACATGTTATATTTGAATTGACTCTGTGGAAGAGGGAAAGGGTGGGATGATATGGGAGAATGGCATTGAAACATGTTAATTATCATATGTGAAATCAATCGCCAGCCCAGGGTTGATGCTCGGGGCTGGTGCACCGAGATGTCCCAGGGGGAGGGAATCAGGAGGGAGGAGGGAGGGGGCTTCTGGAGGGGGAGCATATGTAAACCCATGGCGGTTTCATGTCATTGTATGGCAAAACCAACACAATAAAAAAAAAAAAAAAGTAAAAAAACACTTTTGAGAATTGATTTCGGAACACCTTGAGTGTAAAGTGAAATGGGCCTAGGAAGGATTACTATGAACAAAGTTAGTGATGATGGAATTCCAATTGAGCTATTTAAAATCTTAAAGGATGATACTGTTAAAGCGCTGCACTCAATATATCAATAAATATGGAATAGCACAGCAGTGGCCACAGAACTGGATAAGGTCAGTTTTAATACCAGTCCCAAAGAAGGGCAGTGCCAAAGAATGTTCAAACAATCATAAAGTTGTACCCACTTCACATACTAACAAGGTTATTCTCACAATCCTTCAAGCTAGGCTTTAGCAGTACATGAACTGAGAGCTTTCAGAAGTACAAGCTGGGTTTAGAAAAGGCAGAGGAACAAGAGATAAAATTGCCAAAATTTATCAGATCCTGGAGAAAGCAGAGGAATTCTGGAGAAACATGGGACTAGACCACCTTACCTTGAGTAACCAGTAGGAGGTTAAGAAACAACAGTTAGAACTAGACATGGAACAACTAACTGGTTTCAAATTGGGAAAGGAGTACAACAAGGCTGTGAGTTGTCACCCCGCTTTTTTAATTCTTTTCAGAGTACATCAGGTGAAATGCCAGAATGAATGAATCAAAGCTGGAATCATGATCTGAGCCACAGTCAACTGCCTGTCTAGTATTTGCTGACTATACAGAGCTTCTCCATCTTTGGCTGAAAAGAATATAATCAATCTGATTTCGGTATTAACCACCTGGTGATGTCCATGTGTGGAGTCTTCTGCTGTGTTGTTGGAAGAGGGTGTTTGCTGTGACTGGTATGTTCTCTTGGCAGATCTCTATTAGCCTTTGTCCTGCTTCATTCTGTCCTCCAAGGCCCAATTTGCCTGTTACTCCAGGTGTTTCTTGACTTCCTACTTTTACATTTCAGTCCCCTATAATGAAAAGGACATCTTGTTTGGGTGTTATTTCTCAATGATCTTGTAGGTCTTCATAGAACCATTCAACTTGTTCAACCATTGCAAGAGAGCATCAGAGGGCAGACACACTGAAAGCATAAAACCAGAAAACCAGCCAATCTGATCACATGAACCACAACCTTGTCTCACTCAATGAAACTAAGCCATGCCATATGGGGCCACCCAAGACGGTTGAGTCATGGTGTAGAAGTCTGACAGATTGTGGTTCACTGGAGGAGGGAATGATAAACCACTTCAGTATCCTTGCCTTGAGAACCCCATGAACAGTATAAAAGGGCAAAAAGATAGGACACTCAAAGATAAACTGCCCAGGTCAGTAGGTGCCCAATATGTTACAAGAGATCAGTGGAGAAATAACTCCAGAAAGAATGAAGGGATGGAGCCAAAGCAAAAACAATACCCTGTTGTGGATGTGACTGGTGATAGAAGCAAGGTAGGATGCTCTAAAGAACAATATTGCATAGGAACCTGGAATGTTAGGTCCGTGAAACAAGGAAAATTGGAAGTGGTCAAACAGGAGATGACAAGAGTCAATGTTGACATTCTAGAAATCAGCCAACTGTGATGGACTGGAGTGGGTGAATTTAACTCAGATGACGATTATATCTACTACTGTGGGCAAGAATTTAGTAGAAGAAATAAAGTTGCCAATATGGTCAACAAGAGAGTCTGAAATGCAGCACTTGGATGCAATCTTAAAAATGACAGAATGATCTCTGCAATTTTTCAAGGCAAACCATTCAGTATCATGGTTATCCAACCCTATGCCCCAACCAGTAATGCTGAAGAAGATGAAGTTGAACAGTTCTATGAAGACCTACAAGACCTTTTAGAACTAACACCCCAAAAGGGAAAACTGGACAGCTTTATGTTAAAGAATGAAATTAGAACACTTCCTAACACCATACACAAAAATAAACTCAAAATGGGGATTAAAATCCTAAAGGTAAGACCAGAAACTAGAAAACAATTAGAGGAAAATATAGGCAGAACACATTATGACATAAATCACAGCACGATCCTCTATGATCCTCCTCCAAGAATAATGGCGATGAAAACTAAAAATCTGGGATCTAATTAATATTAACTTTTGTACAGCAAAGGAAACTATAAACAAGGTGAAAAGACAATCCTCAGAATGGGAGAAAATAATAGCAAAGGAAACAACTGACAGAGGATTAATATCCAAAATACACAAGTATATCATACAATAAATACTGGAAAAACAAACAACCCAATCAAAAAGTGGACAACAGACCTAGGCAGACATTTCTCCAAAGAACATACACAGATGGCTAATAAACACATAAGAAGATGGTCAACGTTATTCATTTTTGGAGAAATGCAAATCAAGATTACAATGAGACCTCACACTGGTCAGAATGGTCATCATCAAAAAAAAAAAATCTACAAGCAAGAAATGCTGGAGAGGGTGTAAAGAAAAGGAAACCCTCTATGAAAGACAGTATGGAGATTCCTTTAAAAACTAAGAATAAAATTATCTTATGACCCAGCAACCCCACTCCTAGGCATATACCCTTAGGAAACTAAAACTGAAAAAGACACAGGTACCCCAAAATTCATTGCAGCACTGTTTGCAATACCCAAGACACAGAAGCCACCTAGATGTCCACTGACAAGTGAATGGATAAAGAAGCTATGGTGATATATACAATGGAATATTATTCACCCATAAAGTCAGTTCTAATGGGGTGGATGAACCTAGAGACTATTATGCAGAGTGAAGTAGGTCAGAAAAAGAAAAACAAATATCATATACTAATGCATATATATGGAATCTTGAAAACTGGTACTGATGCAATTATTTGCAGAGCGGCAATGAAGACACAGACACAGAACAGACTTATGGACATGGGAGCAGGGGAGGAAGGAGACGGTGGAAGGTATGCAGAGAGTAACATGGGAATTTATAAGAAAAAAAGATTGCTGGGAGAAATATCAACAGTGTCAGATATGCAGATGATACCACTCTAAAGAAAAACTTAAGAACCTCTTGATGAGCGTGAAAGAGGAAAACGAAAAGGCTGGCTTGAAACTCAACATTCAACATTCCAAAATCTAAGATCATGGCCTCTGGTACCATCGCTTCATGGCAAATAGAAGGGGATAAAATGAAAGTGGTGGCATATTTTATTTTCTTGGGCTACAAAATCACTGTGGACAGTGACTGCAGCCATGAAATTAAAAGATGCTTGCTACTTGGAAAGAAAGTGCTTATTAAAAAGCAGAGACATCACTATGCTGACAAAGGTCTGTATAGTTAAAGCTAGCGTTTTCTCAGTAGTCGTGTATGGATGTGAGAGTTGGACCGTAAAGATGGCTGAGTGCTGAAGAACTGATTCTTTTGAAGTGTGGTGTTGGAGAAGACTCCTGAGAGTCCTTTGGACTGCAGGAAAATCAAACCAGTCAATCCTAGTTGATTTATAGTGTTGAGTTAGTTTCAGGTACAGCAAAGTGATTCAGTTACACACATATATATATCCATTTCTTTTAAAATTCTTTTTCCATTCAGGTTGTTGCAGAGTATTGAACAAAGTTCCCTGTGTTTTTTGGTTATCTATTTTAAATACAGCAGTGTGTACTTGTCAGCCCCAAACTCCTTAACCATCCCTCTTCATCAACCCTTCCTTCCTGGTAACCATAAGTTCATTCTATAAATCTGTTGGTTTGTTTCTGATTTATAAATAATTTAATCTGTTTTATTATTTTTTAGATTCTGCATATAAGCTATATCAGGATTCCCAGGGAGCACTAGAAGTAAAGAACATGCCTGCCAATGGAGAAGACATAAGTGATGTGGATTCAATGCCTGGGTTGGGAACATTCCCTGGAGGAGGACATGGCAACCCACTCCAGTGTTCTTGCCTGGAGAATTCCATGGACAGAGGAGCCTGGCAGCCTACAGTCCATGGGGTCCCAGAGAGTTGAACACAACTGAAGCAACTTAGCATGCATGCATGCATAAGTAAAATCGTATGATTATTGCCTTAAATGGGAGGAAGGAAAATATCAGGAGGACAAAGACAAACTAGTATTCCTCCAACTTATCCTATGCCTTAGTATGGAAGGGGAATTCAGACATAAGTGAAAGAGGACAGTATGTTAGTTGCTCAGTCTGCCAAGTCTTTGCAATCTCATAGACTGTAGCCTGTCATGCTCCTCTGTTCATGCAATTCTCCAGGCAAGAAGACCAGAGTAGGGTGTCATTCCCTTGTCCAGGGGATCTTCTCAACCCAGGAATTAAACTTTGGTCTCCCACACTGCAGGCAGATTTTTTTACCACTGAACCACAAGTTTGAACTAGGAAAAGACTACTCTAAAGCTCTCTGTGCAACACTCTTCTTGTTCTGTTGCTAGTGAGGGATGACTGCTGAAAGCCAAGCAAAACCTTGGAAGTGGAAATATTACAAGGAACTTACTTACATATGCTATTCCAGGAACTTGATCTCTTAAGGTGTATGTGATACTTACCATAAAAAATACTTTGATACAAAATATCTGTTCATTCTTTAATCTATTCATCAAGTAAATACACTATGATACAAAAATATTCAAAGTTGAAATTATCTGTAGAATAAGCTCCTTAACAGAAGGCAGCCTCTAGAACAAGTGATGCTCGATGAGCACCACCTCCTGGTAGCTGTGCCATGTGCAGCCCCTGCTCTTTACTTACGCTGGATGCACTGACTTGCCTCTAATGAACATAATTTGGCTGAGGGGGTGGGAAGGCACTTACAGATGAGACTGGAAGTGGACGGTGGCCTCTGTTTTGGGCACTGTCTCACTCTCTCTTCTCTCTCCCTGGAGGAATACAGCTGCCTTTTCAAAAAAGACCTGAGGAGGAATGTGGTAAGCCTGATGGTGGATCCTCCCTGAAGTTGACTTACAGAAGGACCCACAGCCCCACCTACAGCTGGACCACCTAAGACCTAAAACAGAGACACTCAGCTTGCTGTGTCTGGATTTTCTGACTCACAAATATGAGATGATAACTATGTGTTAACCTGCTAGGTTTGGGAGCAAAAATTAAACAGCAATTACATCTAAGACACCTTGGCTTATACCAACAGAGTTCTAGGCTCTCAAAACAGTTTGTTATATTAAAAAAAAAAAGAGGAAGAAAAGCTTGAAGATTACTGAAGTAAAAATACAAAAAAATTAAAAATGTACAAGGATTATAATGCATGATGTCTCAATATTGGCACTTTTTTTTCAGGCAAGCAAAATTTTTAAGCCATATTTTCTTATCATTGGACACATGCTGAGAACAATTATATAAAAATGAATTATGGAGAAATATTACATTTTTGTATTGATATATAATATTTTTTTCTAAATTCAAATCTTTGTATCTCAAATAGAACATTCTACATGAACTTGATTCTGTCTTAGCTTAAGAGTAAGCGACCTGTTTTGTTACAGGAGATTAGATGGTATTACACTTTGATAGTAAACAATTAGCCCTTCAGCAATCTTGATTCCAGGTTGTGCTTCATCCAGCACAGCGTTCCTCATTATGTACACTGCATATAAGTTAAATAAGCAGTGTGACAATATAC
Source organism: Antilocapra americana (assembly GCA_007570785.1). NCBI lineage: Eukaryota > Metazoa > Chordata > Mammalia > Artiodactyla > Antilocapridae > Antilocapra > Antilocapra americana. The sequence continues at coordinate 5,077,290 of ML661334.1, read as the reverse complement.
AGCCTTGGCATACTCCTTTCCAGTTTGGAAACCAGTCTGCTGCTCCATGAATAGTTCTAACTGTTGCTTCTTGACCTAAACACAGTATTCAGGAGGCAGGTAAGGTGGTCTGGTATTCCCATCTCTTGAAGAATTTTCCACACTTTGTTGTGGTCCACACAGTCAAAGGCTTTGGCATGTCAATAAAATAGAAATAGATATTTTTATGGAACTCTCTTGCTTTTTTGATGACCCAACGGACGTTGGCAATTTGATCTTTGGTTCCTCTGCCTTTTCTAAACCCAGCCTGAACGTCTGGAAGTTCATGGTTTATGTACTGTTGAAACCTTGCTTGAAGAATTTTGAGCATTACTTTGCTAGCTTGTGAGATGAGTGCAATTGTGTGGTAGTTTGAACATTCTTTGGCATTGCCTTTCATTGGGATTGGGATGAAAACTGACCCTTTTCAGTGCTGTGGCCACTGCTGAGTTTTCCAAATTTGCTGACATATTGAGTGCAGCACTTTAACAGCATCATCTTCTAGGATTATAAATAGCTCAACTGGAATTCCATCACCTCCACTAGCTTTGTTCACAGTGATGCCTCCTAAGGCCCACTTGACTTCACATTCCAGGATGTCTGGCTGTAGGTGAGTGATCACACCATTGTGATTATCTGGGTCATGAAGATCTTTTTGTACAGTTCTTCTGTATATTCTTGGCACTTCTTAATATCTTCTGCTTCTGTTAGGTCCATATCATTCCTGTCCTCTAATGAGCCCATCTTTTCATGAAATGTTCCCTTGGCATCTCTAATTCTCTTGAAGAGATCTCTATTCTTTTGCATTCTATTGTTTTCCTTTATTCCTTTGCATTGATCACTGAGGAAGGATTTCTTATCTCTCCTTGCTATTCTTTGGAACTCTGAATTCTAATAGGTATATCTTTGCTTTTTTCCTTTGCCTTTAGCTTCTCTTCTTTTCTCAGCTATTTGTAAGGCCTTCTCAGACAACCATTTTGCCTTTTTGCATTTCTTTTTCTTGGGGATTGTCTTGATCCCTGCCTCCTGTACAATGCCATGAACCTCCATCCGTAGTTCTTCAGGCACTCTGTTTATCAAATCTAATCCCTTGAATCTGTTTGTAACTTCCACTGTATAATCATAAGGGATTTGACATAGGTCATACCTGGATGGTCTAGATTCCCGAGAGAAATATCAATAACCTCAGATATGCAGATGACACCACCCTTATGGCAGAAAGTGAAGAACTAAAAAGCCTCTTGTTGGAAGTGAAAGAGGAGAGTGAAACAGTTGGCTCAAAACTCAGCATTCAAAAAACTAAGATCATGGCATCTGGTTCCATCACTTCCTGGTAAATAGATGGGGAAACAATGCCAACAGTGACAGATTTATGAAATTAAAAGATGCTTGCTCCTTGGAAGAAAAGCTATGACCAAACTATACAGCATATTTAAAAGCAGAGACATGTCTTTGCCAACAAAGCTTCATCTAGTCAAAGCTATGGTTTTTCCAGTAGTCATGTATGGATGTGAGAGTTGGATCAAGAAAGCTGAGCGCCAAAGAATTGATGCTTTTGAACTGTGGTGTTGGAGAAGACTCTTGAGAGCCCCTTGGACTGCAAGGAGATCCAGCCAGCCCACCCTAAAGGAAATCAGTCCTGAATATTCATTGGAAGGACTGATGCTGGAGCTGAAACTCCAATACTCTGGCCACCTGATAAGAACTGATTCATTGGAAAAGACCCTGATGCTGGGAAATATTGAAGGCAAGAAGAGAAGGGGACAATAGAGGATGAGATGGTTGTATGGCATCACCAACTCGATGGACATGTGTTTGAGCAAGCCCTGAGAATAGTGATGGACAGGGAAGCCTGGAGTTCTGCAGTAAATGGGGACTTCTCAGTCAGACATGACTGAGCTATTGAAATAACTGAACCGAATTAGTCCTTCTGTACCATTGTTTCCCTGACATTCTTGGGATAGCTGTGATTGTCAGAGGGAAGCCACCTAAATGGTTTACATTATAGGTATTTGTATAGGTTTTCTTCCAGGTAAAAATGCAGTTAGTATGTTAAATGCCATTTCATTTAAGTCTATAAAAGATTCTCTATGAACAGCTCTGTTTTGCTTTAATCAAGGATGGAATGAAGGTGAATGATTACAAACAGACCTAGGAACAAGGTAACATGTTATCAGAAATTCATAAAAGTGGTCATATTTCTTTTTGAGCTGTTTATTGAGTGTGCATTAAAAGTTCAAATTGATGACATAAATTCAGGTGTTGTTGTTATTGTGTGGTTGCCAAGTCATGTTCAACTCTTCCTGACACTATAGACTGAGCCCACCAGGTTCCTCTGTCCATGGGATTTCCCAGGAAAAAATACACAGTGGGTTTTCATTTCCTTCCCCAGGAATCAAACCCACATCTATTGCATTGGCAGATGGATTTTTTAATGCTGAGCCACCAGGGAAGCCACCAGTCAGTGGTAGGTCTTCAGTATATATTTACAGATATAGACATATTTCACTTAAATAAAATTTCATTTTTTATTATGACATCAATTTTTCTAAATAATACTGCTTGGAGATGATTAAAATTGTATTTTTTGCTTATTACTTTTTTTGTTAGCTATTGTTGTGCCCTGCTATCATAAGAACTCCTAAAGATGACAGTTAAAGCATGTGTTGGAGAACTGTTGAAACCATTTTGTAGATCTTATCCTATATATGATATATCCTACCCATTCTGTATATGCCATATGCTACTTAGGAGCACAACTCCAGGGACTTCCCTGGTGGTCCAGTGGTTAAGATTTTACCTTCCAATGCAGGAGGTGTAGGTTCCATCCCTTTTTGCAAAGCTATGATTCCACATGCCTTGAGACCAAAAAACCAATAGAGAAAACAGAAAAATTATTGTAACAAAATTCAATAAATATTCTAAAAATGTCCACATTTTTTAAAAAGTCATAAAAAAGAAAATACCAATGCAACCCCATAGGACACCAGGACAGGCTAGTCCTTTCAGTCGACTGGCCTGCCGTAGAGACTGCTTCTGTCATATTTTACCTGTTATTTAGCAAACCAATTAAATTCAGGGACAAAATCCTTTAGACTATACTCTTATGATTGCATGACAATCACATGATACCTATTGAATTTAAATATTTTTTGTGGTTTAAATTTAATCATTTCTTCTAGTTCAAGTATTTTACTCAATTACTTTTGTCTTACGAGATAAAACACAAACTAGTTTTACAGTATTCATGAGTACTGGAATATCTCCAATCTTTTATGTTGCTTTGCTCAAAATAATGGGAAAGATAGCAATGAAGAGACATGAAACTACAATTTATTTTTCAGCTATGATCTCTTTTGTAATTGCAAAAGAAAATGATTAGACAAGACTAGTCCGCTGGTAAAAAATAGACAAAACAGCTTAAGCGTGTAACCCGAAGTAGTTGTCCAGCTGCAAGTGAGATTCAAGTCTTATATTATTTCTTAATCTGTTTAATAGTTTCACTTTATTGAAGTTTAAATTCCTTTAATAATAAAAGTCAGTTATATCGGATTACACCTGGCACTTCTACTCCCTCTCTGCTAAAAAAAGGGATGAAAGGCTCTTTTCTCCTGAATGTCCAGAATCAGATCAAACTGGGTTAGTAATATCCATTTTACATGTAATATTTATAGGAAAATAACCTAAATAAGGTTCAATATAACATGCTTTCATTTTTCTAGTACTTATTTAGTAGAGGTCTAATTCTAAGTGATACATAATATGGAGATTTGTGACATCAACAGTTTAGGCTCATAACAAGACAACTATAAGGCACAAGGAATCTACTTTGCTATCTATAGCTTAACATAGTATTTAAAATATCTACTAAATAATCTTTCAGTTCTTGGTGTTAGCTCAGATTTATCAATTTTTTCAATCAGTGGTTTACCATGTAATTCTATATTAATAAAATTCAGTTTAAAAGATCATAGAAACAAATTTAAAATGGATCCAAACAGATACCTGTCTCAATAACACAGATATACCCCTGGAACTCAAAGCTACCCTGTCACATGCCCTGTTTTCTATATTATTTAAAGCCATCTCAGGACCCACCTGAATAAAGCATGAGAAGCCAATCTCTTCTCCATTTGTGCACACTTTCTGTGACTTGGGGAAGGGGGTTCTTAGATCACCTCTTTAGGTACAAAACTGGAGCCCATTATCCAGAGTGAAGTAAGCCAGAAGCAAAAACAACAATACAGTATATTAACGCATATATATGGAATTTAGAAAGACGGTAACGAGAACCCAACAAGCGAGACAACAAAAGGAACACAGATGTGTAGAATAGACTCATGGACTTTGTGGATGAGGGTAAGGGTGGGATGATATGGGAGAAGGGCATTGAAGCATGTTAATTGTCATGTGTCTAATCAACCGCCAGCCCAGGATTGATGCTCGGGGCTGGTACAGCGAGATTTCCTGGGGAGGAGGGAGGAGGGAGGGGGGTTCCGGAGGGGAAGCATATGTAAACCCATGGTGATATCATGACAATGTATGGCAAAAACAATAAAAAAAAAAAAAAAAGATCCTACCTCCAAATATATGTCACATTATGAGATACAGATGCAAGCATTTCAACATAAGAATTTAGGGGGAACAAAATTCACTCCTGATATCACCCAAGTCTACAAATATGTCAGAAAATTTTTGTAGTTCCATGTGGACACCAAATGGCTACCCTGTGTTCCACATTCCAGGATAAGGCTTTTCCCTTTAACCTTGGAATCAAATAGGATTTATCTGTTTGATAATTTTTTTTTTTTCCCTAATGCAGCCCAGACTTGAGAAACATCTCGAATGAACAGGGAACAGAGAGGACTCTGGATGCCCCACTGATGAAGACAATGGCCACAATGTAGAACTAGCAGGTTGCCTCTCTTCACTTGGGTTTGTAAAACACAATTAGCAAAACATTACAGATGTAACAGAAGAGCGAGAATTATAAAAATAATCATGGTAGAGTTAAAAACTATTGGGGTGCAACTTAAATTCTGTCTTTATGTATTAAACCAAAAATTTGAAGTTCCAGAAAAATTAAAGGATTAAATATTTTAAAATCTAGAACTAAAAATTAGAATAGCTTTAAGCATAAAAGAAAGCAGAGCACCAAAGAATTGATGCTTTTGAACTGTGGTGTTGGAGGAGACCCTTGAGAGTCCCTTGGACTGCAAGGACATCCAATCAGTCCGTCCTAAAGGAAATCAGTCCTGAATATTCATTGGAAGGACCATTGCTCAAGCTGAAACTCCAATACTTTGGCCAACTGATGTGAGGAACTGACTCATTTGAAAAGACCATGATGCTGGGAAAGATTGAAGGCAGGAGGAAAAGGAGATGACAGAAGACGAGATGGTTGGATGGTATGACCAACTCAGTGGACATGAGTTTCAGTAAACTGAGGGAGTTATTGATGAATAGGGAGGCCTGGCATGCTGCAGTCCATGGGGTCACAGAGTCGGACATGACTGAGCCACCGAACTGAGCTGAACTAAGCATAACTATCAAATCTCTTTGGAAGAAAGAATTCTAAGCCAAAGGAAAACATGAGAAAAACATGAATGTTTTATATTTTTAAGACCTTATAAGATCATTTAAAATAAAAATAATAAAGTAGGCCAATTATCTGAAAAAAATATATTAAACCTCACTAAAAATGTTGAAAGTGTCCAAGTAGCAATCAAGAAGCATGCATAAAATATTATCAGATAAATTACAACATAAGAATTGGAAACAACATTACTTACTAGTAATCACAGAATTATAAACTAAAAGAAGATATCCTTTTTCACTTTGGGGAAAGAGAATGAAAAAAGAGAAAATATCAGCCCTAGTAATGTTATTGTGAAACTGATATTCACATACTGTTAACAAAAGTTTATTTAGGTTCAAGCTTTTGGAAAAGTTATTATAAAAATATTTATTTAATAATAGTTATGTTAGTATAACAGAGAGTGTACACATGTTTGTATAAAAATCATTCATATCCTTTGACCAAGTAAAAGTCTTATCCATAATTACAAAGTTCGAAAATCTCTAAGAAACACCTTTTTATTTAATCATTCGCCACAAAACAAAACCTATTTAGTGTAATAGTGTACATAGTCTATTGAAAAAATAGAAATGTGTTTGATAAGGGAGGTTTCTGCCTTAGACTTTAATGAGAGTGTCATTAATCATAGAATATACACAAAAATATGAAATTCCTCAATTCTGAACACACCTGGGCCAAGAATCTCAAATGAGCGTTAATGACCTGTGATTCCATTTTAGACAGTCCATCTTAGGTAATTATTATGAAATGCAGATAAAATCTTACTTGCTTTCAATTTAATTCTAGCAATGTTTATATCACTTAGTAATGGATAGGAAAAACTATCTAATAAGAGATTGTAAGTAAGCTATATAACTGGTAAAATATACACCTTGTGGAATGTTTACCAGACACCTAATATGGGTTGACAAAGTGAATAGTGACATAATATATCAGAAAAGTTTCAGCTACATTTTAAAAAGTGACTTAAACATAATTTTAAAATTTTCACATGTAGAAGTACAAAGTATGCAATTTGGACCTGGTTTTATGGCCCCCTGATTGTCAATTTTAGTTTCTATTCTACTGTTTTTATTGTGTTGCTGCAGATCCAAGGTGGCTGCCTGAGAATCATCCACTACATTCATACTCCAATGAGCAGGAACTGAACATTGTTCAGTTAACAATGTTAACGTTGTTCAGTTAACATTGTTCAGACTTGTTCCTAATCGGGAAAGGAGTACGTCAAGGCTGTATATTGTCATGCTGCTTATTTAACTTATATGCAGAGTACATCATATGAAATGCCAAGCTGGATGAAGAAAGAGCTGGAATCAAGATTTCTGGGAGAAATATCAATAACCTCAGATATGAAGATGACACTAACCCTCGTGGCAGAAAGTGAAGAAGAACTAAAGAGTCTCTTGATGAAAGTGAAAGAGGAGAGTGAAAAAGTTGGCTTAAAACTCAACATTCAGAAAACTAAAATCCTGGCACCTGGTCCCATCACTTCATGGCAAATAGATGAAGAAACAACTTGATTTTTGGTCTCCAAAATCACTGCAAATGGTGACTGCAGCCATGAATTTAAAAGATGCCTGCTCCTTGGAAGAAAACCTGTGACCAACCTAGACAGCATATTAAAAAGCAGACGTTACTTTGCCAGCAAATGTTCATCTAGTCAAAGCTATGGTTTTTCCAGTAGCCATGTATGAATGCGAGAGAATTTTGAAAAGTCAGAGTCTGACCTGCAGACAATTGAGAATGGACAAGTTAAACTATCTGTAATACAAACATCCTTACCAGTGTAAACCTTCACCTTCTATTGAAGACCTTGGAGAGTCTAGGGCAATCTAAGACCAAGTGAAATTATCCTGATGGGACTGACTCTGGCCTGCAGGAGCACATTTACTTTCATAAAACCCACCCTGTCCTTCAAACTCCCTAAACTCATATATTTTTACTCTCTGCTGGCAATTCTGCCATCTTGGCTGGCTTTTGTTGCTACATTTTGCAAACTATCTTTTCCATCTGACAGTTATGCTTAATTTCCCATCCCTGACACACGACTATTGCCTTCAGTTTGGCCTTTCACTCCACTACTTTTGCTGTTCCATAGGTAACCACACAATGAGGGGACCTTGAACTGAGAGCAGAACAGAGCAGAGTGTGTGAGTGCTTCTCAACATAATCCAAAGCTATTACCATATGCTATGAAAATCCAGAAATATTAGAGGAACTGATAAGTAATAATAGGATTTAAGCAGAAGACATTTAAAGCTAAGGGAAGAAGAAGAGCAAAAGCAAAAAACAAAATAAACAAAAAGGTTCTAAAAAACTAAAACAATCTTGATTACAAAAGAGAAAAGCCAAAGGTATAACATTTCCTGACTTTGTGTTACAAAGCTACAGTCATCAAAACAGCATGGTACTGGCACAAATGCAGACATGTAGATCAATGAAACAGAATATAGAGCCCAGAAATAAACCCAGGCATCTATGGGCAATTAATCTATGACAAAGGAGGGAAGAATATACAAAAAAGAAAAGATAGCCTTTTCAATAAGTGGTGCTGGGAAAACTGGACAGCTACATGTAAAAGAATAAGATTAGAAAATTCTCTTACACCATACACAAAAATATACTCAAAATGGATTAAAGACCTAAATTTAACACCTGAAACCATAAAAATCTTAGAAGAGAACATAGGCAGAACACTCTTTGAATTAAATCATAGCATTATTTTTTGGATGTTTTCTAAGGCCAAAGGAAAAAAAAATCAATGAATGGGGCTTAATTAAAATGAAAAGCCTCTGTGCAGAAAAGGAAACTATCAACAAAGTGAAGACAGCCTATGTCATGAGAGAAAATATTTGCTAATGATATGACCAAAAGGGGTTAAGCATCCAATATATATAAACAGCTCATATAACATCAAATAAAATAAACAACTCAATGTAAAAATAGGCATAAGACCTGAATATATATTTTTCCAATAGATGGCAAACAGACACATGAAAAAATGCTCAACATTGCTAAGCATCAAGGAGAGACAAGTCAGATATCACACCACACCTGTCAAAATGGCTATTATCAAAATGTTTATAAACAACAAATATTGGCAAGATTTTGGAGAAAAGAGAAGCCTAGTGAACTGTGTGATTGTAAATTGGTGCAGCCACTAAAACATTATGGAAATTCCTTTTTTAAAAAAAAACTAAAATTAGAGTTACCATATGTTTCAGCATGTCAAATAGATGAGGAAACAATGGAAACAGTGGCTGACTTTATTTTTCTGGTCTCCAAAGTCACTGGAGATGGTAATTGCATCCATGAAATTAAAAGACGCTTACTCCTTGGAAGGAAAGTTATGACCAACCTAGACAGCATATTAAAAAGCAGAGACATTACTTTTAGTAATGTCTAGTCCATATAGTCAAGGTTGTATTTTTTCCAGTAGCCATGTATGGATATGAGAGTTGGACTATACCAAAAGCTGAGCACAGAAGAATTGATGCTTTTAACTGTGGTGTTGGAGAAGACTCTTCAGAGTCCCTTGGACTGCAAGGAGATTCAACCAGTCCATTCTAAAGGAAATCAGTCCTGGGTGTTCATTGGAAGGACTGATGTTGAAGCTGAAACTCCAATACTTTGGCCACCTGATGCGAAGAACTGACTCATTTGAAAGGACTCTGATGCTGGGAAAAATTGAGGGCAGGAGAAAAAGGGGACGACAGAGGATCAGATGGTTGGATGGCATCACCGACTCAATGGACATGGGTTTGGGTGTACTCCGGGAGTTGGTGATGGACAAGGAGCCCTGGCATGCTGCCGTTCATGGGGTCGTAAAGAGTCGGACACGACTGAGTGACTGAACTGAACTGAACTGATGTTTCAGCAATTCTACTCCTGGGCATATATCCTGACGAAAGTATTAATTTGAAAAGAAATGTGCACCTCAGTGTTCATTGAGTACTATTCACAATAAGTATCTAATAATGAATGAATAAAGAAGGTGTCATACATATATACAATGGAATAATATTCAGCTATAAAGAATAATGAAATTATGTCATATTGTTACCATGTGTAACAATATGGTGGACTTAGAAGGTATTATGCTTAGTGAACTAAGTCAGACAGAGCAAGTCAAATACTCTGCATTATCAGTTATAAAAAATCTAAAAAATAAAAAATGTGTATAACAAAACAGAGTCTCCCAGATATAGAGAACAAATCGTTAAGTACTAGGTAGAAGGACGGTATGGGAAAAGCAAGACAGTAGAATGGCATTATTAGATACAAACTACTATGAGTAATGTCTTCCCTGGTGGCTCAGTGGCAAACAATCTGACTGCAGTCCTGGAGCCATACAAGACATGGTTTGATCCCTGGGTCAGGGAGATTCCCTGGAGGAGGGCATGGCAACCCACTCTAGTATTTTTGCCATGGGCAGAGGAGCCTGGAAGGTTACAGTTCATACGGTTATGAAGAGTCGGACACAACTGAAGTGACTTAGCACACACTATGTATAAAAGAAATAAGCAACAAAGATATATTTCACAGCACAGGAATACACAGCAATGGTTTTGTAATGACTTTAAAGGGAGGAAAACCTGTAAAAATAAGTTGTACAGCTAGAAACTCAGTATTGTAACTCAACTATACTTCATTCTAAAAATGTAATAAAAATCTTGAACTGCATAACCATTATTGTGAAATTTGAAGCTAAAGCAATTTTTTTCCCAATGGAATTACATCTAGGAAAAAGGGGTAACAATCAAAATAAAGTAAAATATCTTTGTGACTAAATTTAAAATAAATTGCTGCTATAGTCATGGAAAACAATAATCAATGAATAATTTTGTTCTTCACTCATTAGTACACTAGACATATATAAAGTATAAATAGGGAAATATACTGTAAAATTGCTGATTTAAAGGCTAGGCTAACAAATCTTTCAATTTACTAGGTTTGAATGTTAAAATTTATATTTATTAATCTAGTAGTGACTAAAAATAGACTTGCTTTTGTTTTACAATAAACAGAAAATCAATTGTTAACAATAGCAGTGAATCTTTATTTCTTTATTTATAAATATACTGACAGGAAAAATTGTTTCACCACCAAAGAATTATTAAATCAACAGAAAGTCATTCTCAAAAATTTCAAAGGAAAACAAAATAATCAGACTTGACAAATTAGCCAAAGAAAAAACATTAATACTAATTTCAGTTAAAGAAAATGAAGCTTTCCCTGTGAGAAAATCAATGCTCAAAGTTATTAATCAAGAGAAAAATTATTTATTTTCCTCTGAGATTCATTAAATGGGAAGTTTTCTAGACTGAAACTCATTTATAGATTAACTCTTTAATAAATATCTATTGATACACCTAAGAAATCACTTTCTACAAGGTATTGAATTTAAATATTCCACTAAAATGAGTGTAGTAATAGTTGACTGCAGGCCATAGCTGAGTCAATATTACTACCTATGGCTTCAAATTTATTAAAGGAGAACAAAGAGGTTATTATGCATGTAGAATCAAATTCTCACATGTGACTCCTGCTAGCTATCTCCTTCTGTTTTATCTTGTCCTTAGAAGACTTCAATCATCAACTCTCAGGCAGACAGTTCTTTAATGTGAAAATTGAAATAGGCTGAAAAGATTATTTCCAAAAGCAGGTAACACAGAATTATGCCCCTCAGGGCCATATAATACAATTCAGAGAGAGTTGTATTGCCACTTAAACTGTGGACATATGGAATGAGATCAAAACAAGCCAGCAGGCATGGTGGGATGGTTGCCAAGAAGGTCTTATATAAAAGTGTCCATTGTCACCTTCACTTCATGGAGATAAAAGCTTAACAAGGAACAAGTGATTTGTCCTTGTGATTATCACAGAAAGTAAGATGAACTTCTGGAGGACAGCTATAACAATAGAAGGCTGGGAGTTTTAAGTGACACACTGCTAATTTGGAGACTTTCCTCCCTCCTAAATTTCATTAGTGATGACACCATGTGAGAGATGAGTTTTGCAAGAAGCTGTAGGTGGCTGAATACAGACCACTAGACACTCAATTACCTTCAGCACTAACATGGGCTGGTCCACGCAGAGGTTGTCTTCAACAGAGATAGGCCAGCCCTGTTTACTTTTTAATAACACTTGGATGTTCACACAGCCTTGAAAACAGTGAAGGGTCATGCTGCTAGCAGCAATGAAGTATTTTCTGCAGCAATGTTCTTTAAAACAACTGTTTCCTTATAAATGTCAGTACCTACACCCAGTATCTATTTTATTTCTCATGAATAGGCTATTCATCCTTTTTAAAACTTTTAAATATGAATTTAGGGATCTTTTTTTATTTGAGGAGATTTTATGGATATTAAATCTGTTGACCTAAAACAATTAGACAATCATTTATTTCTCCAGAAAAAAAAATGAGTTTATTTATATTAGCAAAGAATTGCAATTTGGAGTCTACAACCATAGTGAGCTACCTGCATGTCTTCTTGCACAAGGAGAGGCACATTATTTTATTTATTTCATTATTTTTTATTTTTTTTCTTTACATTATTGTGTGGTTTTTCCATACATTGACATGAATCTGCCATGCGTATACATTTGTTCCCCTTCCAGAACCCCCCTCCCACCTCCAATCCGATTCCATCCTGAGGGAAAGGGAATTGCATAGCTATAGTAAACAAAGAATCCATTGTGGGACTGAACTTGACTGAGACTGTCTCCTACTGACTGAGCTTTCCCCAGGCATGAAGAGTCTGTCTTCCTCCTCTTGGACTCTGCTGCCATCATGGGTACAAGAGCTTTCCATTCTGGTTATTTAACTCTATTTTAATCGCAAGTGTGAAGTGAAAGTGTTAGTAGCTCAGTCATGTCTGACTCTTTGTGACCCATGGATTATAGCCCACCACAGTCCTCTCTCCATGGAATTCTCTAGGCAAGAATACTGGAGTGGGTTATCGTTTCTTTCTCCAGGGACTGAACTCAGGTTTCCTGCATTGCAGGCAGATTCTTTACCATCTGAGCCACCAAGAAAACGTTTCTACAATTTTTATAATGAAAGATAATTTAAGATGTTAAATACAAAAAGGGCACACAAAAATAGAAAAAGATAAATAAATAAACTTGACATTTCTAGGGAAAGAGTAATCATACTGATAAGGAGGAAGGAAGGACACCTAGGGTGTGTCTAGACTGACTCCTGCATCAGCCTTCTGCATGTTATACTGCTTCCTGACACCATCTTGATGTTCATGGCTTTTTTGTATACTTTCCACACTATTTGTTTTTTTTTTTTCTTTCTTTCTTTCTTTCTTTTTTTTTTTTTTTTTACTATTTTTATTTATTTATTTATTTATTTATTTTCTTTACATAATCATGTTGGTTTTGCTATACATTGACATGAATCCACCATGGGTATACATGTGTTCCCCTTCCAGAACCCCCCTCCCACCTTTCTCCTGATTCCATCTCTCTGGGTCATCTCGGTGCACCAGCCCTGAGCACCCTGTATCAAGCATCAAACCTGGGCTGGTGATTGATTTCACATATAATAATTTACATGTCTCAGTGCCATTCTCCCATATCATCCCACCCTTGCCCCCTCCCATAGAGTCCACTATTTCTTTACATTTGCTCATATTTCATGAGAAGGATTCACCTACTCACCTGTTTGTCTGAGTCAGTCATGACAGGTTTCTCAGAACACTCTTCTACATTTTTCTAGAAGTTTCACAGGTCCTGGGAGATGAATTTACATCCCAGAAGACTGATGGATACAACATTTGTATCCTTGTTCCCAAAGTCAGGTGTTGAAACCCTAAGCCCCAAGATTATAGTGTCAGGAATTACAACCTTTGGGAAGTTATGTCATGAATGTGGAACCTTTATGAATGGGAGTGATAGCTTTATAAAAGATCCATTAGGGAGCCCCTCATCCTACTGCCCTGTGAGGACCTGGAGAGAAGGTGCCATCTGTGACCAGGAAGAGGACCTTATCAGAACCCCACCAGGCAGACCCCAGGATCTAGGGCTTTCAGCCTCCAGAATTGTGAGAAATAAATTTCTGCTGTTTACAAGCTACCCAGTCTCTGGAGCTTTTTAATAGCAGCCTAAACAAACAAAGACATGTAGTAAGAACATTAACACAAGATTTGACATCTTAAAAAATTTTAAGTATAAAATAGGTGTCACTAGCTACAGGCACTATTCAATGATGATAATTTCACAAGTGTACACATTTTTAAATTGCTTTCATTTTAAAATTTTATTGACATACAATTTATTTACAATATTGTGTTAGTTTCAGGTGCATAGCAAAGTGAATCTGTTACACATATACATATATCCACTTTTTTTTAGATTCGTTCCTCACATAGGTCATTACGGAGTATTGAGTACAGTTCACTGTGCTATATAATAGATCATTATTAGTTATTTATTTTATGTAGAGTAGTAAGTGTATGTCATTTCCAACCTCCCAATTTATCCAGGCCTCCCTTACTTTCTTATTCCCAAACTCATCAAGTACACATTCAATGGGTGCAGCTATTTACAAGTCAAGGACATGCTTTGTTTTTTTTTACATGACAGAAATGAAAGAAAATAGAAACCACTAAGCTAATAAGTGCACACCTACAAAAATGGTAGAAAGAAAAATAATAATAAATATTTTAAAATAAATTATCTAAGCTTTTGAATTTCAGTAATATGAAGGCAACATATGTCAACTTGATAATTAGAAACCCTGTAACTGTTGTTTAAAACATTATTGATGGCAAAATGCAGCCAAACAAAGATGAATTAAAAGAAGGAATTCACAAAAGAAAAGAGCAACCATGGTAAAACAACTAAAGAAGAACATAGAATATGTCTGGAATATAGAATGAATTTTACTTGAGAGCATAGAATATTCTAATAAAATGTGATAAAATATCAGAATATTTAATCTACCTATACTGTGTATATTGGAGGAAGAATACATCTTGACCTGATTGGGTTTTATCCCATAAAAGCAAAAATTTTGAACAATAAGAAATTGTGAACATAATTAACAAGCATTACCAATAAAAGTAGAAAAAAATTTTAAAAAGACTAATTATATTTAAAAAAATAAAAATCACTAAGAGTTTAGTTAGGAAAATTCTCTAACTTGATAAATGATACCTAACAGAAACCTCAATATCATCATAACTATGATAAAACCATAGAATCTTACCATTGCATTCAAAAAGATTTCTATTTTTATCATTTGGATTTTCATAATAAAGATAAGTGAGTTATGTAATTTAAAATAATTTTTAAATATTATTTTAAAATTATTTGGGAGTAAAAATAATGAAAATATACTGACATTAACATTAGTTGGTTTTCTTTATATATGCTTATACACATTTTGGTGACTAGTTATTCTAGCTTATTGAAAAAAATGTTCTGATAACCATAAGAAAATATTTTCACTATTTAAAACAAGCAATATAAAATAATTTAATTTAAAAATAGCCATACTAAATTGTATATTTTTGAAAAGCACATAATTGGCAATAAATTAATTCATATTTATCAATTAATAGTAGATATTATTATGTGCATTATGTGCTAATCTATGGAGGAGAGAAGAAATTGAGGCATATAAGACACATAAAAACCTGAGGCATAGAGAGATTACACAGCATGCATGAAGACACACAGTTAGCAAATACCAACTATGCTCATGCATTCACAAAGGTAAGAATTGTGTGCTTATTATCAATTATTTGTGTCCTTAAGGAAGTCATTTAACCATTCTATATGAATTTTTAAAATGTAAACTAAAAAAATGTTTGGATTTATGGCAGCTAATTCCTCTAAGTACTTACTTTAAAAGCTAATTGCATAAAAAAAAATACCCATATAGGTAGTTTTGTTCTTAATATAGACAAATAGATGAGCTTTTTTGTTCTAATTTAAATGACTGTTAATTTTTTATATCTAGAAGCAAGTCTGAAATAGAAACTCAGACATGCATGGAGTAACTTGCAGTCATTTTAATGATTATGAGTTTTGTTCCCAAGGATATCTGTTAACCAATATGTGGAGTCCTGCCCTAGGCCACAGGCTCAAGGCCTCGCACCAAGGACTGGGGCAAGCACCAAGGAGCACTTCCTTGCACAGAAGTAGAGCCCAGAACCAAGGCCCCATTCAAAACTGCCTGAATCCCTCTGGTAGTATTGCCAGAAGCACCCTTGATTATCACTGGCAGGTCTCCTGACCTCCTACTGGGAAAAAATGTTCAAATTTACCAATTAATAGCAGATATTATTATGTGCATTATATGGTAATCTGTGAAGGAGAGAAGAAATTGGGGAATATAAGACAGATTAAACACTGAGGCATAGAGAGATCATACAGCATGCATGAAGATACACAGTTACTAAATGCCAACTATGCTCATGCATTCACAAAAGTAAGAATTGTCTGCTCACTCCAGTGCTCACCTTATAGTGCCCTAATCAATCACCTGATGCCAACCTTCTAGCAGGAACTTCCTTTGTCTTGAGACTAAAAACTAGCTACTAACCCATGAGAACCACTGACTTTCCCTTGAGCCGCCCCTCTGTTCTAACATCATCCTGTCTACTTTCCCTGGAGTGTCAGGAGGTCAGCCGGCCATACTCCCAGTTTCCCCAGTATCTCTGCCTTTTATTCCTAATAAATTCACTTCCTTCTGAAATGCTCTGTGCCTTGAAATTCTTTTCTAACCAGCCCTCAAACTGCCACAACAATATACATTAGATATGTATATTTTTTAATATAAAGACAGTGATCCTCATTTATTTTTCTAAACACCGTACTAAAAACATCCCTCAACCAATAGTGAATTTCTTACACTTTTTGGGGTTTATGATACTTTCTTCCTTATCCTATTAGTTTCAGCTTTACTGGATATTTTTTAATAGTGAAAACCATCATAACTAATGTATAACTTCTCACTTCTTAGTCTGAAGTAATTTTAGTTCTTATAAAGTATTTATCCTGAAGTTTGAAGGCTTCCATTTTCTGGGCTAGAGAACACAACTTTTTAATAGGAACACAGAAACCTAACGAGTCTTAATCTCCTGGGCTCCATGCCCACTTTGAACCCACAAGATTTCATGCCTCAAGAAAGCCTTTAAATATATTAATGGGGAGTTCTTTCTTTTCCATAGATGAGAATTTACATGCTAGGTCAATGTAACTAGGTCTTATGAATCCTACACAGGAGGGAGAATGGGAAGAGGTGGGCTCCTGCCCCACAAACTCTAGGTTCTGCTGAGGCATTCTCTGCTCCAGTCACATCAGGTGAGGGAGGTTATGTTCCAGGCAGCTCCATGGACACTGCCCTTCTTGCTGACATAGAAAGACTGGGTGGGAAAATCTGAACAAATGCTCTCAAGATGATGGCTGGCTTCTTTCATTTTTCTGCTTGTGGATGTGTTGACATCCACAGTCTAATTGTTGCCACAGGATGTATTAAACGTTTTTTTTTTCACCCTGATCCTAGGGTGTGAGTTAGAAAAACTGATGAATTGGAAACCACTAATTTATTTCCTTATTAGCATTTTCTCCTTAAGAGGTTGCAATAGTTAAAATTTATAATCCACAATCGATTATTTCAGACATAACGCTGTTGTCAATGATTGAAGCAGTTGAAAAGTAATTCCAACCTATTAGTCATTGCTTCTTCCCTTCACTCTTTTGATTTCTCAGCCAGACAAGGCAGCTAAAATCCAGAATGGTTTACAAGCACAGATTTGTTCTGTATTTTCTTGCTTTCTCCATTTGCAGAGAAAAATAACTTACAATTGTCTAGGCAACGGTGAAGGGATTAAGTTCCTTCCAACTAGTCTGTTCCTGTGGTTGAAGACATGTGCGTTGTGTCTCTCTTCCACTATAGTCTATTGCATTGGAGATGGTGACCCTTAGAAATCAAGCCTGGGGTCAACACTCTCCTCCTAAGGTGCAAGTTGTCTTGGGGAGTTTACTCTCACAGTAGTATTTCCTAATCTCACTCACCACTTTGGTTGTCTGCCTACACTGTCCAGTATGAAAAGCAATTTAGTCTTAACTGGCTGATAAAGTGAATGTTAATGTAGTATATGATATTATATAATTCATTCAAAAGTCTTCAAATATTCAGGATCTCCTCAGTGTCTAGAAAATTTCATGCTTCTGTTACAAGACACAGAAACCTCTCTATTTATGTTATGTTAATTTAATAAAAGAAACAAAATGGTTTCACAGGTCAGAATCAGTGCCTTGAGAAATGACCTCCAAAAGGACACTGTCACACTGGCTTCCCAGGGGAGTCTGCCTAGGTGGGTGGTGGAAAACTGGACCCCCATGGAACACATCACTGTACTGTCATCTGCTTGGCATGCATGAAGCCAGAGACTTGGACATTATCACAGAAAAATCTATAGTTCCAAATTTCACACAGTGCATCAAACTGATAGAACCTAATTTTCAAAAAGAACCCTAGCTATGTGGTAGCACAGGAAACAGTAATTTAATTTTGCAGCATCTATAGTTCATAAAGACACAGTAGAAAGAGATTGTTGCAGACTCATTGACATCAATTCATCTTCTGTAACTCTATCATTCAAACTCCTCCAAGTCTGATCTTCAAGACCCTCTGTTATCTCACTTGAATGTTTATCTCCCACCCGCTATACCTTTATATGACTTTTTTTTTAAAGATCAGCAGTTTCTAGTTTATTATGAGTAGAAAGAAATTTCCAAATATGTTGTTTATCCCATAGATAGCTTTGGATTTGAATGGATTACCCATACTTTTTTCTCCTCACAATATATACAATGGAAGACTCTGATTTCCTTTTCTTGTAATTTTGCTTCCATTCAATTGCTAATTTTAACCTGATGAAAATATCCCATAAAATATTTCTTTCTTCAGTTTAATTAACTTGGATTACTGCCTTACAGGGGAAATACAAAATTAAGATTGTTATAAGGATCTCAACTTAACATAAGGGCTATATTACAAGAGATCAGCAAATGTAACTGATTTCAATCTACAATCTACATTCTGCCTATGGCACTGTGATTCTTATTATACAATTTTTCTGAATTAAAATATTACAATGATTGCACCCTATTCTATTCTTCTCAGCCTTGATTTAAACTTTACAATAGTGCTTCACACTTTGCAGCAGAACACGGTACGCCTCGATTGCGCATTCAAAAATTACAAGTGCAGTAAGAAAAGTTCCACTTTAATTTTAAAAATTATGTATAAGTCAAAACCGATGTTAAACATTTGATAATTTCTCTGCCCAATGTGACGTTTCATGTGAAATAATTTGCAGTGATGCCTTGTTATACATAGCTTCAGCAGCAGTTGTCTCATAAATGCAATGAGGTCGAATCCATTTCTCCATGGCCCAGAGCAGGACACATAGGCTCCTGGGGCCAGCTAGTTCCTTAAGGTTCAAGATGAAGTTTACACAGATTCACTGCTCTGGTGTCATCATGCTTTCTTCTTGGCACAATACAGTTAACAAACTCCTGAGGATTGTGTAAAGTAAGCAAATTGAAATGATGTGTCACACCGTCTCCTGAGGAGAATGGTGTGAGGTCTTGCCTGTGAATGATAAAATATTTATAACCTGGGTACCCAGGAATTAAAAAAGGATTTGCTCAGGTCATTAGGTTCATTCTCCTGTGAAAGCCACTAGAGCTTCCGGAAGTCCTTTGTCAGGAGCACTGGTTTCCTGAATATGCTGAAAAATGTCTGCCTCTGTGCTTTTGATAAGTTTTATTCTTTTTATTTGTTTAAAAATCTATTCTCTCCTTAGTGACAAAGTCTCTTCCTCATTGCTCTGTGACAATCTTATCTCCAGCAGAAGATTATTGACCTTTGAAGTCAAAGTCTCTTTTTGACCATCTCAGTCCCTCTCAGGTAGAAATTTTTTCTTTTTCTTTTTACTTTCTGGTATCATTTTTGTCCCAAAATGATACTTTTTTATTAATTTATTTTCTATAAAGAAAGATAATTGCTTTATAGAATTTTGTTGTTTTCTGTCAAACTTCAACATGAATCAGCCATAGGTACACATATATCCCCTCCCTTTTGAAGCTCCCTCCCATCTTCTGCCCCATCCCATCCCTCTAGGTTGATAGAGAGCCCCTGTTTGAGTTTCCTGAGACATACAGAAAATACCCATTGGCTATCTATTTTACATATGGTAATGTAAGTTCCCATGTTCTCTTTCAGTACATCTCACCCTCTCCTCCCCTCTCCCCATGTCCATAAGTCTATGCCCTAAGTTTGTTTCTCCATTGCTGCCCTGTAAATAAATTCTTCAATATCATTTTTCCATATTCTGTATATATGCATTAGAATATGATATGTATCTTTCTCTTACTGACTCACTTCATTCTGTATAATAGGTTCTACGTTCATTCATCTCAGGTAGAATTTTATTTTATTTTTTAAATTTGTATTTGTACTTTAAAATATTGTATTGGATTTGCCATACATTGACATGACTCTGCCATGGGTGTACATGTGTTCCCCTTGCTAAACCTTCTCCCAACTCCCTTCTCATTCCATCTCCCTGAGTCATCCCAGTGCACCAGCCCCAAGCAGCCTGTATCATGCATCAAACCTCGGCTGGCAATATATTTCACATACGATAATACACATGTTTCAATGCCATTCTCCCAAATCATCCCACCCTTGCCCTCTCCCACAGAGTCCAAAAGAATGTTCTATACATCTGTGTCTTTTTTGCTGTTTCACATACTAGGTTATCATTATCGTCTTTCTAAATTCCGAATATATGCATTAGTATACTGTATTGGTGTTTTACTTTCTGGCTTACTTCTCTCTGTATAATGGGTTCCAGTTTCATCCACATCATTAGAACTGATTTAAATATATTCTTTTTAATGGCTGAGTAATGTTCCATTGTGTATATGTACCACAGCTTTCTTATCCATTCGTCTGCTGATGGACATCTAGGTTGCTTCCAGGTCCTGGGTATTATAAACAGTGCTGCGATGAACACTGGGGTGCATGTGTCTCTTTCAATTCTGGTTTCCTTAGTGTGAATGTCCAGCAGTGGGATTACTGGGTCATATAGCAGTTCTATTTGCAGCTTTTCAAGGAATCTCCACACTATTCTCCATTGTGGCTGTACTAGTTTTCATTCCCACCAAGAGTGTAAGAGGGTTCCCTTTTCTCCACATCCTCTCCAGCATTTATTGCTTGAAGACTTTTGGATGGCAGCCATTCTGACTGGTGTGAAATGGTACCTCATTGTGGTTTTGATTTGCATTTCTCTGATAATGAGTGATGTTGAGCTTCTTTTCATGTGTTTGTTAGCCATCTGTATGTCTTTTTTGGAGAAATGTCTGTTTAGTTCTTTGGCCCACTTTTTGATTGGGTTGTTTATTTTTCTGAAATTGAGCTGCAGTGAAAATAAATATATTACCCAAAGCTATCTGTAGATTCAATGCAATCCCTATCAAGCTACCAATGGTATTTTTCACAGAACTAGAACAAATAATTTCCCAACTTGTATGGAAATACAAAAAAACCTCGAATAGCCAAAGCAATCTTGAGAAAGAAGAATGAAACTGGAGGAATCAATCTGCCTGACTTCAGGCTCTACTTCAAAGTCACAGTCATCAAGACAGTATGGTACTGGCACAAAGACAGAAATATAGCTCAATGGAACAAAATAGAAAGCCCAGTGATAAATCCACCCACCTATAGACACCTTATCTTCGATAAAGGAGGCAAGAATATACAATGGAGAAAAGACAATCTCTTTCATATGTGGTGCTGGGAAAACTGGTCAATCACTTATAAAAAAATGAAACTAGAACACTTTCTAACACCATACACAAAAAATAAACTCAAAATGATGTAGGGTGCTCAGGGCTAGTGCACCGGGATGACCCAGAGGGATGGAATCAGGAGGGAGGTGGGTGGGGGGTTTTGGAAGGGGACAATAAACCAACAATAAACGAGAAAGACTGCTCCATCACCACACATCGACTCAGCTCGTTTCTTCACCGATGCCACTCATCCCTCAAGACCCCCGGACCCTCCGAGGCTAGACCCCTGCAGATTTGAGAAAAGCAAATCAAAAGAATTCATATTAACAGTATTTGTTGTGATATACTATGCATGTGGTATAATCATGCTATCATAACTAACACATGTGGTATAAACATGCTATCAAATTGTATTTCAAGTTCTGGCCAATTAAGGATTCCTAGACATAATCCCAACAAAAGCAATGAACAGAAGCATTGCTTATCATTAGGTTTTGTCCACATAAGGGTCAGAACTCTGAAGGGAATAATTATCCAAATTAAGTCTATCTTCTTTATTGAACTAGGTGGTCAGTAGGCTTGGTTTTGCTATGTGTTGGGGATGTAACTGTTTGTTTTAGCATCTACTGTCATTGCAAGATTTAAGTTCAAGGGTCAGTGTTACTCACCAGGTGAATATCAGAGAAGATAGACTGTGCATAGATTGTGAGGCAAGAGACCCTGAAGGGGCGGAGTAGGGGGAGAGGGCAAATTAGCCAAGGGGGTGGGTTCAGGTTCTCTTGCCCCATGTTTTGTAAATAATGACTATGTAAGAGCTGAGATCAGTTGCAATACCACTCATGTGTGTCACGAGGTACTGGCTTGGTCACGCATCATATGTAGTATGTATGTGTGAGCTCCACCTGAAGGGTGGAGGCATTACTGCTGCGTCAAGGCTGTGTCCATTGGGCTAGACACAAAAGGAGAGATTATACTGTGTCTACTGCTGCGGCTGCTTCATCAGCCAGGGGAGGCTGTCCCTTTCCCCTTCCCACTCCCTTGGACACAAAAGCCTTCTCAGCAGAGGCTGGTGGTGATTTCTATTTCAAGTTCATCTCCTGTAAAGCAAAACCTTAGGGCCCCAAAGAATGAACAAAGAAGAGCAGCACAAGAATGAGCTCCCAGCACCACTGCCGGGCTCTCTCTGCCCAGGAATCAGGGTCAGCTTAGTCACAACACTCACCCTGAGTTCCAAATTGCTTAGCACAGAGCATATGCAATTGAGCCCCTTTTTTTAAAGCACTCACAAAAAGGAAAAACACCTTAAGTCAAAGTCAAATTATTTAGTAAAAAGAGAAGTATGTCCTTAAACCCAGATCCCGGACACATTCCAGCCTCCCAAAGATGACAAGTGTGTCAAACATGCATTACATGTCCTTTCCACTTGTTACGTGTGTACAGATAGAATTACCTGGGGCACTGTAGACCATTATCTCTAGTCCCTATGGTACTCAAAATACAGCTTTTCCAAGTCTGATGTCTTCCTTCTCTCATCTAAAACATTGTCTTATTGGACTATGCTTAAAAGCTGTATGTAAGAAAACATTACTACTTGTAGATGTCATTAGGATTTAATATAAGATAATATACAATAGTTATTACCTAAACCACTAGACTTCACAGGTTCTTTTAATTAGGAAAAACTGTTAATTTTGTGTTCTATTCATGTAACCAAATTTTATTTTTATATTTTTGATTCTACCTACAGAATACAATATGGTTCTATATAGCCACAGTTTCTTCACAAACTGCCTTAATTGATGCTATATTGGGGACATTCTTATTGTATTTCTTTAAAATGTATATATATATATATAGCTCATTGAATTGCAACTGCTCATTTCTGCAGCTTTGTATTGGTTGAGATTTGGAGCAAGAAGACATGAGGATAATCCTGTCTGTAGAATTTCATAGATGTATAATAATCGCTTTTTACTATTATTTTATTTGACTATAAAGGCAGGAAACCAATAACTGTGGTCTTATATTTCTGTCAAGTGTGTTTGGATTTTCAGGTGGTTACAGTGGAGGATTTGAAGATTGAACATACTTTGTTTTTCATTTCCTGACCAATTATCACTTTGTCACTTGACTTTAATCAGCTGGTTTCCACATACCTCAGCTCAACTCAGGAATTATGTAAAAATTAGAATTTTGCTGATAGATAGATGTTGCATCTCATATGAATATATTACATAGAAATGCCTAGTCTAAATTTTATTTTTCCATGCAAAAAGCTTGACAATGACTAAAAAATATTTCTGCTTCACTATTTATTGTCCTATTATTATCTTTGTAAACATGGGTGCTTTAAAATACTCTTGATATAAAATAAACTTCATATTTCTTATTATGTATACCTCACAGTTGTAAAATAATTGTGTACATGTAAACACAGGGAGGACATAGCTGAGCTGTGTTCTTCTCTGAGGCTGAGATCTTTCATCCACCTTTGTACTCACTGAACCTTGCTCAGCATCTGTTACATAGCAGCTATTTAATATATGTTTGTCAAAATGAATGAATGGGGAAAATGTCCTGACTTATTGCATCTGCAATTATATAAATAACATCATACTTGAATATGAAGAGGAAAAGTACCCTAGTTTGTGTAATAAAAATTCCTCTGTACATCTTCATTCTAAAGGAGGATGAAGGAATAATACTGAAATTGAGCAGAATGCTGGGGGCCCTCTCAGGTACCAAATACTCTCCCTGACCCTCATTTCTTGCTTGTAGAAAAAAGCTTTCATCTCCTAGTCCTGCCCGCCTTGAGTTGCAAAGAACATACTCTAACAGTTACTAATTAGGGAAGTGAGGGAATCAAAAACAAAGGAAACAAAATGACCTTGAAAGTAACAGTGCAGCTAACCAGGAATTGAAATTCTTAATCCATCACGTAGGCTCTAATTTACTTTACCTAAGCATATAGATAAATCACAATAATCAATGGCACATCTGGTCACACAATAGGGCCATGAAATCTGCAAGAGAGGTCTTAACCAAATGTTGAAATCAAAAGGACCTCTTTCCTTGAAAAAAAGACCTCGCCTACACTTTTGGTGGGAGTGTAAGGTGGGGTAACCACTATGGTGAACAGTCTAGAGATTCCTCAGAAAACTAAAAATAAAGCTAAAAATATGAGCCATTCACCCCGACGTTTGTAGCAACACTATTCACAGTAGCCAAGACATAGGAACAACCTAAATGTCCATCAGCAGATGAATGGATAAAGAAGATATGATACATATATATAATGGAACATTGCTTGGCCATAAAAAAGAACAAAACAACAGTCATTTGCAGCAACAAAGGGCTTCCCAGGTGGCGCTTGGGGTAAAGAACCTGCCTGCCAATGCAGGAGATGTAAGAGATACAGGTTCAATTCCTGGGTCAGGAAGATCCCCTGGAAGAGGACACGGCAACCCAATCCAGTATTCTTGTCTGAAGAATCCCATGGGCAGGGGAGTCTGGCAGGCTACAGTCCATAGGATCACAAAGAGTCAAACATGACTGAACTGACTAAGCTCGCATACATGGGCAGTATCATGGATGGACCTAGGGATGATCATACTAACTGAAGTCAGTTAAAGAAATACAGATACCATATGGTATCACTTATATGTGGAAACTAAAATATGGCACAAATGAACCTATCTGTGGAACAGAAACAGATTCACAGACATAGAGAAAAGACTGAGTGTTGTCAAATGAGAAAGGAGTGGGGGAGGGTTGGAGTGGGAGTTTGGAATTAGCAGATACAAACTATTATATATAGGATGGATAAACAGCAAGGTAGGTCCTACTGTATAGCTTTAGGTAACTATATTCAATATTCTATGATAAATCATAATGGAAAAGAATATTTTTAATAAGAATGTGTGTGTATATATATACATATATATATACACATATATATGTATAGCTTAATCACTTTGCTGTATAGCAGAAATTAACACAAATTGTAAATCAACTATACTTCAATAAAATCAAACAACAAACAAAAAACAAAGATTCCTCCCCTTTACCCTTTTTGTCTTTGAAATTATTATGCTCCAGCCAGCCAGCCAGCAAGAAGGATTTGAGAAAAGCCAAATCTCCCATCTTTGGGATTGGTGGCCTGTTGATTACCAAACTTTTTCTTCTTCAGTCTCTGACATGTTGTTTCACTGGGTGAGTGAGGCACAGGACCTTTTATTTGATAAAAACACCTGAAGGAGAAAACAGTGGAGGGTGAGAGGATGGCAAGGAGGGTATTAATTATTTCAACATGGTAACCACTAACCCATCCTATTACTCTCTCAGAATTGCTCTGTGCCTGCCTTGAAACATGTCATTCTTTATTTATTTAAATAATTAACAAAGAGTTTTTGTGTAAAAGACTGTTCTATAGATCTGCATCTCTTTTGCTGTCTCACATAATAGTTATCATTACCATCTTTTTAAATTCCATATATATGTGTTAATATACAGTATTGTTGTTTTTCCTTCTGGCTTACTTCACTCTGTATAATAGGCTCCAGTTTCATCCACCTCAGTAGAACTGATTCAAATGTATTCTTTTTAATGGCTGAGTAATATTCCATTGTGTATATGTACCACAGCTTTCTTATCCATTCGTCTGTTGATGGACATATAGGTTGTTTCCATGTCCTGGCTCTATGGGAGAGGGCAAGGGTGGGATGATATGAGAGAATGGCATTGAAACATGTAAATTATCATATGTGAAATGAATCACCAGCCCAGGTTTGATGCATGATACAGGGTGCTCAGGGCTGGTGCACCGGGATGACCCAGAGGGGTAGAATTGGGAGGGAGGTGGGAGGGGAGTTCTGGAAGGGGAACACATGTATACCCATGGCGGAGTCATGTCAATGTATCGCAAAACCAACACGACAATGTAAAGGAAAAAATAAATAAATAATTTTTTTTAAAGAGTTTTTGTGTAAAATTACCATAAGGACTTGAGTTCATATTAACACTTACAGATAGGCCTAGCTAATCAACTAAATGACTTCACTCTGTGTGAGATACAGGTACAAACAATACATTTAGGAAAAAGGCCTGCATATTGTACAGACTTTACATATTCATGAGATCAACTAAAAAACTTTAAATACAAATAATTAGATCTGGACTGAATCAGTTACAACTCTATGTCAAAATATCTGAAAAATGTGATATATTCATTTGGATTCAACAAATGAAAAAATTATTCCAACCCATTTAATTTTACTAAACAGCAGAATAAATAATACAACTCAACAGCACATATATGTGTATCTTCAATAATTGGGGACAACTGACTCCACTGAGACTGTAACTAAAGCTCTGGAATCTCAAAAATATGTATACTTTCATGTGTATACACAGGCACTCACACATCATTTTCAGGATAATTTTGGCCATATTGAAGTTAGACCTGGATGTAAGAATCCTTTCTGCTGAGCAGGAGATTCATACTTCTCTTACTTTCCCCTCATTTTTCCAGTTAAGTAACATCTGCTAGAGTAATGCTAGTAGACCCTTCAGTTCAATTCAGTTCACTGGCCCAATCACGTCCGACTCTTTGTGACCCCGTGGACTGCAGCACGGCTGTCCATCACCAACTCCAGGAGTTTACTCAGACTCATTTCTGTTGAGTCGGTGACACTACCCAACAATCTCATCCTCTGTAGTCCCCTTCTCCTCCTGCCTTCAATCTTTCCCAGCATCAGGGTCTCTTCAACTGAGCCAGTTCCTCGCATCAGGTGGCCAAAGTATTGGAGTTTCAGCTTCAACATCAGGCCCTCCAGTGAATATTCAGGACCGATTTCCTCTAGGATAGACTGATTGAATCTCCTTGCAGTTCAAGGAACTCTCAAAATCTTCTGCAACACCACAGTTCAAAAGCATAAATTCTTTGGCACTCGGCATTCTTTATAGTCCAATTCTCACATCCATACATGACTACAGGAAAAATCATAGCCTTAACTAGATTGATTTTTGTTGGCAAAGGAATGTCTCTGCTTTTTAATATGCTGTCTAGGTTGTCCTTACTTTTCTTCCAAGGAGTAAGCATCTTATAATTTCATGGCTGCAGTCACCATCTGCAGTGACTTTTGGAGCCCTCCCCAAAAAAGTCTGACACTGTTTCCACTGTATCTTCATCAATTTGCCATGAAGTGATGGGACCAAATGCCATGATCTTAGTTTTCTAAATATTGAGCTTTAAGCCAACCTTTTCACTCTCCTCTTTCACTTTCATTAAGAGGCTCTTTAGTTCTTCAATTTCTGCCATAAGTGTGGTGTTATCTGCATATCTGAGGTTATTGATATATCTCCCAGCAATCTTCATTCCAGCTTGTGCTTCATCCAGCCCAGCATTGCTCATGATGTACTCTGCATATAAGTTAAATAAGCAGAATGACAATATGCAGCCTTGACATATTCCTTTTCTATTTGGAACAAGTCTACTGTTTGATGTCCAGTTCTAACTGGTTCTTCCTAATCTGCATACAGATTTCTCAAGAGGCAGGTCAGGTGGTCAGGTATTCCCATCTCTTTCAGAATTTTCCAGAGTTTATTGTGACCCACACAGTCAAAGGTTTTGGCATAGTCCATAAAGCAGAAATAAATGTTTTACTGGAACTCTCTTGCTTTTTTGATGATCCAGTGGATGTTGGCAATTTGATTTCTGATTCCTCTGCCTGTTCTAAAACCAGCTTGAACATCTGGAATTTCATGGTTCGCATACTGTTGAAGCCTGGCTTGGAGAATTTTGAGCATTACTTTACTAGAGTATGGGATGAGTACAATTGTGTGGTAGTTTGAGCATTCTTTGGCATTGTGGGATTAGAGTGAAACCTGACCTTTTCCAGTCCTGTGGCCACTGCTGAGTTTTCCAAGTTTTCTGGCATATTGAGTGCAGCACTTTCACAGCATCACGTTTTAGGATTTGAAATAGCTCAAATGGAATTCCATCATCTCCACTAGCTAATTCATAGTGATGCTTCCTAAGGCCCTCTTGACTTCACATTCCAGAAGGTCTGGCTTTAGGTGAGTGTGAGTGATCACACCATGGTGATCAATGAAACTCAATGAAACCATGAGCCATGATGTGTATGGCCACCCAAGACGGACAAGTCATGGTGGAGAGTTCTGACAAACTGTGGTCCGTTGGAAAAGGGAATGCAAACCACTTCAGTATTTTTGCCTTGAGAATCCATGGACGGTATGAAAAGTCAAAAAGGACAATAAAAGATGAACTCCCCAGGTCGGTAGGTGCCCAATATGCTTCTAGAGATCAGCAGAGAAACAACTCCAAATAGAATGAAGGGATGAAGCCAAAGGGGGGGGGGACACCCAGCTGTGGTTGTGACTGGTGATATAAGCAAGGTCTGATGCTGTAAAGAGCAATTGATATTGCATTCAAACCTGGAATGTTAGGTCTATGAATCAAGGCAAATTGGAAATGGTCAATCAGGAGATAACAAGAGTGAACATCAACATTTTAGGAATCAGTGAACTAAAATGGACTGGAATGGGTGAATTTAACTCAGATGACCATTATACCTACTACTGTGAGCAAGAATCCCTTAGAAGAAATGGAGTAGCCATCATACTCAGCAACAGTCCAAAATGCAATACTTGAATGCAATCTCAAAAACAGCAGAATGATCTCTGTTTGTTTCCAAGGCAAACCATTCAATATCACAGTAATCCAAGTCTATGCTCCTACCAGTTATGCTGAAGGAGCTGAAGTTGAATGGTTCTATGAAGACTTATAAGACCTTCTAGAACTAGCACCCCCAAAAGATGTCCTTTTCATTATAGGGGACTGGAATTGTAAAGTTGGAAGTCAAGAAACACCTGAAGTAGCAGACAATTTTGGCCTTGGAGTTCAGAATGAAGCAGAGAAAAGCTAATAGAGTTTTGCAAAGAGAACACACTGGTCGTAGCAAACACCTTCTTCGAACAACACAAGAAAAAACTCTACACATGGACATCACCAGATGGTCAGCACCGAAATTAGGTTGATTATATTCTTTGCAGACAAAGACGTAGAAGCTCTATACAATCAGAAAAAACAAGACTGGGAGCTGACTGTGGCTCAGATCATGAACTCCTTATTGTAAAATTCAGACTTAATTTAAAGAAAGTAGGGAAAACCACTAGACCATTCAGCTATGACCTAAATCAAATCCATAATGATTATACAGTGGAAATGTGAAATAGATTTAAGGAACTAGATCTAATAGACAGAGCGCCTGATGAACTATGGATGGAGGTTAGTGACATTGTACAGGAGGCAGGGATCAAGACCATTCTCAAGAAAAAGGAATGCAAAAAATCAAAATGGCTGTCTGAGGAGGCCTTACAAATAGCTGTGAAAAGAAGAAAAGCAAAAAGCAAAAGAGAAAAGGAAAGATGTACCTATTTGAATGCAGAGTTCCAAAGAATAGCAAGGTAACATAAGAAAGCTTTCCTCAGGGATCAATGCAAAGAAACAGAGGAAAACAATAGAATGGGAAAGACTAGAGATCTCTTCAAGGAAATTAGAGATACCAAGAGAACATTTCATGCAAAGATGGGCTCATTAAAGGACAGAAATGGTATGGGCCTAAAAGAAGCAGATCTTAAGAAGAAGTGGCAAGAATGCTAGACCCTTCACTCACCCTTTTATTTATCTTATGCCATGAGGAAAATTGACAGTTATCTGATTGTTGAGTGACATCTACTGAACCATGTTTCTAACTTGGGTGGGAGGATAACCCAATCACACTCTGCAGAAACTGAGCAATTATTTCCTTTGCTATTTTCTCTTGCCAAGTATCTGTGGGGCAAAAGTCCAGGATGCATGCATCTGGCCTAAAAACTCAGTTTTAATTTCAGATGCAGTACTCATATGAATAACTTAGGAAGGGTAGGGAGTGAACGTGCTTGGATAAACAAGATAGAGCAGGAATCTGGTTTGGCCACATCAAAGCCTTTTCCTTCAAGCAGCTTAACAATAACGCAGCTCAGTCACTTCCAAACTTTGCAAGTAGACAAATAAATGTTATTTCAAAGTACTATAACCTCAGTACTGCTCATGCATGTGAAAGATGCTCATACATGTCTGTCTCTTTGTGACCCAATGGACCATACAGTCCATGGAATTCTCTACACCAGAGTACTGGAGTGGGTAGCCTTTCCCTTCTCCAGGGGATATTCCCAGGAGAAGATTGAGCTCCAGGGATCAAATCCAGGTCTCCCACATTGCAGGCAGATTCTTTACCAGCTGAGCCACAAGGGAAGCCCTGGTCCTGTATAGACACATCTATCAATATATGGTAGAATAAAAGGAAACTCTTGAAGCAAATTATAACTGATTTTCTGATACTTGGTGGGAGATTCTGTTAAAAATTTGAGAAACTATATTTTATTATGCCCAAGAATTTTTTAAAAAGACTAATTCATTTTCTCTGACTGTTACTCATAAAAATCAAATATTTGTAAAACAAGAAGCTACTTTAAAATTTATAGAGCAAAAATCTTTATTTACAGGTAAGTGAAAGTATAAAAATAATAATGTATTACATGAAAGAGAAATATTTCATTCTAGAATTCAGATCTAATGCATTTCAATTGTTTCTTTCAATTGTTCTTTTAAAAACAAGTGCAAGTTTGATGTATGCAGCAGGGTAACCAATACCAGTGCTCTGTGACAATCTGGAGGGGTGTGGTGGAAAGGGAGATGGGAGAGGGGTTCAGGATAGAGGGGACACTTGTATCTGTATGGCTAATTCTTAATGATTATGGCAAAAGCCATCACAATATTGTAAAGTAATTATCTTCCAATTAAAATAAATAAATAATTTTTTAAAATGTCTTTAGTTCCAGAAAAATAACATGGAAGAGATACTCAATTTGTATAAGCATTTCTGTCTTATTCAGCTTGAGTCTCTGTTACAAAATACAAAATCCATGTGTCTTAAGCAAGAGACATTTATTTCTTTTGGTTCTGGAGACTAGAAAGTCCAAGATCAAGATGCTGGCAGACTGGGTTCAAGGTGAGCCTTCTCCTCCTCCTCCTGGATATGCAGCAGACAGCTGCCCCTCTGTGGACCTTTCCTTCATGATGGGTGCTGAGAGAGGGGGGGATTGGTAAGCACACTAATCCCTTCACAGGGGTTCCACTCTGACAATTCATCTAAACTTAATTACCTCCCCAGGGCCTCACCTCCTAACAGTACTGAGAGTTTGAAAATATGAATTTGAGTGGAACAGAAATATTCAGGTCATAACAAAAGCCAATTCCAATTTAGATCATATATGTATTCATATGCCCACACACAAATATACATGCATATGTACATATATGTGTATACATAAGTATATCCTTATATCCACACACACATATATATACACATGTATATGTACATACATGTGTGTATATATACATATATGTACATACAAAGACTCCTTTCAATTGTCTTTCGTGTTGATGTGTTGTGACTAAGATTCTTTTTTCTAATATAAAGAAGAGTACTGGAGTGGGGTGCCATTGCCTTCTCCATAAGGTGTCCATAGGTGCATGGATATTTCACTGGGATTTCTATTTTGTTAAATTGATCTATATTTCTGTCTTTGTGTCAGTACCATACTGTCTCGATGACTGTAGCTTTGTAGTAGATCCTGAAGACAGGCAGGTTTATTCCTCCAGTTCCATTCTTTTCTCTTGAGATTGTTTTGGTTATTTGAAGTTTTTTGTATTTCCACACAAATTGTGAAATTATTTGTTTTAGTTCTCTGAAAAATACTGTTGGCAGCTTGATAGGGATTGCATTGAATCTATAGATTGCTTAGGGTAGTATACTCATTTTCGCTCTATTGATTCTTTCAATCCATGAACATGGTATATTCTCCATCTATTTGTGTCCTCTTTGATTTCTCTCATCACTGACGTATAGTTTTCTATATATAGGTCTTTTGTTTCTTTATGTAGATATATTCCTAAGTATTTTATTACTTTCATTGAAATGGTGAATGAAATTGTTTCCTTAATTTCTCTTTCTGTTTTCTCATTGATAGTGTATAGGAATGCAAGGGATTTCTGTGTGTTAATTTTATATCCTGCAACTTTACTATATTCATTGATTATCTCTAGTAATTTTCTGGTGGAGTCTTTAGGATTTTCTATGAAGAGGATCATGTCATCTGCAAACAGTGAGAGTTTTACTTCTTCTTTTCCAATCAGAATTCCTTTTATTTCTTTTTCTGCTCTAATTGCTGTGGTCAAGACTTCCAAAACTATGTTGAATAGTAGTGGTTAGAGCGGGCACCCTTGTC
The DNA here is from genome assembly GCA_007570785.1 of Antilocapra americana. Lineage (NCBI taxonomy): Eukaryota > Metazoa > Chordata > Mammalia > Artiodactyla > Antilocapridae > Antilocapra > Antilocapra americana. Next base: position 5,044,496 of record ML661334.1, on the reverse strand, counting down.
TTGTTCCTGACTTTAGGGAAAATGCTTTCAGTTTTTCACTATTGAGGATAATGTTTGCTGTGGGTTTCTCATAAATAGCTATTATTACATTGAGGTATGTTCCTTCTATTCCTGCTTTTTGGAGGGTTTTTTTTTTTTATCATAAAGGGATGTTGGATTTTGTCAAAGGCTTTCTCTACGTCTATTGAGATAATCCTATGGTTTTTATTTTTTTAGTTTGTTAATGTGGTGTATTACATGGTTTGATTTGCAGATATTGAAGAATCCTAGCATCCCTGGGATGCCCACTTGGTCATGATGTATGATCTTTTTAGTATGTTGTGGGATTCTGTTTGCTAGAATTTTGTGAAGGATTTTTGCATCTATATTTATCAGTGATATTGGCCTGTAGTTTTCTTTTTTTGTGGCATCTTTGTCTGGTTTTGGTATTAAGGTGATGGTGGCTTCATAGGATGAGTTTGAAAGTTTACTTTCCTCTGCAATTTTCTAGAAGAGTTTGAGTAGGATAGGTGTTAGCTCTTCTCTAAGTTTTTGGTAGAATTCAGCTGTGAAGCGGTCTGGTCCTGGGCTTTTGTTTGCTGGAAGATTTCTGATTCAAGTTTCAATTTCCATACTTGTGATGGGTCGGTTAAGATTTTCTATTTCTTCTTGGTTCAGTTTTGGAAAGTTATACTTTTCTAAGAATTTGTCCATTTCTTCCAAGTTGTCCAATTGATTGACATGTAGTTGCTGATAGTAGTCTCTTATGATCCTTTGTATGTCTGTGTTGTCTGTTGAGATCTCTCCATTTTCATTTCTAATTTTGTTTATTTGATTCTTCTTCCTTTGTTTCTTGATGAGTTTGGCTAATGGTTTGTCAATTTTATTTATCTTCTCAAAGAACCAGCTTTCGGCTTTGTTGATTTTTGCTATGGTATCTTTTGTTTCTTTTGCATTTATTTCTGCCCTAATTTTTGAGATTTCTTTCTTTCTACTAACTCTAGCGTTCTTCATTTCTTCCTTTTCTAGTTGCTTTAGGTGTAGAGTTAGGTTATTTATTTGACTTTTTTCTTGAGGCGAGCCTGTATTGCTATGAATCTTCCCCTTAGCACTGCTTTTACAGTGTCCCATAGGTTTTGGGTTGTTGTGTTTTCATTTTCATTCATTTATATGCATATTTTTATTTCTTTTTTTATTTCTTCTGTGTTTGTTGGTTATTCAGCAGCATGTTGTTCAGCCTCTATATGTTGGAATTTTTAATAGTTTTTTCTCCTGTAATTGACATCTAATCTTATTGCACTGTGGTCAGAAAAGATGCGTGGAATGATTTCATTTTTTTTTGAATTTACCAAGGCTAGATTTATGGCCCAGGATGTGATCAGTCCTGGAGAAGGTTTCATGTGCACTTGAGAAAAAAATGAAATTCATTGTTTTGGGGTGAAATGTCCTATAGATATCAATTAGATCTGACTAGTCTATTGTATCATTTAAAGTTTGTGTTTCCTTGTTAATTTTCTGTTTAGTTATCTATCCATCAATCCGAGTGGGGTATTAAAGTCTCCCACACTTATAGTGTTATTGTTAATTTCCCCTTTCATACTTGTTAGTATTTGGCTTACATATTGTGATGCTCTATATTGGGTGCATTTATATTTATAATTGTTATATCTTCTTTTTGGATTGATCCTTTGATCATTATGTAGTGCCCTTCTTTGTCTCTTTTCACAACCTTTTCTTTAAATTCTACTTCATCTGATATGAGTATTGCTACTCCTACTTTCTTTTGATTTCTATTTGCGTGGAAGATCTTTTTCCAGCCCTTCACTTTCAGTATGCATGTGTCCCTTATTTTGAGGTGGGTCTCTTGTAGACACATATATAACGGTCTTGCTTTTGTATCCTTTCAGCAATTCTTTGTCTTTTGGTTGGGGCATTCAACTCATTTACATTTAAGGTAATTATTGATAAGTATGATCCCGTTGCCATTTACTTTGTTGTTTTGGGTTCGAGTTTATACACCCTTTCTGTGTTTCCTATCTAGAGAAGATGCTTTAGCATTTGTTGGAGAGCTGGTTTGGTGGTGCTGAATTCTCTCAGCTTTTGCTTTTCTGTAAAGCTTCTGATTTCTCCTTCGTAATTGAATGAGATCCTTGCTGGGTACAGTAATCTGGACTGAAGGTTTTTTATTTCATCACTTTAAGTGTGTCCTGCCATTCCCTTCTGGCCTGAAGAGTTTCTATTGAAAAATCAGCTGTTATCCTTATGGGAATCCCCTTGTGTGTTATTTGTTGTTTTTCCCTTGTTGCTTTTAATATTTGTTCTTTGTGTTTAATCTTTGTTAATTTGATTAATAAGTGTCTTGGGGTGTTTCCTCTTGGGTTTATCCTGTTTGAGACTCTCTGGGTTTCTTGGACTTGGGTGACTATTTCCTTCCCCATTTTAGGGAAGTTTTCAACTATTGTCTCCTGAGGTATTTTCTCACGGTCTTTCTTTTTGTCTTCTTCTTTTGGGACTCCTATGATTCGAATGCTGGGCATTTAACATTGTCCCAGATGTCTCTGAGGTTGCCTTCATTTCTTTTAATATTTTCTTTTTTCCCCTCTGTTTCATTTATTTCTACCATTCTATCTTCTACCTCACTTATTCTATTTTCTGCCTCCGTTATTCTACTGTTGGTTCCCTCCAGAGTGTTTTTTATCTTATTTATTGCATTACTCATTATGTATTGACTCTCTTTTATTTCTCTATGTCCTTGTTAAACATTTCTTGCATCTTCTCAGTCTTTGTCTTCAGGCTGTTTATCTGTAATTCCATTTTGTTTTCAAGATTTTGGATCATTTTCACTATCATTATTTGGAATTCTTTATCAGGTATATTCCCTATCTCTTCCTCTTTTGTTTGGTTTGGTGGGCATTTATTCTGTTCCTTTACCTGCTGAGTATTTCTCTGGCTTTTCATCTTGTTTATATTGCTGTGTTTGGGGTGGCCTTTCTGTATTCTGGGAGTTTATGGTTCCTCTTTATTGTGGACATTCTTCACTATGGGTGGGATTGGATGGGTGGCTTGTCAAGGTTTCCTGGCTAGGGAAACTTGTGTCGGTGTTCTGGTGGGTGGATCTGGATTTCTTCTTTCTGGAGTGCAATGATGTGCCCCGTAGTGAGTTTTGAGATGTCAATGGGTTTGGTGTGACTTTGGGCATTCTGTATATTGAAGCTCATTCTATGTTCCTGTGTTGCTGGAGAATTTGCATGGTATGTCTTGCTCTGGAACTAGTTGGCCCTTAGGTGGTGCTTGGTTTCAGTGGAGGTATGGAGACTTGAAGAGCTTCTATCGATTAATGTTCCCTGGAGTCATGAGTTCTCTGGTGTTCTCAGGATTTGCATTTAAGCCTCCTGCCTCTGTTTTTCAGTCTTATCCTTACAGTAGCCTCAAGACTTCTCCATCTATACAGCACCAATGATAAAATATCTAAGTTAATGATGAAAAGTTTCTCCACAGTGAAGAATACCTGGAGAGGTACACAGAGTTACATGGAGAAGAGAAAAGGGAGGAGGCAGAGATGACCAGGAGGAAAAGAGGGAGAATCAAATGGAAAGCAAGCGAACTAGCTAATAATCACTTCCCTATGTGCTCTCCACAGTCTAGACCCCTCAGAGATGTTCATAGAATTACAAAGAGAAGAGAAGAGGGAGGAAGGAGACAGAGGATAAAAGGGGGACTCAAAAGGAGAGAGACAAATCCAGTCAGTAATCAGTTCCCTAAGTGTTCTCCACAGTCTGGAATACACAAAGAGATTCACAGAGTTGGGAAGAGAAGAGAAGAGAGAGGGAGGAGATAGAGGTGACCTGGTGGAGAAAAAGGAGAGTCAAAAGGGGGAGACAGCAATTAAGCCAGTAATCTCACTCCCAAGTAAAAGTGGGTACTGAAAATTGGGTTCTTAAAAGTACAAAATTGATAACAAATACCAAAAAGCAAAGATTAAAAATCTTGAGTAGAAGTTATATTCTCAAAAGTACAGTTATTGAAAAGAAGGCCAAAAAGGCCAAGGTTAAAATTAAAGTTGAAGAAGTAGTAGAAGACATAGAAGACACAGAAGAAGAAGTAGTACAAGTTGTAGAACAGGAAACATCTGTGAAGAAGAAGAAAAAGGACAAAAAGAAACATGTTAAGGAAGAACCACTTTCTGAAGAAGAGCCATGCACCAGCACAGCAGTTGCTAGTCCAGAGAAAAAGAAAAAAAAGAAAGTTAATGAGGACTAATAGAAGAAACCATTCTTTGAAAGATTTCATAATTGAATCACCTGGATACGTCATGCGTACGATTCAGTCAGAAATATACTTGAGATGCTCTGTAAAATAATTGATGGGAGGTTGGATGAGAAAGAAAGATTAATCATTAATAGCATTTCATACCTATTTGTGTCTTGACATACTTCAACTATGTTAATTTTATTATGTCATCATTTCTTAGGATATTTGTTATACAAATAAAAATATGTTCTTTGTATTTAAAAAAAAAAGTACAATATTAAAAAAACAAAACAAAGTCACAAAAGTTTGCTTTTAAAATAGGGTCTTTTTTTGCAAGATAATGGTAGTTTATGAAAATGAAAATTAAAGGAGTAATAGAGGACTTAAAATATTTTTTATTTAAAAAATGATAATAATAAAAATATATCTAGGACTTTCTCTGGAGCTGTTGCAGCCAGTGTGGGGTCGGCTCATTTTCAGATAGATTCTTGATCTGGCTTATATTTCTCAAGATCTATAGCCCCTTCCTATGTAGTAGGTGCTGACTACAGAGTTTTAATCTATTGCACCTGTCACTTCCAAAGCGGTTCCCTCTATTTTAGCTTCTTCTGTTTGCTGGTATCTTCAGTGTCTAATTTCCGCCCTGACACAAGAGGGCTTACTTGTGGTCACTATTTTAGGCTTACATATTCAGTCGTGCTGTGGGGAGGGAGGAACACTGCAAACAAATATCACTGGTGTGTGTGGGAAGTGCTTGCAGTGTCTCAGTAACACTGGATTTGCCCTCGGTTACAGCGTGTGTGCTTTCCCAGTCTACACTGCTCAGGCTCTAGGTTGCTCTGCCGGGAACTGTCTGGGGCAGGCTCTGGGTTACATGCACTTCCCAGGTCCAAGACACTCAAATTCAGGTTCTCGGGTACTCCACAAAGGCGCAGACTTGGTTGGGCCTGCCTTTTGTGCCCTTCCCAGGTCTGAGCAGCTCAGGTGACCAAGTGCTTGGTGAGCACAGTCACCCCCAATTGGAGGCTGCGTCATATTGCCTCCCGCATCCCAACTGCTCAGTTTTCTGGGTGTACAATGGGTGCACCTTCTCAGGTGTGCTGTGTGTCTCCTCTGGGGAGCTGATCTCTGGCTGCAACCCTCCTGGTGGATGTCAACCATCCAGAATCCCAAGAAGTCTTGGTTAGCAACAAAGCCTGTTTGCAGTTTGGTGGAGGATGCCTCTCTGGGGCCATGATCGCCCTCTTCCAGCTCTGGCTGTCCTTGACTGCCTATCTCTGGTGGGGGATGGGCCAGTCCACAGCCAGCTAGCTCTGCTCAGTCCTTTGTTTTTTGAGTGGGCCTGGCAGTGTTTTAGGTTAGGGATTTTCATGGGATAGCTATCCCGCAGTCTGGATTGCTATCTAAAGTTAGTTCCTTCAGATTGCCCTTGGGGCATTCAGATCTGGTCCTTATTCTAAGCAATGCAGCCTGCACCTCCCTGTCCAGTCCCTGCTTGCTAGCTGCAGATGCAAGCGTCTGGGCTACTTCTCCGCTGGGAGTTGCCACTAGGCACAAAATCTGTGGGGTTTTTTTTTTTTTTTTTTTAAAGAAAACACTTTTAATCTCACAGTACAGTACCTTGAAAAGTACAGTAGTACAGTATAACAGCTGGCGTACAGGGGTTGGCATCAAGTGAAAAGGCAAGAGGCATTACTGACTGGATGAGGGAGAGAAGTGGGAGATGGTAGAGCTGAAGTATCATCAGCAATAGGAGACAGAGGGCAAGAAACAATTTCATTCATGCTTGAGGTTCACATCTTTGAAACTTCCCAAGGGTAGGGGACTTACTGTATAGGTTGACAGGAAGTTGCCAAAGACAGTACAGAGAAGTCCGGCATCCTCTTCACTCAATTTCTCCCCATAGTTACATTTTATGTCATTGTAGTATTGATATAAAAACCAAGAAAGAACATTGGTACAGTGTGTGGGGGAGGGGGGTTAATTAATCAATTATTTATTTATTTTTCCTCCCGGTTGTCCTGCCCTCTGAGATTCCAAGGCTCACCACAGACCCTCCAGTGAGAGTGTTTCCTGGTGTTTGGAAACATCTCTCTTTTTTAAGACTCCCTTCCCAGGATGGATCTCCATCCCTACCTCTTTTGTCTCTCTTTTTATCTTTTATATTTTGTCCTACCTCCTTTCGAAGACAATGGGCTGCCTTTCTGGGTGCCTGATGTCCTCTGCCTGCATTCAGAAGTTGTTTTGTGGAATTTGCTCAGTGTTCAAATGGTCTTTCAATGAATTTGTAGGCAAGAAAGTGGTCTCCCTGTCCTATTCCTCCACCATCTTAGGACAGCCCCTAAGATTCTTATGAACACTAGAGAAAAAACAATTGCAATTGCAATGAGTAGAGGTATGGCAGATAAGAGTATAATGTGTTAAGTGTCTATTTTCTAATTCTTCTTATTTTCTCTTCACACCTAGACTTCAGGACTGACCACTGAAATAGATATTTTCATTCTGGCTTGTAGGCATCACACTTAAATTGTTCAATAAACTGGATTGTATATGAACACTGCATTGGAATCGTATTCTAAAAGTGCTCTGTTGTTTCTATTTTATTAGCCCTCATGCAGCAACACAATGGAATAAACCAGTTTACATTCCCAGTGTGTTCTGAAATAGAGGTTCTTTCTGCAGTTATTACGTCTTTCAAGCCAGATAGTCATTTTATTGCAGCTGTCCTGTCAGTTTCAAGGTCTAAATTACTTGCAAAACTTGAATTGCTGGTGTTCACATTTCAATAGACACTCACAACTCTTTCTCAACTTGCAAATATGCCTAATAATATATTTGCTGTTCATGTTTTAAATTCTAAATTATATTTTACCTTCAGAAAGGTCAACTCCCTAGGTACATTGATTCAGATGCAGTACTATTTTTTTAAGTATCACTAATACACTTCCAACTTGAAATTAATTATTCAGGACTAATGCATATAGATGCAAAATGAAATAGAAAGTGATGTGATCCGTTCAATATTTTGACCAAACAGTAACTAATTCCTTCACTTGTCAATCAAATTGCAATGGTAATCAAAATTTTCCTTGAGTTAGTCAGATTTTTCAGCCTTCCAGCTACTAAATAAACCAGACTCGTTTACACCTTACATTTAAATGGAATGTATTATTCAGTTCCTCTGTATGACAGCAGAGTATGGTTTCTTATATTGGGGAGCTGGCCAAATTAATCTTACTCTTTGGCACTCAAATTGCCCTCTTTAGAAACAGTCAAAAATATTTAATTAATTTAATTTCTATTTAATTGAGAGGCATAATCTTTGCTATATGAATAGTTTTTAATAAATGTTCTAGTTAATTGTGCAGTTTTTAGTGCCGCAATTTGGTGCTTCCCTTGTGGCTCAGCTGGCAAAGAAGCTGCCTGCAATGCAGGACACCTGAGTAGGATGCCTGGGTTGGGAAGATCCCCTGGAGAAGGAAATGGGGCTCTCCACTCCATAAGAATAGTTTTTTATAAATGTTCTGGTTAACTGTGCAGCTTTCAGTGCCTCAATTTATTTAACATAAATAGGTTTAAATGAAACACTGGGTTTTTCAAGTCACACTTAAAAGCAATGTGATTTTTTTATTATTATTTTAAATATTTAATAAGTAAATAGCATAAAAAATATTACATTGTTCCTAAGAAAGAACTAGGTAAGATCATCTCTTTTGTTTCACTCCCTTCTTTCTGAGTTCTGTAAATGTCAAGAAGCTGGGGCCAGCTGAAAGGCAGGATAGTGATTAAACTGAGTGATATTGGGGTGGGGGATCCTCTACACTCTTTGTTCAAATTTGTAAATAATGTTATAGTATCAACAAAAGTTTTAAATGAAAATGCCAACTATGAAGTCATTTTAAAAGATTGAATAAAAACATATTCTTATCTATTTGAGCTATTCTTGCTGAATCATACGGTAAACAGTCTAAAACCTCTGTTCTTTTTTTTTAATCTCCAGCATTGTGGTGTTTAGATCCATCACTTCTGAATTGCCCATCTCTTTCCATCACAGACCACATATCCTGATGGGGAGCTCATTATTATGAGTAATCTCGAACTGTGTTACAGGTCTATAGACTTGATATTTATGCCTTGCCATTTAGAAGTTACTTAAGATTAAAAATATTTATCTCAAAGTTTAAAAGTATATTTTCATTTTTCCCTTAACCCAATCAAGATGGAAATCTTTGGACAGTGAAAGTAAATAACAACTTTTTTTTTTTAACCTTCTTAACTCTAAAATTGATTTTCTACTCAGAGCATATCATAACACACTGTTTGCAGGCTTCCTAAAAGTAACTTTACAAGTGAACAGCTTTCCTGTTGAACAGCAGAGCTCAAACTAGAACTTGAATGGCATAAAAAAAAAGTCAGTTTCTATGAGAAAGATATCAATCTGAGCTACTTTATAATTAAATTCTGATTATAAGGACCTGAGAAAATGATGTGGTTGAATTTTTACTTGTCTGCATTCTTCCTTTATGTTTCTGATCTACTTTCTCTACCCTTGCATTTTCTTTTTTCCCTCTTGATGGATATTTACTTTTGGCATCTTGTCTTCCTTACAAGGAAGATGCAAGATAGATATTTCCTAGCTTAATTTTGAATTAAGAATTATGCATCTAAGCTTTAAATAGTCTGAAGATGATTGCACAGCTTACTGCTTAAATTAGCTTTAGAACAGGAGTCCCTAACCACTCCCAACATAGGGACCCATATCAGCCTGCGGCCTGTTAGGAACCTTAGGAATCAGCTAGCACAACAAAAAGAGGTGAGTGGTGGGGAAGCAAGTGAAGCTTTATCAGTATTTATAGCCACTCCCCATAGCTTGTATTACCACCTAAGCTCCACCTCCTGTCAGATCAGTGGTGACATTAGCTACCCATAGGAGCACAGAATACTTGGGATTTCTCTGTCTCCCATCATTCCCAGATGGGCCTGTCTAGCTACAGAAAAACAAGGTTAGGGCTCCCAGTGATTCTGTATTATGGTGAATTGTATAATAATTTCAGTATATATCACAACATAATAACAATAGAAAGAAAGTGCACAATAAATGTATTGCTCAAATCATCCCAAAACTACACCCCCACCCCTCGCTGCACTGCAATGTTCATGGAAAAATTGTCTTGCATGAAACTGGTCCTTGGTGCCAAACAGGCTAGGCAACTGTTGCTTTAGAAGTTACTTTAGATACATGCTTCAAAACAACTTCTTTGTAAATGAAATGTGTTTTGTGACTTTGGTCACTTTAGAGACATTGTTTTTATTATTTAGCAAACTCTTTATCCAGCATTTGTATTTTCAGGTTAACACTATAATCCACTGTCCAAATGCAGGCTGCATGTGCGGTGGTGTCTCATTCTTTAAATGCAGATGACCAGCAGGTGGGCTGTCTAAATGTGCTGTCATAAATGATTTGTGCTTGTAATTTGCTTTCAGAACTGATTTCACTGTTTTCTCTTGCTTTGCTTCATCTCCCCTGCAATATTTCAAATATATTATGTTTAACTTTATTTTTTACAACTCTGCTGTTTATGTTCTTACCACTCAGTCCATTTACCTCCCCCTTACCTTTTCACCTTCCCCAGGTATCCTCCAATGAACAGAAAAAGTTTTGATTTATTCTGAAAAAAAAATGATATCAGAATGTATCTGGCTGTCAAATACATCTGTCTAGCACTCATACAACAAAAAGTCTAGTGGCTCAAGGAACAAAATATTATTAGGACTCAGGACAACTTAGGTTAAATTCCTTATTTCTACCTACTATCCATTTTGATTTTTCCTTCTACAATGATTTACTCATAATCTCATAGTTCTCAGATTAACAGGGAAAAGCATACCAAAATTTTTTTCCACAGACTAATTCTGTCAAACTTTTTTTTTATTCACTTTATTTATTTACTTTACTTTACAATATTGTATTAAATTTGCCATGCATTGACATGAATCTGCCAGAACCCCCCTCCCACCTCCCTCCTGATTCCATCCCTCTGGGTCATCCCGGTACACCAGCTCAGAGCACCCTATATCATGCATCAAACCTGGGCTAGCGATTCGTTTCACATATGATAATTTATATGCTTCAGTGCCATTCTCCCGTATCATACCACCCTCGGCCTCTCACATAGAGTCCAAAAGACTGTTCTCTACACCTGTGTCTTTTTTGCTGTCTCACATACAGGGTTATCATTACCATCTTTCTAAATTCCATATATATGCGTTAGTATACTGTATTGTTTTTCCTTCTGGCTTACTCTGTATAATAGGCTCCACTTTCATCCACCTCATTAGGACTGATTTGAATGTATTCTTTTTAATTGCTGAGTAATATTCCATTGTATATATGTACCACAGCTTCCTTATCCATTCATCAGCTGAAAACTAATCAACCACTTGTAAAAGAATGAAACTGGAACACTTTCTAACCCTATACACAAAAATAAATTCAAAATGGGTTAAAGGTCTAAACATAAGACCAGAAACTATAAAACTCCTAGAAAACATAGGCAAAACACTCTCCGGCATAAACCATAGCAGGATCCTCTATGACTCACCTCCCAGAATATTGGAAATAAAAACACAAATAAACAAATGGGACCTAATTAAAATTAAAAGCTCCTGTACGACAAAGAAACTATTAGCAAGGTGAAAAGACAGCCTTCATAATGGGAGAAAATAATAGCAAATGAAGCAGTGGACAAAGAATTAACCTCAAAAATATACAAGCAACTCCTGCAGCTCAATTCCAGAAAAGTAAATGACCCAATCAAAAAGTGGGCCAAAGAACTAAACAGACATTTCTCAAAAGAAGACATAAAGATGGCTAACAAATACATGAAATGATGCTCAATATCGCTCACTATCAGAGGAATGCAAATAAAAACCACAATGAGCTACCATTTCACACCAGTCAGAATGGCTACTATCCAAAAGTCGACAAGCAATAAATGCTGGAGAGGATGTGGAGAAAGGGGAATCCTCTTACACTGTTGGTGGGAATGCAAACTAGTACAGCCACTATGGAGAACTGTGTGGAGATTCCTTAAAAAAAAAAAAAAAAAACCTGCAAATAGAACTACCATATGACCCAGCAATCCCACTGCTGGGCATACACACTGAGGAAACCAGAATTGAAAGAGACATATGTACCCCGATTTTCATCACAGCACTGTTTACAATAACCAGGATGTGAAAGCAACCCAGATGTCCATAAGCATATAAGTTTATTAAAGTTTTATATGACATGGAAGTCTTCATTAGGAAATGGGGAGCTCAAGAAATAGCCCTGCATATTTTATTCTAGGTTTAATGAAGAGTAGGCCACTCTATGGACATATAACAGATGAGGGAGTAGAGGTGATTGGAGTAAAAAGGAAAAAACTTAATGAAACCTGTTGTCTGGATCCTTCTGAGTATCACTTTGTTGCAGAAATAATGCTATTCCTTTGTTCCGGGTATAGGAGGGCCCTCCATTCATGAGTTTCAGGGAAGAAGTTTGGGAGAGGAGATCAGATTGGCTGTTCTGTTCCTGCTGTTTTCTTGAAATCCTTCAGTTTAAAATATTTAATATGCCAATGTGCCAAGTTTTGGGGTAACATGTTTTGAATTTCATCATTGACACCAGTCCAGAAGCAGAAAGAGACTCCTTTATTTTCATTTCTCTTTTACACATGGGTGTCCTTCCCAGAAGTCAATCCCTGGACTTCCCCTCAGGGCTCGTGGCCTTGGTGGCTGGCATGTCCATTCTTTAACCAGCTATCACTAGAAAAAATGACATTATCATAACATGCTATGCCCCTGTAACATTCTTTTGTGATTTGGAAGGAGTACAACACAAAGATGCTCAACATCTGAGAAAAAGAAAGCCCTATGTGGAAAGAACATAAAGATTAAGGCATATGAATAGACAACAAGTAAGTGACCTCTCCACAGATCATGAGCTCCGTGAAGGCAAATCCTGTGCATCCTGGTTCAGGAAAGTATCTAAAAAACTTGACCCAGCACCCACAGTACATGCTCATCCAGTAATTGTGAAATGAATTCAAGAATAATGCAAATACTGATACTGATAAGAATATGATGTACAGTCCTTGAAAGGGAAGATAGGAGGTACATAGCCCAACCTCAAAGCCACTATAAGAGCAAAACACACAGTCTAATAATGGTGTGCAGTTTTAGGATATTCTGGAACTGTATTTAAGTCACTAATGACCTATTTAAGTCACTAATTACCTAAGCTATTAGGGCTTCCCTGATAGCTCCGTTGGTAAAGAATCCACCTGCAATGCAGGAGACCCCAGTTCAATTTCTGGGTCGAGAAGGTCTGCTGGAGAAGGGATAGGCTACCCATTCCAGTATTCTTGGGCTTCCCTTGTGACTCAGCTGATAAAGAATCCGCCTGCAATGTGGGGGACCTGGGTTCAATCCCTGTGTTGGGAAGATACCCTGGAGAAGGGAAAGGCTACCCACTCCAGTATTCTGGCCTGGAGAATCCCATAGACTGTATATTCCATGGGGTCACAAAGAGTCGGACATGACTGAGCAACTTTCACTCCACAATGACCTATGTGTGGCTGAATCCAAGGTTCAGTTCTCAATTACCTTACTTGAATAATAATCAGTATCTAGCACTGTGACCATTCTCTCCTCTTTGCACATGTTATTCTTTGGACTTTCAAGGTATCACACTCTTTTTTTCTTCCTGTCTCACAGGCTGTTCACTTCAAACTGTATTAACTGTCCCCCTGACTCCTGTCTTAATTCTGGAGTTACCCCAGGGCTCAGTTATCAATTCTCTTCTCTTTCCTATTTACATTCATTCCTTGATGGATGGTCTTTTCTGTCTCTCAACTTGGTATAGTATTCTGTTTGCTAAAGAATACTCCTCCCCCCACCCCCCCCAAAAAAGTTTGGTGCTACTGTGTTCTGGTAATTTTTCTTTCATTTTATTTTATTTTTTCCTTTCTACTTCTTATTTATTTCATTTTTTATAGACCAAGATAGAAACCAACAAGAAAACAAAATAAATCTGCTGCTGTGGCTGCAGAATTGCTCACAGCAATCTTTGAAGAAAAATGTCCATTGGGAGGAATGACACAATTCAAAGCAATAAATACCTGTGTTTCACCTATTATGTTAATGGCACAGTGCTAAGAATCCAAATGGGAATCAGTTCCGCTCTCAAGATGCTAATAGTGGAACTCAGAGAATGTCAGCAAATAAATAAGAACAATGATAAAATGACACAGAATAAGCCCCAGAACCTTCTCCTTCACTATAAACTTGTTTTCTGTCTGCTATGCTTAAGAACAAACCAAACCAAACCAAAATAAACCACAAGAGAATTTTTTTCTCCTTAGAACTGCTTCCTTCCCTGCTATTTAATTCCAAAACTTTGGAGGAATTTCCCCTCTACTCTACTTACTCTGTTACAGGGAAAAATCTGTTTCTTTTACTTTAAATGTTGCTTCGCACTGCTTTTATTCATTAAAATAATACTGACTACACATAATGACTTGTCTTAGGGAACCCTGCCCCTCTATCTGAATGTCAACACATCCCTTCCTCTAGGTTGACCATCCAGGAGATATTTGCAAGATAAATGGCTTATTAACATTACTTCCTCACTCACCCCATCTCTGTTCTATAAAAGAATCTGTCACCCAAACCCTGATAAGATGTTTATTTTGAAAGATTAGTCTGCCACCCTCTTGGTCTGCTAGCTCTCCAAATAAACTCATTAGTCCTTGTCTCAATACTTCATCTCCCTACATATTAGCCTGTTGAGCAGTGAGGAGAGTGAGCTTGGACTCAGTAAGAACTCCTTAATCTCTTATTCAGTGTTGGGTGTTTATTGGAAGGATTGATGTTGAAGCTGAAACTCCAGTTCTTTGGCCACCTGATGCAAAGGGCTGACTCATTTGAAAAGACCCTGATTCTGGGAAAGATTGAGGGCAGTAGAAGAAGGAGACAACAGAGGATGAGATGGTTGTATGGCATCACTGACTCAATGGACATGAGTTTGGGTAAATTCCGGGAGTTGGTGATGGACAGGGAAGCCTGGCGTGCTGTGGTTCATGGTTTGCAGATGTAACTGAGAGACTGAACTGAACTGAACTGAATCCCTAATAAGGGATTGCATCTGTGTTGCATCACCCCATTTGTGCTGCAGTCAGCATTATGGGGTAAGTGAGCACTGCCCTCCCTAGGTCAGATCTCCCCAGGCCTTAGCCCTCACCTCCTACAGCTAGTGCTAGAGCCAGTCTTGCTTCTCAAATTCCATTCCACTGTTCTAGCTCTCTCTTCCTTGTCTGCTTCTCATTTCTTAACTAGAAAATAAGAAGATTTTGGCTTAACATAAATTTACATGAAAGGACTTTATTTGACACAAACCTACTAAGAATCAATGGTATGAAATATTCATAAAAAGGCAATACAAGTCAAGTTCCAAAAATAGGAAATAATAACTTCTGCATAATCTGAGGCCATATTCTGCCAAAACCAAAGCATTTAGCTGAGTTACAAGTAACATGTTAAAGAGACACTTACCAATTGAAAATATGTCCCTAAGAAGGCAACTAAGACATTGGGGTTGGGGGAGGGAAGTTATAAAACAAGTCAAATGGTTGATGACACAGAACATATTTAGACAAAGAAGGGAGAAGAAATATTGACTTTAAACATTTTGTTACCAAGTCCAAGCTCACCTCACAATAGGCCAATAATCAGGAAATGACATGTTAATGCAAGGAATAGCAACTTTTTCGAAAAGCTGGGTGTCCAAGAAGATGACAAAATAGAATCCTAGAATACCATCTTATCATGGTCTGCATGGCAGTTTCTTTCATAGAGCAGAGTGGAAGAAGGTGAGAAAGTAAAGTTAAAAAACCATTTTGTTGTTATTTAGTTGCTCGGTCGTGTCTGACTCTGTGACCCCATGGATTGCACACCAGGCTTCCCTCTCCTTCACCATCTACCAGAGCTTGCTCAAACTCGTGTCCATCAAGTCGGTGATGCCATCCAACCATCTCATCCTCTGTCGTCCCTTTCTCCTCCTGCCTTCAATCTTTCCCAGCACTGGGGTCTTTTCTGATAAGCCAACTCTTTGCATCAGATGGCCAAAGTACTGGAGCTTCACTTTCAACATCAGACCTTCTGACGAATATTCAGGATTGATTTCATTTAGGATTAACTGGTTTGATATCCTTGCAGTCCAAGGGACTCTCACGAGTCTTCGCCAACATCACAGTTTGAAAGCACCAATTCTTTAGCTCTCAGCCTTTTTAATGATCCAACTCTCACATCCATAGATGACTATTGGAAAAACCATAGCTTTGATTATATGAAACTTTTGTTGGCAAACCAATGTCCCTTTTTTTTTTAATATGCTGTGTAGCTTGGTCATAGTTTTTCTTCCAAGGAGCAAGCGTGTTTTAATTTCATGGCTACACTCACCATCTGCAATGATTTTGGAACCCAAGAAAATTAAGTCTGTCACTGTTTCCATTGTTTCTTTATCTACTTGGCATTAAGTGATGGAACCAGATGCCAGGAGCTTAGTTTTTAGAATGCTGAGTTTTAAGCCGATTTTTTCACTCTCCTCTTTCACTTTCATCAAGAGGCTCTTTAGTTCCTCTTTGCTTTATGCCATAAGGGTGGTGTCATCTGCATTTACAAGGTTATTGATGTTTCTCCGGGCAACTGTAATTCCAGCTTGGGCTTCATCTAGGCAAGGGAGTAGCCAGGATATACAGGAGTTTTTGAAACAAAGGCCATGTATTCAGAACATCAAAAGATTACTGTTAATTAAAGGAAAACAGATACCCCAAGTTAGTGAATTTAGTGCTTTTCTATGTTTGGGAAGATGCAAGAGTCTGGTCTTCTTGGAATTATTTCTTTGATATGCACCTTAACTACCTAGGGCCAGTATCCTTTTCATTTTCATCCTGAGTTCCCCTCAGGATGCACCATTGGGGGTGGCTGAAATGGCTGATGGCTTGATGCCACAACATCCTTTGTTTACTAATAGGGCAGATGATATCCTTTATCCATATATATAAGTACATATATATATATATATGACATATATACTTTATGTCTCCAATGAAAGTATAAATTTCAATGGGGAAGTACTTTCTTTTGACCTCTTCTTGATCTCAGGTGGCCTGGAGATCAAGGCTTGTTGCAGCTTGAAACAGGATTTCTATTCCCAGCAAAAGATTGAGGTTGGGCCGCAATGGTGAGAGTGCTGACTCTAGCCACTAGACTAATGACCAGTAACCAGTGACAAGGCCCTAGTTCACACAGTTTTGTAGAAATAAAATTCCCATAAAGATGGGAAATAGTAAAGAAAGTAAAGCATTTATTAGCAGGAAAAAGAGTACAGTAGGTGTGGATAGACATACAAGTAAACTCAGAAAGAGTTGTACATTCATGGTAGTTTAAGTCACTTACATGGGGCATTTCTTCCAGGTTTCCTTTGGCCAATTGTCTTGCTTTGCCTGATTCTGAACCTATATCTGGTTTATTTCAGGGTCCTCCCATATGTCCACATGCATTTCTCAGACAGGATGGATTCCAGTGAAGAGGTCTATGGGTAGGTTGACATCACTCCCTTTTTGACTTCCAAGGAGCCTCTCTGTTTCTGTATAGTCAGGAAGGTCTCCTTCCTAACTATCTGTCCACAGGAGACAGACTCCAGCTGCTCAGCCTGGGACCCATCTACTTTCTGTCCCATTGTTAAATGCAGACTCTCTTATTTGATATAATTCTGAGTTTAAAGTCAACTTCAGTAATAGTCTATCAAGGTTAATTGATGTTTGTTTGAAGTATTTTATAGCACACACACAAAAAATCATTGTTCATGAACGTTGATTTAAAAATAATTTAAAATGTTTACTGCATGCAGTGTAAAGAGGGAAACTGGGGAATCAGGGAGAAAAACTGCATTCAAGGCCATTAACAGAGCTGTCTTGATGAATCAGATATAGCATGTAATACATGGAATAATAGATTATAATAGAATAAATAAGTTAAGTTAAGTACTAACTAAAAAGTGAGTAACAACAATTTAGGGAAACTTAACTTTATAGTAACAATCATTCCTGCCAAGAAGCATTCTCATCTTTAAGGAAATAAATGATTGTCATTAACTTGGTATAGGTGTCCATTAAATGTTCTTACTATCAAATGGTGTATTCTGGTAATGGGAGGCTATCATTCATGCACAGATTCTCTTGCTTATCAGAAGATACAGTTTATTCAATAATTTAGAAATGACAGATTATCACTATTGTGGACAAGTCCTTCAAGATCATGGATCAGTTTAAGCATTCATTAAGTCTTGTTTATTTTTCCAGCATATAAGTAAATGTTCACTACCAAGCTGTAAATTAATAAAAATAATTGATGACTGATGCTAAACACACACTGCTAAAATGAGAATTGGGCCGAGTTATGCCAAGAAAGATGAAGTGCAGCCAGTGAAGCCAAGGTGAGATCCTAAAACTAGAAAGAGAGCAGGAATTTCACTGTTTCATTGTTTTTTAGAGACTCTTTTCCCCCAGAGATGAGTGCTGGATTGCAGATTCCCTGAAGGCAAGGTGGAGTGATTTGAATACTTACATGTGACTCAGTGCCTAATACCCAATAGAGTACTCTTGCCTGGAGAATCCCAGGGATGGAGGAACCTGGTGGGCTGCAGTCTATGGGATCGCACAGAGTCAGACACTACTGAAGCGACTTAGCAGCAGAAGCAGCAGCAGGGCCTAATACATAGCTTAGGGCAGAGCACAGCATTGAGGAATCACTAATCTGATTTCCAAAGGTGTTGGTGGAATATATTTTGTATTTTCCTGATAATATTTTCTCTTTTTAAGTCCATATCCACAAAGTATGTGAAAATACATTAAAACTGCACAGTGAAAATGCAGAGAGAGTTTGTCCGTTGTTAGTACAGTACTCCAAGAACCTCCTGAGGCTCCAGAAAGTCCTGCAGGAAGGTCTCTGAGCCTCCTCCCCTGAGAGAACATTAAGCCAACTCCATTTTAGGGTTCACTTTCTCTTAGCTGCCAGAGATTAACATACAGAATTTCAGTGATTGGAATAAAATCCATGGGGTGTCTGTCCCCATACATTTCACCTGATAATCAACTATTCAGAATTCATGAAGAAAGCCCTTTAAGCCATTAGAGGCACCTGCTGAATTTCCACAAATAGTGATGTAAACATCACCATGTGTTTTGAGAACAATAATGAATTGTATTCATTATATCTAAGAATGACAAATTTTATCCGTTTTTGCTGTTTTCTTTTTTAAGTTGAAAAAATTCTTCCATTAAACTTGGTTATTTGTTATTGAGTCTGTTGTGAGGATTAACTGTATTAGGGTTTATAAGCTACACAGCATTGTGCCTGACACAGAATAAATATCCATACAGCTATACTAACAGTGATCATGATGATAATAGTCAGAATCCTTATTTTCAGCTGCTTTTCTATGACAGTCTTATTCTAACCAAGTCTGTAAAGTGTGTGTTGATCACTCATGTGTGCACTACAATCTGACCCAGGCCCTTCTGCACTTATCTTTTCCATATACATTCTTTCTTCATCTACTTTGACAGTTGTTCATGTTTAATTACATGCTGTAATTATATGTTCATGCAAATGATAGTTTAAAACATCTTTTGATGATCTCATAACTACCTATTTCTTTAATATGGATTTAAATACCTTTGTTGAAAATCTGCAAAAAATGTGTCAAAAATTATCAGAAGGAGGGATAGATGTGCTCTGCACTCTATTCTGGGTAATTTTCAAGCTGATCCTGTCTCTTTTCCATTTCATCCCTTGAGGATCAGTGTAATAAGATAAAGAAAGATTGACTGTTATAGAAATAATTGATGAGTCTTCATCAAAGAATAAGACACCATGCTCCAGGACAAGAACGATGCAATATGCTAGTCTAGGCATCTAAACACTGGTTCTGGAACTTCCACTATGTTGTTATGTCACCAGCAAGAATTTCAACAACAACCTGAGGAGAAGGACAGAAATATTTGAGATGAAACAGGTTTTCAATGATATCTCCCAAATTTCATAGACACTAAGACATATTTTTTAAACTTTTAACTTGTTGAAATTGGGTTGCATCTTTTAATCAACATCTTACAATTAATTCAGGAAGGCAGCAATTCAACTAGATTTCGTTCCTGGAGAAAGTTCAAGTATCAGTTCTTTTGGCATCAAATCTTACCTGTTGGGTTTAAATTTATAAAACTCTCCAAGAAATTAATTATAGTAAAGAGTTTTTCAATGCTTAGAAACTAAATGGTAAGGAGGAAGGGATGAGAAATATGGTGATTATGATATCTATTAACATTGCTTAAGCAGTAATTGAAAGCAGACCAGCTCTATATAACTGCAAATCTTGCTTTGAGTACACACTACTAAAAAGCTTTATTTTTTATGGCATTTTTAGAGAACTGAGGACAGTATGAAAAATTGTCAACATTCTTCGTAAGTTGAAAAATAACTTAGACTGAAAAATTTAATAATACTTTGAATAACCTATAGCTTACTTTCTTTTTTTACATATGCACAAATGTATATAAAATTTCGTGTTAAAAGCTTAATATATATAGTGAAGTGAAGTTGCTCAGTTGTGTCCAACTCTTTGAGACCCCATGGATAGTAGCCCACCACATTCCTCTGTCCATGGGATTTTTCAAGCCAGAATACTGGAGTGGGTTGCCATTTCCTTCTCCAGGGGAGCTTCCTGACCCAGAGACTGAACCCAGATCTCCCGCATTGCAGGCAGACGCTTTGCCCTCTGAGCCACCAGGGAAGGCCTTATAATATATATAAAGCTCAACTAAATATCAAATTTCCAAGTTAAAAAAACACCAAAGGGTGTTTTTTCTTAAAAATAATGATTAAAGGTAGATGAGTAAATCTGCTTTAAATTTTAAAATATGTGATATTTAGTTTTCTCTTCTCAATATAAATGAAAGTTTCACTTTCTGTTTATCAATTTTCATGACTTTTCCTTTCTCAGTACCCACCATGTTTTATTTAGCTTTAGCTAAATTTATTTCAGTAAATTTATTTTTATTAAGCAAATTTATTTCAGTACCTTCCAATTAGATTTCCTTTCATGGGTCTCCTATCTGTCTCCTGCCCAGGCTATTCTGACTTTATTATTAGCATGGCTCTTTTGCAAACAAACACAATATCTAATCTGTTCTGTGTCATACTTCAGCTCCATTTTTTCTCTTCTTAACAACTAGTTTCTGTATTGAATAATTATTCTCTATGGAAGTGGTTTAAGATTCACTCAATCTGAAATGCAATTTGAAAATACAGAAAAGTTACAAAGATCAAATATACATACAATAGAATTTCTCATGGTATGAAATTAAAATTCAGAAAGTATCAATACAATCATTTTCTTTGTCTTGTACTGACATACAAAATACCACAGACTGGGTGGCTTAAATAACAGAAATGTATTTTCTCACAGTACTAAAGGACAGAAGCCCAAGAGCAAAGACTTAGAACCCTTGGTCAATCTAGTTCCTGCTGAGAGCTCTCTCCTTAGGTTGCAAATGGCCAACTTCTTTCTATGTCATTACATAATGTATTCCCCTGGAAAGAGGGAGAGAAAAATAGAGTGATACTTCCCTTTTATAAGGCCACCAATCCCATGATGAGTGCCACATCTTCATGACCTAACCTAAACTTAGCCACCTCCCAAAGCCTTTTCTCTACATATCATCCATTGGGGGAATAAGACTTCAACATATGATTAATTAGAGGGGTGAAAGTGAAACTCATTCAGTCGTGTCTGACTCTCCAAGACTCCATGGACTATACAGTCCGTGGAATTCTTATAGCCAGAATACTGGAGTAGATACCTTTCCCTTCTCCAGGGTATCTTCCCAACCCAGGGACCCAACCTAGGTTTCCTGCATTGCAGGCAGATTTTTTACCATCTGAGACACAAGGGAAGACCAAGAATACTCGAATGGGTAGCCTATCCCTTTGCCAGCAAATCTTCCCAACCCAGGAACCAAACTGGGGTCTCTTGCATTGCTGGCAGATTCTTTACAAACTGAGCTATGAGGGAGGCCCTTTATTTTTATTTTTTGGGGGGAACACAAAAATTCTGTAACAGTCAGAAATATTATCTCAAGGTAGGGATACTTGAGAAAATAAGGAATCGAGATTCTTTTGCAGAATGAAGTGATAAAAGTGGTATTTTAGAAAGATTACTTTAGAATATAGTACTTAATAAATCAGACAGAAGACTTGAAACAAATCCCATTAGAAAACCATTGTCATGATCTAGGCATAAGGAAATGAGGAATTCACATCAGGATGGTGCCATCTCAACAAATACAGTTACAACAGCAGGAACAGCATGGCACATGAAATATTCACCATGTGCCAGGAACTATGAAAAGTGCTAGAAATGCATTATTTTATTTGATTGTCAACAATCCTGTGATGTAGGCACCATTATCCCTATCATTTATAAATAAGAAACCTGGCTCAGAAACATTAGTAATGTCCTGCTTCTCCAAGTGAAGGGACCAAGAATCATACAAAAAAAAGATGGCCTATGGTAATTAGAAATGCACACTTAGAATAGGAGAAGATGGCATTATGACTATTTGATTATGAATAAAAATTGAATTCTTGAGTTTATTTGTTAGAAAACAGAAAAAATAGAGCTTTAGGGTAAAGGAATGGTGGATGAAAGAACATATGATGAAGGACAATAAGAAGTAAAAAATGAGATTGAAAATATTTCAGATTTGATAGAAATGAACAAGCGGTGTGTTATATATATAGAAAATTAATAAATGAGATTTTTTAAATTGTAGATTAAGTCCTTATATTGTAAAAATGTCAAGCAAGATAAAGACAAAATAAATACCTGCTCAGAAAGGAGCTATTCATAATATAAGTGTTTTTTTTTCCAATCTTTTTATCACTGGGTATATTTCAGTTTAAAAAAGAAAGTTGTCTTCAAGAAGACTAGACTTTTCTTGTAAAGCTATTCTAAGTCTAACCAAAGATATAAAAGAAGGTTTTCCCAGTAGTCATGTAGGGATGTGAGAGTTGGACCATAAAGAAAAATGAGTACTGAAGAACCGATGCTTTAAAACTGTTGCTGCAGAAGACTTTTAAGAGTCCCTTGGACAGCAAGGAGATCAAACCAGTCCATCCTAAAATAAATCAACTCTGAATATTCATTGAAAACATTGATGCTGAATCTAAGCTCCAATACTTTGGCCACCTGATGTGAAGAGATGACTTACTGGAAAAGACCCTTATGCTGGTAAACACTGAGGGCAGGAAAAGAAGGGGTGACACAGGATTAGATGGTTGACATTGTCAACTCAATGGACATGAGTTTCAGCAAACTTTGGGAGATAGTAAAGGACAGGGAACCCTGGCATACTGCAGTCCATGGGATTGCAAAGAGTCAGACATCACTGAATGACTGAACAACAACAACTAAAGGGAAAGAAGACAATGATGAAAAAAGGCCAGTGACAGAAGGAATAAAGTATATACAGAAGGATGGGAGAGAGAGAGTGAGTGAGGGAAGAGAGAACACAGGCTTGCTGGAAAGAAATTAGGAAGTGAGGGAGGAAGAAAGATTGTACAGGAAGTAGGGAGGGAGAGTTGGAGTAAGAAACATTATTTATTTTTCCTGTATACATTACTGTCAAGTAAATGTAGCTACATATTTTATGCATAGAAACAACATCTAAAGATTAGTATTAGCATCATACAATATTTTAATCAATTGAAACACTAGAAAAATTATGAGTGATTCCACTCAACTTAGAATCTTGTCTGACAATGTTATTATGTGCTGTGATTCGTTGCTCAGTTGTGTCTGACTTTGTGCTACCCCATGGACTGTAGCTTACCAGGTTTCTCTGTCCATGGGGATTTTCCAGGCAAGAATACTGCAGTGGGTTGCCAATGCCTCCTCCAGGGGATCTTCCTAACCTAGGGATTGAACCCTGGTCTCCTGTATTACAGGTGGATTCTTTACCATCTGAGCCACCAGGGAAGCCCAAAGTTATTATAGAAGTAGCTTAAAATTTTTATTAACTGCACTCTTTATCTGATGAGAAAAAGGAGAGTTAAAATGCAACACATTTGTCTTTCTTACCAAATTACTGAATGAGAGTTTAATTTATATTTTCTAAAACTGAAATAAAATAGATACCAGGATTGGAGAGGTGGTCTAGTAAGTTTTACTCTGGACTAAGCATTAATCTTGTGTGTCACTCTCAACTACATTTAACTCTCAGCAGTGTTTAACTCCAAAGACTGATTTTGTAAAGAAAATAACCCAATATCCAAATAAGAGAGAGGGATGCAATTAGTAAAAGTGAGTAAAACACAATCCAATGTGTACTTCAGGCAAAAGTTTGAAAAGAAATCTCCCAAATATTTACAAATTCAAAAGTAAGTTATAAAGGAACACTAAATATTTTAAATACTACTTTAAAAAAAATGTACCTACCTAATTTAACTGTGCTAAAATGCACACCACATTAAATGGTCCATCTTAATGCTTCTAAGTTGACTGTAATCCAGCAGCCTTAAGTAGAGTCATATGGCTGCTCCACCCTCACCTCTCCACACTCAAGTGAATCTTTTCATTTTGCAAAACTGAGCCCATTAAATAGTAACTCCCCATTTCCTCTACTCCAAGTTCTGCAGCCACAATTCATTTTCTACCTACTTTGCCATGAATCTTCTCATTATGTCTTTTCTATTCATAAATGTAATTTTATTTTTATTTTATCTTTTAGAAAAGAATCATGAAAATCAGGAATCCCACTATAGATACATATATGTGTATATACATCCAAAAGAAGTTAAATCAGTTTCTCAAAGAATTATATGTACCCTATATTCACTGTTGCTAAGATATGGAAACAATGTAACAACCTAATTGTTGTTATTGGCATTGATTGAGAATAAATAAAGACAATGGAATATATATGTACACAATGGAATGATATTCAGCCTTAAAAAAGAAGGAAATCTTGTCATTTACAATATCATGAATAAACCAGTAGCACATACGGTAAGCAAAAGAAGCCAGACACAGAAAGACAAATACTGCATGATATCACTTACATATGGAATCTGAAAAGTTGAATTACACATCATGTACTTGGTGAGTCACTTCCCTAGTCTTTAAACTTGTGATGAGAGGAACTTCCAGTTCAAGATAAAGGAGTAAAAAGACATGCACTCATCCCCTCCTACAAGAGCATCAAGATCACAACTAGTTATTGAACAACCATTGACAGGAGGACACTGGAACCCACCAGAAAAAGATATCCTGCATCCAAAGATAAAGAAGAAGGGAAAAAAAGATAGTAGGAGGGCCAGAAACATGATGAAAGACAAATCCAATATCTGCCAGGTGGGCGATTCACAATCTGGAGAATAATAACATCAAAGAAGTTCTCCCACTGTTGTGAAGGTTCTGAGCCTCATGTCAGGCTTCCCAGCCTGGGGATTTGGAAAAGGCACTGAGAATCCCCAGGAAGTCTGACCTTTGAAGGCCAGTGGGATTTAATTATAGGACTTCAACAGGGCTAGGGGAAACAGAATCTCCACTCTAGGAGGGCAAAAATTCTTGCATGCACTAAGATCCAGGGGTAGGGAACAATGACCATACAGGAGACTGAACCAGACCTACCTGATAGTGTTGGAGAGTCTCCGTTAGAGGTGTGGGTCAGCAGTGTCTAGCCATGGAGACAGGGTATCATCATCAGTAGTCCTGGAAGGAGCCTCTTTGTGTAAATCCCCTTAGAGGTTGCCATTAACCCTACCAGGTAGCCCATATCCCCAGGGCTGGGTCACCTCAGGCCAAATAACTAAAAGGGAGGGAGCACAAGCTCACACATCAACAACTAACTGAATTGAAGTTTTATTGAGCCATATGGCCTTGACCACCAGAGCAAGAGCCAGTTTTTCCCACAAACAGTCCCTTCTGTCAGGAAGGTTAAACAAACCTCTTAGCCTTATCTACCAGAGGGTAGACAGAAGAAGCAAGAACCACAACCCTGCAATGGCTAGAACCAAAACCACATCACAGAAAGTTAACCAGGATGAAAAAGCAGAGAGTTTTGTCCCAAATGAAAGGACAAGATAAAATCCCAGAAAAATAGTCAAATAAAATGGAGACAAGCAACAACTAGAAAAAGAATTCTGAAAAATTATGATGAAGATAATCCAGAATCTCAGAAAAAGAATCAAGGCAAAGATTGAGATGAAAGAAATGTTTGCCAAAGACCTACAAGAACCAAAGAACAAA
The DNA here is from genome assembly GCA_007570785.1 of Antilocapra americana. NCBI lineage: Eukaryota > Metazoa > Chordata > Mammalia > Artiodactyla > Antilocapridae > Antilocapra > Antilocapra americana. The sequence goes on along the minus strand of ML661334.1, from coordinate 5,018,854 downwards.
GAAACAGAGATGAACTATACACAAGAAACAGCCAATAGCACAATAACTGAGACAGAAGAACAGATAAGTGACCTAGAGGACATAATGGTAGAAATAACTGTGGCAGAAGAGAATATAGAAAAGGGAATGAAAAAAAAAGAAGACAGCCTAAGAGAACTCTGGGACATTAAGCACATCAACATTCACATTATAGCAGTCACAGAAGTAGAAGTGAGAAAATATTTGAAGAGATAATAGCTGAAAACTTCCCTAATAAAGGAAAGGGAATAGTCAACCATGTCCAGGAAGCAGAGAAAGTCTCAGGCAGGATAAACCCAAGGAGGAACACACCAAGACACATAGTAATCAAACTGACAAAAATCAAAGACAAAGGCAAAATAGTAAAAGTAACAAGGGAAAAGTGACAAATAACATACAAGGGAACTCCCATAAGGTTATCAGCTTATATCTCAACAGAAACTCTACAAGCTAGATGAGAATGGCATAATAGATGTAAAGTGATGAAAAGGAAGAGCCTACAATCAAGAACACTACCCAGCAAGACTCTCATTCAGATTTGATGGAGAAATCAAAAGCTTTTCAGACAAGCAAAAGTTAGGAGAATTCACCACCAAACCAGCTTTATAACAAATGCTAAAAGAACTTCTCCAGGTATTAACCACAAGAGAAGGAAAAGGCCTACAGAAAATAAACCCAAAACAATCAAGAAAATGATAATAGGATTAAACATATTTATAACTACCTTAAATGTAAATGGATTAAATGCATCAACTAAAAGACATAGACTGGCAGGGAAGATGAAAACATGTGCGCTTCTACTTAGCACATCAGCCAGAATGATCTCACAAATTGTATGTAATTATTTTATATTGTTAGGTTAATCGTATTTCCATTGTGGCTTGCAGTTGTAATGATCTTTTATTTTTTGTCTGGCTACTGATTGCAAAAATTGATAATGACCTTTTATTAATGTGATTATATAATTATTATTTGTTTAATGCCATTGCATCATGATTGGTCAACAGAAAATAATAGAATTCTATATCACTAAAACTACCATTTAATAGGAAAACTTGTAATAACTTTTTAAAATCCAAATGCATAACAGAATTAACTTGGAATTTTTTGAAAAATACAAATGCCCAGGTATTGTTATTCTTCTCCAAAGCTCCAGATGTCTTACTAATGAGCAGCCATGTTTAAAAGCAACTGGGAAGATCTTGCATAACATCAGCTGACAGAGGCCAGGTGTACCTGACCACTGGAAAAGAATATACAAAGCCAAGAAAAACTCTGTAGGATGTAGGAAGGAGGGCAAAAAAGAGTTAGTAGGGCTGGGTCTGCACACGGGGGGCTGGGGTACTGAAGCAGGGGTCAGATTCCCACATCAGGATAACCATTTGGGAAAGAGGTGAAGCATTTGAGGCTGTTGGAGAATGAAGCAGCTGATATCTGACAGTCTGAATGGAATGAAAATTATCCAAACAATCCTTGCCACAGCCATACGTACTCCAGACAGGGACACAAGTCCCCTAGAAAGTTCAATGACTGGGAACTGGTGCATAGATATTGAAGAGCAGCCCCAGGACAAGGTCTGCTGTTGACTGAGGAGAGACAGCCTGGGGAAACAGCCTGAGGAGACCTAAGGGAGGAGATTACAGTGGAAAATGCTTGTGAAGGAAAGCCAGGCAAACATGGAGGCAGGCGATACTGCTGAATCACATACAGCGGGTGGAGTCATCTCTATAGCCTCCCTCTCCTCACACTTCAGCACCAGAGAGCTGAAAGAACTCAGAAAGGGTGGCCCTTTAAGTGCCTGATGCACCAAACAACAAAGAAGGACCCAAACAAGGGTGGTCCTTTAAGTGCCTGACACCAGAAGAAACAGAGAGGAAGCCCAACTAGGGAGGGTCCTGTAAGTGCTAGAATGGCCCAAGAAACAGAGAAGGACCAGTAAAAGGCCCTCTGTTTGCCAGCTGCCAGAGACTAGGAAAAACTCTAATAGACCATAGCTCCTGCAGCTGAGACAGTTGGCATCCCTGTACACTTGGTGCCACCAAGTTTCCCACAATCCAAGCAGTTGTGCCACCTCCATGCTTAGTCCTCACTGAAAGCAGAGCTACTATAATCTAGGAAAAAACCTAATGCACCATACCTCCTGTGACAATTGCCACCAGCACCCAGGAGTATCTGGCATTGCCAGGGTCTCCTTGATTCAAGATTCTGTGCCACCCCCTTGCACAATCCCCACTGGGACAGAGCAGACAGAGGCTAGAAAAAACCCTAAGGGTGCCCTATTTCCTGCTGTCCTAGCCATCAGCTCTTCTGAGTACCTGGTACTGTCAGGCTCCCTGTGTTACAAGTAACTGCACCAACTCCACACCCAGTCCTCTGGGGGCAGAACCAAGTTCCCCAGAGCAGCTTCAGAATCTAAATCCTGTGGATGGCTCATACACAAAGGTGAAGATAAAACCACAATTTAAACTCAGGGGCAGTGTGGCTAAGGAAGAAAACCCAAAACTTCCCATCAGTAGTAAAACCTGCAGGTTAAATCCACACAACTGAATAAGCAGGCTTTGTGTCTATGGAATATACAAAAGGACAACGGGAGATCCCACAAAACAAAACAGTATCAGTGGCAGATGCAGATATTAGAGGCAATAACACAGGAGTAGGAGCAGATTAGAGCCTAAGATATCCTCACAACAGGTCCAGAGACCAGCCTAGTATTAGAGGGCATCCTAGAGAGGCAAGGTGGACTGTGACTCACAACAAGGGAAAAGACGCTAACAGCTGAAATCCAACAAAAACATTTACTATTATTTTTTTTTCTCTCCCAAAGTCATTTTTTTTTTTAATTTTAATCAGTGTGCTCCAGGACCATTTGAAAAAGACACAGAAATATTATAAATACATCAATATAATAAGAAAATTCTCTTTTCAAGGAAGCAATGATAACAATAATAAGCTATATATTTATATATGATTTTGTATCCAAGTTCCCCAAGCTGATTTTTGTTCTTTTTTTTTAAATTAACTTATTTCTATTTTCCTTTATATTATCATGTTGGTTTTGCCATACATTGGCATGACTCCGCCAGAAGGAAAAACATTTACTATTATATTTTAACTTGTTTAGTAGTTGATTCTGGATTTTTTTCCCATTGTTGCTATAGTTGTTGATTTTATTAGTACTATCAAATCCATTGGGCTTCCTTGGTGGCTCAGAGGGTAAAGCATCTGCCTGCAACACAAGAGACCCGGGTTTGACCCCTGGGTCAGGAAGATCTCCTGAAGAAGGAAATGGCAACCCACTCCAGTACTCTTGCCTGGAGAATCCCATGGATGGAGGAGCCTGGTAGGCTACAGTCCACGAGATCGCAAAGAATAAGACATGTCTGAGCGACTTCACTTCACTATCAAATCTATTTATGGTTTTGAAAATTTTTTGTTGTTGTTAATCACACTTTTTATTTCTTTTAAATACTTCTGACTTTACATTGACCTGTTGCAGTTTTGAGTCTTTTTAAAAATCTTTTTCTTTAATTTAAATAATTTAAATTTATTATTATTATTTTTCTACATATATTATTTTGATTTTCTTATTTTTTTCCTGTTGCAGTTATTCTTTAACATATATAAATCTTCTTTATCTACCTCTTATTTAGCTTTTCTTTTCTATTCATTCTTTTTACCCTTTTCTTTTTCTCACCATGTTTATTAGTCTGTTTTGCTTTTATTGCTTTATTCCCCAGTTGACACATTGTTTTGGTTTTGTTTTCCAGTTTATGTTTTAGTTAATTTTGCTTTTAACTGGTTGATATCATTTTTGCTTTCCTTTGCTTGCTAGGTAAATCTCTTCTGCTTTTTTCTTTCTTTTTATTTTTTTGCTTTCTTTCTTTGTTTTTTAAGATTGTTTTGGTTTTATTTCTGTGTGTGTATATTCCAATATTTTTGTTACTATTTGCCTCACTTTGCATTTGCCATTTGTCTGGGTTTGCAGTTTTTTTCTTGTTTTAGTGTGTTTGCTTTAATTCTGTTTAATGCCATTACAAACCACCAGTGGAATTTCATTTCCCAGGCCAGAGATTGGGCTCTGAAACTTTGGAGTGGGAGCACTGATAGCAAGACTCTAGACTTCCAGAAAACTCCTAACCCCAAGGAGTATTCATTAGTGAGAATTTCCACAAAGGTCTCCACCTGTATACTAGACCTGGCATCACCCAACTGCTAGCAGAACCCAGTGCAGGATGCCTGGCCCAAATGAGGAATAAGACAAAAACACAAACCCAATTAACAGCAAACAGGATTACCACCTCATACAGCCCTGCCCACCAGAGAGGAAAAACAAGTAAACAAACAAAAACTTTCTTTCTTCCTCTTCCCACCAGAGTAAACACAAGTCACACCTAAGAGAAGCCTACACAAACCACTGGACCAAACTTACTCCTTAAGGGCAGAAACAAAAAGGAAGAAGGAATTTGACCTTAAGACCTGAGAAAAGGAGACTTCAAACACAGTAAATCAAAAAAGAAAAGGCAGAGAAGTATCATGCAAATGACAGAAAAAGCTAGAAACACACAAGGAAGGCCAACTAAACAAAGAGGAAATAGGCAAACTACATGAAACAAAATTCAGAGTAATGACAGTAAAGATGTTCCAAAACCTCAAAATAGGATGCAGAAAATGCAAGATGCAAACAACACAATTAACTCAATTACCATGAACATGGAAGAAATAAAGAATAAACAAAAAGAGATGAATAACACAATTACTGAAATTAAAGATACTCTAAAAGGAGCAAATAGTAGATTAACAGAAGCAGAAGAATGGATAAGTAAGCTGGAAGATAGAATGGTGGAAATAATTATTGAAGAGCAGAATAAAGGAAAAATAATGAAAAGAATTGAGGATAGTCTCAGAGACCTCTGGGACAATATTAAACATACCAATATTTGAGTTATAGGAGTTGCAGATGAAGAAGAGAAAAAGAAAGACACTGAGAAAATTTTTGAAGAGATTATAGCTGAAAACTGCCCCTTCATGGGAAATAGTCAATCAAGTCCAAGAAGTGCAGAGAATCTCTTATAGGATAAACACAAGGAGAAACATGTCCAGACATGTATTAAACAAGTTACCAGAGATTAAGCACAAAGAAAAAATATTAAAAGTAGCAAGTGAAAAGCAAGATGTAACATACAAGGGAAATGCCATATGATTAACAGATGATTTTCAGCAGAAACTCTGCAGGCCAGATGGGAATGGGAGGGTATAATTAAAGTGCTGAAAGAAAGAAGAAAAAAAATCTACAACCAAGATTACCGTACCAAGCAGGGATCATTCAAAATTGATGGAGAAATCAAAAGCTTTACAAAGGTTAACAGAATTTAGCTCCACCAAGCCAGCTTTGCAACAAATGTTAAAAAGACCCATATAGGCAATAAACACAAGAGAAAGGAAAGACCTACAAAAATAAACCCCAAATAATTAAGCAAATGTCAATAGGAATAAAAATATCAATAACTATTTTAAGTATAAATGTATTAAACCCTCCATCAAAAGAAACAGACTAATTGAATGGATACAAAAACAACACCCATATATATGCTGTTTACAGTAGACCCACTTCAGAATTAGAGACACATACAGACTGAAAGTAAAAGGATAGAAAAAGATATTACATGAAATTGGAAATCAAAATAAATTGGAGTGGCAGTTCTCACTTCAGACAACATAGACTTTCAAATAATGAACATTACAAGAGATAAAGAGGGACACCACACACTAATCAAGGAGTCAATCCAAGAAGAAGATGCAACAATTATAAATATCTATGCTCCCAATATAGGAGCACCTCAAAACATAAGGTAAACATAAAGAGATAAAAGGAGAAATTCACAGCAACACAATAATAGTAGAGAACTTTATCACCCCACTTATATCAATGTAAAGATCCTCCAAACAGAAAATAAATAAGGAAACACAAACCTTAAATGAACCATTAGGCCAAATCAACCTAATTGATATTTTCAGAACTATTAACCCAAGTGCAGAAGAAAACACTTTCCTCTCAAGTGAACTTGGAACATTCTCCAGTATAGGCTTGTGATATCTTGGGTCACAAATCAAACCTCAGTAAATTTAAGAAAATTGAAATTATATCAACCATCTTTTCTGACCACAACACTATGAGACTAGATATCAAATAAGGGGAAAAAACTGTAAAAGAATGCAAGCACTTGGAGTTTAAACAATATATTTCTAAATAACAAAAAGGTTACTGAAGAAGTAAAAAGGGAAGTAAAAATATTCCTAGAAACAAATGACAATGAAAACAAACAATTAAAAACCTATGGGATGCAGCCAAAGCAGTTGTAGGAGGGAAGTTTATAATAATACAATCATATCTCTAGAAACAAGAAAAACATCAAATAAACAACCTAACTTTACACCTAAAACAACTGAAAAAGAAGAATAAAAAACCCCGAAGTTAGTTGAAGGAAAGAAATCATAAGGATCAGAGCAGAAATAAATGGAAAAAAATGAAGGAAACAATATAAAGATTAATAAAACTAAAACCTGGTTCTTCGAGGATATAAACAAAATTGAAAAACCATTAACCAGACTGATCAAGGGGGGAAAAAAAAGGAAGGGTCAAATCAACAAATTAGAAATGAAAAATGAAAGGTTACAACAGAAAATCAGACACACAAAGGATCATAAGAGACTATTATGAGAAACTATATGTCAATAAAACTGACAACCTAAGAGAAATGGAACATTCTTAGAAAAGTTCAATCTTCCAAGACTGAACCAGGAAGAAATAGAAATTATGAACAGCTCAAGTACAAGCACTAAAATTGAAACTGTGATAAAAAAAAATCTCCCAAAAAACAAAAGCCCAGGACCAGATGACTTCACACGTGAATTCTACCAAACATTTAGAGAAAAGATAATCCCTATACTTTCAAATAATCTTCAAAAAAAAAAAATGCAGAGGAAAGAACATACTCCAAACTACTTCTATGAGGCCACCGTCACCCTGATACCAGAATCCAATAAAGACAGAACTGAAAGAGAAAATTATAAGCCAATATCACTGATGAACATAAATGCAAAAATCCTCAACAAAATTCTAACAAAAAGAATTCAGCAACACATTAAAAAGCTCATACATCATGATCAAGTCAGATTCATTCCAGTGATGAAAGTATTCTTCAGTATATGAATATCAATCAATGTGGTACACCATATTAACAAGTTAAAAGATAAAAAACATGCGACAATCTCAATAAATTCAGGAAAAGATTTTGACAAAATTCAGCACCCACTTATGATATAAACACGTCAAAAATGGACAAAGAAGGAACCAGCCTGAACATAATAAGGGCTATACATGATAAACCAAAATGAGCTTCCCTGGTGGCTCAGTTGGTAAGGAATCTGTTTGCACCGCAGGATACCTTGGTTCAATCCCTGGGTTGGGAAGATACCCTGGAGGAGGGCGCAGCAACCCACTCCAATATTCTTGCCTGGAGAATCCCCATGGTCAGAGGAGCTGACCATGGGTCGTGAGGAGTCAGATACGACTAATTGACTCAGCACACCATAGCACATGATAAAGCCATAGCATTGTTCTCCATGGTTAAAAACTGAAAGCATTCCCTCTTTCAGTTATTGGGATTCCCTCTTTTTAGTTTCAGTGGGCACAGGGTGCCCACTCTCACCATTATTATTCAACATGATTTTGATAGTGCTAGCTATAGCAATCAGAAAAGAAAGAGAAGTAAAAGGAATCCAGATTGCAAAAGAAGAAGAAAAATTCTGTTTGCAGACAACATAATATTATACATATAAAATCCTAAAGATATGATCAGAAAATTGCTAGAGTTAATCAGTGAATTTAGCAAAGTGTGAAGATACAAAATCGATACACAGAAATCACTTGCATTCCTAGGCATTAACAATGAAATATCAAAAAGAGAAATTAAGGAATCAATCCCATTTACCATTGCAATAAAAAGAACAAAATATGTACAAATAAACCTGCCTACGAAGAAAAATGTGCTGCTATCAGTTCATTTCAGTCACTCCATCATGTCCAACTCTGCAGCTCCATAAACTGCAGCACGGCTGCCTCCCTGCCCATCACCAACTTCCAGAGCTTGCTGAAACTCATGTCCACTCAGTGGGTGATGCCATCCAACTATCTCATCTTCACCCTTCTCCTCCTGCTTTCAATCTTTCCCAGAATCAGGGTCTTTTCCAATGAGTCAGTGCTTCGTATCAGGTGGCCAAAATTGGAGCTTCAGCTTCATCATCAGTCCTTTCAATAAATATTCAGGACTGATTTACTTAAGGATTGACTGATTGGACTTCATGAAGTCCAGGGGATTCTCAAGAGTCTTCTTCAACACCACAGTTCAAAAGCATCAGTTCTTCAGTACTCAGATTTCTTTATGGTCCAACTCTCACCTCCATACGTGGCTACTGGAAAAACCACAGCTTTCACTATACAGACATTTATCAGCCAAGTAATGTCTCAAGCTTTTTAATACGCTGTTTAAGTTAGTCAGAGCTTTGCTTCCAAGGAGCAAGCATCTTTTAATTTCATGGCTGCAGTCACCATCTATAGTCATTTTGGATACAAAAACATTAAGACACTGATGAAAGAAATCAAAGAAGGTAGAAACAGATGGAGAAAAATATCCCATGTTCCTGGATTGGAAGAATCAGTATTATGAAAATGACTATACTACCAAATGTAATCTACAGGTTCAGTGTAATCTCTATCAAATTACCAATAGCATTTTTTATAGAACTAGAACAACAACAACAAAAAAATCTGAAAAAATTAATATGGAAACACAAAATAGTGAAAGCAATCTTGGGAGAGAAGAATGGAGCTGGAAGAATTACTTCCTGACTTCCTGACTTCAAACTACATTACAAAGCTATAGTCATCAAGACAGTATGGTACTGGCACAGAAACAGAAATATAGACCAATGGAGCAAGATAGAAAGCCAGAGATAAACCCACACACCTATGAATATCTTATTTTTCATAAAGAGTGTAAGATTGTCTCTTCAATAGGTGTCCTGCAAAAACTGCACAGCTACATTTAAAAGAATAAAATTAGAACATTTTCTAACACCATACACAAATATAAACTCAAAATGAATTAAAGACCTAAATGTAAGACCAGAAACTATAAACTTTTAGTGAAAACATAAGGCAGAGCAATCTATGACATAAATAACAGCAAGTTCCTCTATGACCCATCTCCTAGAAACAAATAGAAATGGAAACAAAAATGAACAAGTGGGGCCTAGTTACACTTAAAATCTTTTGCACAGCAAAGGAAACTATAAGTGAGGTGAAAAGGCAACCCTCAGAATGGGAAAAAAAATAGCAAATGAAAAAAAATGACAAAGGATTAATTTGAAAAATATTCAAGCAGCTCATACAAATCAATACCAGAAGGATAAAAACTCCAATCAGAAAGTGGGAAAAAGACTAAACGGACATTTCTCCAAAGAAGGCATACAGATGGCTAATAAACACATGAAAATATTCTCAGCATTGCTCATTATTAGAGAAATGCTAATCAAAATTACAATGACGTATCATCTCACACTGGTCAGAATGGCCATCAACAAAAAAATCTATAGACAATGAATCCTGGAGAGGGTGTGGAGAAAAGGAAGCCCTCTTCCACTGTTGGTGAGAATGTGCATTGATACAGCCACTATAGAGAACTGCATGGAGATTCCTTAAAAAACTAGGAATAAAGCCACTGTATAACCCAGCAATCCCATTACTATGTATATATCCTGAGGAAACCAAAATTTAAAAACACACATGTAACCCAATGTTCATTGCAGCTTTATTTATAATAGCTAGGACATGGAAGGAACTTAGAAGTCCATTGAAAGATGAATGGGCAGCGAAGCTGTGGTACATAGATACAATAGAATATTGCTCAGCTACAAAAAGAAACACAGTTGAATCAATTCTAATAAGGTGGATGAACCTAGAGTCTATTATACAGAATGAAGTAAGTCAAGAAGAGTAACTATTGTATTCTAATGCTTACATATGAATCTAGAAAGATGGTACTGATGAATCTATTTGCAGAGCAGCATTGGAGACAGAAACATTGAGAACAAATTTATGGATATGAATGGGGAGGAAGGAGAGGGTGGGAGATATGCAGAGAGTAGCATGAAAACATGCATTACTATATGTAAAATAGATAGCCAATGGGAATTTGCTGTGTGACTCAGGGAACTCAAGCTAGGGCTTGGTTTGAGGGTTGGGTTGGGGAGAGAGTTGGTGGGATGTTCAAGTGGGAAAGAACATGGGTAAACCTATGGCTGATTCATGTTGATTCTTGGTAGAAACCAACACAGTACTATAAAGCAGTTATCCTTCAGTTCAGTTCAGTCACTCAGTAATGTCTGACTCTTTGCAGTCCCATGAACTGCAGCACACCAGGTCTTCCTGTCCATCACCAACTCCCGGAGTTTACCCAAACTCATTTTCACTGAATCAGTGATGAAATCCAACCATCTCATCCTCTGTCCCTTTCTTCTCCTGCCTTCAATTAAAAGTAAATGAATTAGGAAAAGTAGAAAATAAAAGCAACTGGACTATATTATGATCTTTAGTTTTATCTAGTTTTTTCACTTTTTTTAGTAGAAAAACGTTTGTGTACATATACACATAGTATGCATAATTTAGCATGTACTTTAGAAAATTTATGATTTTTTTCCTAGCAAAATTAAAAAAAAATTATGAGTTTAGACTTAGCAAGAACAGAAATGCTAGATTTCTAATTTATAGTCACTCAATAGTCTCATACATTTCCATATATTTTGACATCTAATATTACTGCTGAAATTCTAGAAAATTTATCTCAGTGATTTAAAAAATTGAATAAGGCCTGAAACTTCTAATCTAATTCTGAGAAAATAAAGAAATATTTTATTGTAAAAAAACAAGGAAATTAACAAGTGATACAGTATTATTAAATCAAGTACAAATTTTGTTCACATCTCACAAAATCTTATGCTCGTGTCCAGTATTTGTTTGCATACTTTAAATAGTCAAGACCCCACATTGTATTTAATTTAATTGAGCAGCTTCAGTTGCATGCAAAAAGTTCTGGTAAATTCTCTTTTCTTTTTATTCTATTATAAATATTTTCTAATTTTCCTTGTTATAGCTTCTTAGATACACCTATCATTTAAAAGTGGATATTTGATTTCCAAATACATGGGATCTTGCTTAAAGTACCTTTAATGTTAATTTCCCATTTTGATACTAATATTGATGGCTATAGATTTATCAGGTAAAATAAGAAGTGTGTATTAAATGTCCCAGGTAATGAATATATCCAATAGGACATTTCAGTGTTATCTCACAGGGCCATTAAAGTGTACTTGGTCTTTGTTTTTGAAGAAGATGACTGTGTTGGACACATTTACAAAGTTGTGTCAAAGACAGAACTGTGCTAGACATTCCTCAAAGCTTAAGGATTTACTTAACTTTTCTGCAAAGCAGTCTATAATATTTTAATACATTTTAAGGTGAAATTTCTCCTATAGTGTAATCTAAATGGCCTCTATTTAACATCCTATTTCTACATGTAGGAAGCAAATATCCTGAAGGCTTTATAGTAACTACTTCCATGGCCCTCTGCATCCTCAGCACCCCTTCCTGAACAGTGTTTCTCAATCTCAGTTGCATATTAGAATTAATGGGAGACTGTTTGAAAATACCAGACCAAGACTACCCTACCCCCTTGAATCAGGTAAATCAGAATCTCTGGGGATGGAATAAAGGCATCAGCATTTTACAATATCACAGATGATTTCAAGATACAACTAAGATTGAAAACTGCTGCTCTAAATGGATTCTGGTTTGCAAATCTTACTTTTAAATCCAGCATTTTAAATTGCTATAAGAATGTGTTCTATGGGTTTCTACTCTGGAAATGCTATTCTGAACTGAAGTGAAAATTACGTGTATTTTAGTAGGATTCAAATGGGAAAAGAAACATGAGCGCCCAAGAATTGATGCCTTTGAACTGTGGTGTTGGAGAAGACTCTTGAGAGTCCCTTGGACTGCAAGAAGATCCAACCAGTCCATCCTTAAGGAAATTAGTCCTGAATTTTCATTGGAAGGACTGATGCTGAAGCTGAAACTCCAATACATTGGCCACCTGATACGAAGCACTGACTCATTGGAAATGACCCTCATGCTGGGAAAGATTGAAGGCAGGAGGAGAAAGGGGGAAAAGAGGATGAGATGACTGGAGGGCATCACCGATTTGATGAACATGAGTTTGAGCAAGCTCCGGGAGCTGGTGATAGACAGGGCCTGCTGGGGGCGTCAAAGAGTCTGACACCACTGAAGGACTGAACTGAACTGAACTGAAATGGGAAAAATGTTTTATATAAGAGAATCTTTCTAAAACTGCACTTCTTCAATTATAGTCTTCCTCAAGATTTTCTCCATCCATCCCAAACTGGGTGACCTCATCCACCCCCATGAATCCAGGGGCAGTTTACTAGCAAACTGCTGACATTCAAACTCTTATCTCCAACTCAATCCTGTTTCTTGTTAAAAGACTCTGTAGAAGAGGGCAAGGGTGGGATGATATGGGAGAATGGCATTGAAACATGTTAATTATCATATGTGAAATCAATCGCCAGCCCAGGGCTGATGCTCGGGGCTGGTGCACCAAGATGTCCCAGGGGGAGGGAATCAGGAGGGAGGAGGGAAGGGGGTTCTGGAGGGAGAGCATATGTAAACCCATGGCGCTTTCATGTCATTGTATGGTAGAACCAACACAATAAAGTAAAGAAAATTAAAAAAAAAAAAGATAATTTTAAAAAAAGGTAAAATCATGACTTTTGTAAATACATAAAAATGAACCTGTTTAAAAGAATTTATTTCACTCATGAGGGAACTAGAACTGACAAGCGTGATATATATCACTCAGCAAAAAGGTAAAAAAAAAAAAAAAACAACTGTAGAGTGTAAAGATATATTGATAAAAAGGTGCAGATAGAGGCAAAACTAACTTTGCTGTGGTAGTGAGAAGAGTTGGGAGCGGAAATCATTGGAACTTTTACTGTGCCGAACAGAACAGAATCTGCATGCCAATCAGTTAATCACACCTGAAAACCTTAGATAGTTCAGGCCAGTGTATGGGGCTGGAATTCCATGAACTGGAAGTGTGCTCAATGGAGATGATGCTTAATTTCTCATTGCCAGATATTTTTTAACAACTGGAAATATCCACGTTTGAGGAAGTGAATTTATCATTGCCTCTCACTCCTTTGCACACACATCCTTTAAAGATAGTCACTGTGTCTTCTTTTCTATTTATCTACCATACATAGTATTTGTTACATAGTGAACCTTCAGAAATGTGGGGCATGTGAATAAATAGCAGAAGCACTCCAAGACCTCTAACCTACACTCATGGTGATTTATAGACACATTCCATTTTCTTTCTCCCAACCTGCTTTTGTCTGTGTAAAATACATTAGATGAACATACATTTACACACTTCAAATTAATTATAACTACCTGTTGGAATAAGTAAGTGGCTTTTTCTTATACCTATTTAAAAGGAAAGTCAATAGTTTCCTAAAGAACAGGAATGAGACAGTAGTATTTGAGTGGAAGGAGTTTAAGGTTCAAATTCTATATAATGAAATTTATGGGTATCTTACAGATGCTCAATAAGTCCTTGCTTTTGGATCAATTAAAATTTGAAACTTGTGAGGCCATGTTAATCTCATACCTACAGCAACACTGGAAAGGCTAAGAAATCAAAAGAGTTATCAGCCTGGTGATTTACAGAGGACTTTATAAGCAATTTGTTAATTGAAAGAGATAGAGGCTTTTAAGTTTTTAAGAGATTAACACTGTGAGGTGTACTTTCTCTTGATCTAAACAATAGACTCTGCTTTTTCTACTTATTATCTTAAGATGAATCTTTCAAGCCATGTAATCACCTTCACTTTAGACTGCAAATCTGCTGCTATTTGTGTTACTTTTGCAATACACTGTGATAATCTTTTATTAAATCCACAGAAATAGTAGCTTCTACTTCAAATAACATGAATAAATAAACTAATGTCAGTTAGGTTGTTCCCCTCACAAAAAAAAAAAATTACATATTTTTCTCTGATAGATTTAAAAATAGAAAACCAAATGCTGGTTGAAAATCAACTTTTTTAAACATAAGGGATATTTTTAATTCTAGGAGTTATAGGTAATAACACTTAATGTATCTCTTTAGGGTGAGAGAACATTTTACTCCTAACTCATACAAGTGACATTAAAAAATGAATAAGGATTTTAAGACACTAATGGAACTAGAGGAATTTAGGGCCTTATGAATAAACTTCAGGGAAAATGCATTTCATTTTTCCTATACAGGCTTATCTCAATAAAATCCCTGCTTTTTATCTATGTCAATTAGCACTTTCCTGTAATAATTACTTAAATCTAATCCACTAATTTCAATTAAGCAATTCTTTTCTTTAATAGTCAGAGGATAGCACATTGACTCTTATTAGCCCAATAGTGTAGATTTTAGTTGATTCAAATAAAGTGAAGCATTCTAAATTTTCTGATTTCATAAAGGACATTTTCTAACCAAATTTTATGCCTAAATTGAAGTAAATACGATGGAAATGGAATTCTGAATTTTCACTCAAGGTTTTAACCTTTAGACTTAAAAATAAATATTTAGAGACAAATATTTGTCAGATAGACACTTTTACATTTCAGAAAGTGTTTTAATTTCTACATTAAATGTGTGTAGTGTCCCCCGGTGAAAATATGCCAAAATAAATGAAGTCTTTATTAGTTACTGCATAATTTTTAAAAATCCTAAAATCCAACTCAAGGGTGTGAGCTGGCATTATGGAACCAATAAACCCTATGTTGATTATTAAAACTAATTAATTAGTATTTTAAATAAGCTATGCAAGGTGGTGCCTTAAAATGCTTATGCAAAAGCAACCAGTTCTTAATAATACACCAGTTTAAATTATTTACACTGTTTTATACACATTAAAGCAAATTTGTAAGGTAGCCATCCAGTAGTTTAACTAGCACCTGGTCATATTCCAATTCCTTGAACTTCTGTATATTTCAGCATTGTGAAGGCAGAAATTTTGAAGACCAATGATTTATTCTGTGAATTTGGTAGCAGCAAAAGCTCAGAAGAAGTTTGTTGTGATTCATTTCACAAATTTTTTTAATGCTCTTCACAGATTTTATTTTATAAAGCCTAAAGATAGGCCTTATACTATTTTCCATGCAGAATCTTCCTTGCAAATGGAATCTATATACTAAATACTGAAGAAATTTGAATTCAGTTTAGTTCAGCCACCCAGTCGTGTCCAATCCTTTGCGACCCCATGGACTGCAGCACACCAGGTTTCCCTGTCCAACTATCAGAGCTTGTTCAAACTCATGTCCATCAAATCGGTGATGCCGTCCAACTATCTCATCCTCTGTCGTTTCCTTCTCCTCCTGTCTTCAATCTTTCCCAGCATCAGGGTCTTTTCCATGAGTCAGTTCTTCGCATCAGATGGCCAAAGTATTGGAGTTTTAACTTCAACATCAGTCCTTCCAGTGAATATTCACTGATTTCCTTTAGGATTGACTGGCTGGATCTCCTTGCAGTCCAAGGGACTCTCAAGAGTCTTTTCAAACACCACAGTTCAAAAGCTTCAATTCTTCTGGCTCAGCTTTCTTTATAGTCCAACTCTCACATCCATACATGACTACTGGACAAACCATAGCTTTGACTAGATGAAACTTTGTCACTTAAATAATGTTTCTGCTTTTTAAAGTGCTGTCTAGTTTGGTCAGAGCTTTAGCTCACTAATACTGAGATATTTGCTATTACATTCTGTTGGAAATAAAACATTGTAGTGAACATTCTGTGGTCTTCAGCAACATCCCAAAATGTTCAATATTTACATGGAATATTTAGAAAGTTGCGCTGCAAGACCTTTTCAAAATATTAGTAAGTGGCATGAAACCAAATTTGAAGGATGGAAAGTAAAGTGTTTGACCTTCTGATTCTAGAGAGTTAAATGATTGTGAAGCAGTATCACTAAGTTAACTCTATAGCAAAATATTTCATTATTTTTAAAGACATATTTACTTGTCAATGACTATAGAAGGCATGTATGACCAAACACTAAGCAATTTAAAATATGTACTGAATTCTGAAATGTCACCACACTGAATAAGAAGTCATGGTTGTTAATATTAACTTACAATTATTCTTTTTGTTTTTAAATTATGGGATAACTGAAAACCTTCAGAAGTTACTTTTTTGCTTATCTGCATCACTTAATGCTGCTATGGAATTTTGGATTATTTATTATTTTTATCATGTTATCTACTTTTCCAATGATGTTGCAACATAAAAATTTAAGCATTTTGTTGAAATAGCAAAAGCCATGAACATTTCAATACATAAAAAAAGGAATTCTCTGAGGTCTTGGATTTGAACTATAAAATATTTGAGATAGAAACAATTTTTTCAGAAGATGTGAAGTATAAGGAGTTGTTATGAGAGAGTTTCAGTCATGTCCAACTCTTAGATACCCAATGGACTACAGCCCACCAGACTTCTCTGTCCATGGGAATTCTTCAGACAAGAATACTGGAAATGTTTGCCATGTCATCCTCCAGGGCATCTTCCCAACCCAGGGATCACACCAAGCTCTCCCACACTGCAGATGTGTTCTTTACTGTCTGAGCCACCAGGGAAGCCCAAGAATACTGGAGTGGGTAGCCTATCCCTTTTCCAGGGGATCTTCCTGATCCAGGAATCAAACCAAGGTCTACTGCATTGCAGGAAGATTCTTTACCAGCTGAGCATCCAGGGAAGCCCAAAATTGGAGCTTATCAACTATAAAATCATTCCAACTCTAAAGGAGGTGCATCTGAAAAATGCAGAGGAATATGAAGATTATATGAGTAAAACAAACCATTTTATCCCCCTACTGATATTTTCAGAGGAGAAAATAGAAATATTGAAGGAGTCTTCTTTAAAGAAGAAAATAGGCTGGAGACATTCAGGGAACTATGAATGTATTGAAAATATTGAATAAACACCACAAATTTACCACAAGTTAGAAGGGATTGCAAGGACAGATAAAAGCACCAAGCTATTTCAACCTGATTGTTTGCACTCCTTTCTGGAAAGTCAATCACTACCTTGAAGCTGAGTTTCCCAACTTCCAGTATTTCTTCATGTTGTGTCAAATAGGAATACAGCTTCAATAAACAATACAGACATCATATCTCCTTATATAAACCTCTACATATTCTATAAAGATTATTCATAATCATTTCACAGAGGTGTACACATATTTGGATATATATCTAGTTCATGAATCTTTCAAAGCTGCATAGCATCATATTAGTGTTCTACAATTTATTTACTGTCTCCTTTGATGACTTTTAAGTTGTATATCAGGGGCTTCCCTTTTGGTTCAGATGCTAAAGCATCCATCTGCAGTACAGGAGACCTGGGTTTGATACCTGAGTAGGGAAGATCCCCTGGAGGAGGGCATGGCAACCCACTCCAGTATCCTTGCCTGAAGAATTCCATGGACAAGGGAACCTGGTGGGCTACATACAGTCCGTTGGACTCTACTAAGTGACTAAGCACACACACACAAACTGTTAATCAGTTAGGAGATGTTAAGTTTATGCACAGATAGGAAACAACCTGAAAATATTAGGGAAAAAATGTATTTCTTGCTCAGTTAGTACACAATAGTGGAAGAAAATATATAATTTCACAGAATACTCGGGTCTCCAGGTATAAAGGCTTTCCAACTATATAATCACAGTCTTAATGATATGTGTGTGGGGGTGTTGGGAAAGGGGGACAGAATGACTGCACAGTTCACTCTGTTCCCAGTTTGCTGGCCAGAATCAGCCCCATGGTTCAGCCCAGAGCAGTAATTTCCAAGGCTGGGGGTTGGTGAGCTGGGATAATGCTGACCACCACCTGCTTCTGGTTTTCATTAGTGCAAAACTTAATGATATCTCCTTGTATTCCTGTGAGAGAAAACTTAGGAGTGAAATTCCTGGATTTGAGGAACACCACCTCTTCTTCATTCTTGAGCAATAACCAAGTTTCATATTCAAAGAGTTCTACTGTACTCTCATCACAAGGGAATAAGTGTTCCTGTTTCTTACAGTACTTGCCAATAATAGATTCTCCCTAGTATAAATGTCTGCCCCTTCCCCCATAATCGGATTGGCAGTTTTATTGTGATTTTAACTCATATCTGACTTGATACTGTAAGGTCAAATATCTTATTTTTTTTAGCAACTCAATTTATCTTTATGAATTTCCTATTCATATCCTTTGCTCATTTTTCAATTGAGTTGTTTGTCTTATTAATTGTTGCAGCTCTTTATACATAATGGAAAATATAGGCTCCAAATCTAAGAATTATATTTCTAAATTTTATCATGCTTCAAAGATGCATAAAAAAATCTTTATTGTAAATGCAAATAGTTTCCTTTTATAGATGAAAATTTCTAATGCTTATCAGCCTTTTATTTTTTACAATTGATGCATTTTATAAATAATCTTTACCCCAGAACAACAAAAAAAATTCTCTTCTAAAACTACAATATTTTGCTTTTCAAGTTTATTTTATTCTTCTTATTCCTGAAAGAGTAAATAAAAATTTAAATATAGGTAATCAATTTTTCCAAATTGAATAACACACCATTTTCTTCTGATCTAAATGTTACTTGATTTATGTATTATATATATATATATATATATATCACTCTTGATATATATATATATATATATGTACATATATGTGTGTGTGCGCATGCGTGCATGCTCAGTCCCTTCAGTCATGTCTGACTCTTTACAATCGTATGAACTGTAGTGTGCCAGGCTCCTCTGTCCATGGGTTTCTCCCAGCAAGTATACTGGAATGGGTTGCCATGCCTTCCTCCAGGGGATCTTCCCAACCCATGAATCAAACCTGGGTCTACTGAATTGCAGGCAGATTTTTTACTGCTAAGCCACTGGGAAAGCCCATATGTATATGGGCTTTTATCATAGCTGCTTATGATAAAATCCGTTGTATAAAACCATATAATATATATTGATTATTGCATAGTATTTTTGTCTCTATGTGACCAGATAGCTTTTCTTTTTATTATTCTTTTATATATATATATGCATATATAAGATTCTGCATATATTGAGGTACTTTTCTTGATGCTCTATTTGCTTAGCTAATCAGTATGTCCATCCAGACAACTCTCAAAAGTATTACACCATATCTGTAAGACAGGTATCTTCACTTTGTTTTTTCAAATTTTGGCAACTTTTGGTCCTTTACTCTTCTGTACAAATGTCAAATCACCTTAACAATGTCTACGAAAACTCTGTCAGGTTTTTCAATGGACTTGCATGAAATGTTTAAGTTATTTGGGGGAAAATTTATGAATTTAAGATGTTAAATCTAACAATAGTTTATTTGTTCATTTGTTAATAATTTTGTAAATATCTTGTAACAAATAATATAACTATCTCCATTAAAGCAATACATACTTTGTGTTAGGCTTAGTCATGATAGCTTTCATTTTTCAGCTTTGTTGCTATAATAAATGATATATTTTAAATTACATTTTAATAATTTTGTAATTATATAGCCTTGCAATTGATTACTGTATCATAGTACATAAAATTAATTCTGATGTTGTACTTGCATTTTCTAGTATGTTTCCTACAAGAGAATTATATCACCTGCAAACTATTATGGTTTTACTTTTCCTTATGTATTTATTAATTTTTCCTGTATTAGTATACTTCCTAGGAAATTTCAGAATAAAAGTGAATATAATCAAGATTAGAAAATATCCTTATCTATTTTCACATTTTAAGCAGAGTGCTTCTAATGTTTTACTGTTAACTGTAACTTATTTCATAAACTTTTGGTAGCTAGTCTTCAACTGACTTAAACCCTTCAATACATTGAGTGCTTTCTTATACAACATCATTTATCATGATTTTGGAGAAGGCAATGGCAACCCACTCCAGTACTCTTGCCTGGAAAATTCCATGGAAGGAGGAGCCTGGTAGGCTGCAGTCCATGGGGTCTCGAAGAGTCAGACATGACTGAGCGGCTTCACTTTCACTTTTCACTTTGTTGCATTGGAGAAGGAAATGGCAACCCACTCCAGTGTCCTTGCCTGGAGAATCCCAGAGACGACGGAGCCTGGTGGGCTGCCGTCTATGAGGTCACACAGAGTCGGACTCGACGGAAGTGACTTAGCAGCAGCAGCAGCAGCAGCAGTTATTGATTTTATTGAATGGCATTTTTCCTCTATTTGTGTGATCAAATAATTTTTCTTTTTATTCTTCTTTCATATCATTTAATCCTTTTGTTTCTGAGATTATCTTCAATTTTATTACATCACTGCAGTTTTCCTGCATTAGAGTTTTTATATCTATATTTACAAGTGAAACTGGTGCACAGCTTTTTATTCTTATACTATCCTTGTCTGATTTAATCTCAGTGGTTATTCCAGACACATAAATATACTTGGAATATTTTTACCTCTTTTCCTATCTCTGAGTTTCTGTAAGAATGGAATTATCTGTATCTTAAATGTTTTGGAGCATACCTCTAAATCTGGCATATTATTATCTAGCAATTTATATAAAATTCCCTATTTTGTCTAAAAAAGTAGGCATTACTATTTTTCCAGATAATACTGATACACCAAAGTTGAATCTCCTACAGCTTTAAAAAAAAAGTCTTACTGAATGATTTTTAAAGCCATATACACATGACAACCAATATTTTGTAAATACAGTGAAACATTTTCTAAATAAGTAAGAGAAAACAAATATCTGTAAAATGAACAGGCAATTCACAAAATAAATACAAATTTAAAAACATATATGTAAAAACCTTTCTAAATTGAGATTTCTCTCCCAGAAATGGTTAAATAACGGTCATAGAGCTAAGGAATATGCAGTCAAATAGCCACTTTTTATATAAAATAGAGGACAATATAATTTTATGCCAGTCTATTTATTAGAAGATATTTCCACACCTATACTTCTACTTAAGTCATCAATAGTCAGCATCTTAAATTGTTTCATTTAGAATATAATGTTAACCAAAAATTGACTTAAAACATCCTCCATAGATGCTAGGTTATAAGAATAACTAAATTCAGGTGTAGATTTTATTGAAAATTAGTCATTTATCTAACAGTTTATGATAACGTTTACCTTTTTCCCTCTTCCTACATAAAATCAAAATGACCTGCAGTCTATTGAATATATTTCTGGAGAGTTAATGTCATGAACATTTCTCCAGCTTGTTAAAAATAGTAATTTGACCTTGTTAAAGAAAGCATGGCACCTACACTAAATATCTTGTTATTGAGGGTAAAACTTCATGGTAGATTAGCTTAGCTCAACATAAAATATAAATTATTTGGAGATGCTTCAATAAGAAAATTCAGAAAGAGCTTACCATTATTTTTTTTCACTTGACCTGATGAGATAAATCAAGTCTGTGAGGGTGATTTAGTGATACAATCAGCAATGTGTTACACCTGACTGATGGGTCCCTTCAGAGTTTGCCAGGAAACTTGACCACCGAAGTCTCAGACAAATTTTTCCAGGAGACATTCAGACTAACTAGCCCCCCTCAATTGTTTTTTGTTTTGTCCTTGAAGTACAATGATTTTTTTTTTTTTACTGTCATTGTTCAGCCTCTCTGCTTTGAATTGAACCACACACAGTGACCTCCAGATGAAATTTATGATAGAGTTACACTTACCCTTCAAAATGTCTAGTGTGTAGTCAGGTGGCAAATACTGAATTCTCTATGGAGACTTTGGTAAGAAAGTAATAAATGTAATTTGCACAGAACACCAGTGTTAACAGCAATCGATAGAAATACATTGAAATGTATAGTTACACTGCGACAACACCCAGGTACTCTCGCTCCTCAACTTTCACTTACTTGTGTGTGGACAAGCTGCTGAGGAGGTGGAGTCCTCATCCGGTACACATGGCAGGTGACTCTCGTTGTAATACAAAGGTGAATGAAAAAATACAGCCTCAAAATTAATGGTTTTTTCTTCCTGTCATCTATACATTTTGAAAAGTTTCACCAAAAGTTTTACCAAGTTCAAGGATATTTGTGCGACTTCACAGATGCATACTGTTGTGCATCTAGGGGTCTCCCCATAAGGAAGAGTGGCAAATGGCAGTCTAGACAGTGGCATGGAGAAGGCGCACAAAATGAAGTGATGTGTGATTTATCCCATGTCTTGCAGCTCCATGGATCAAGGTCTGGCCATTACATGAGAGTTTCTTATGAATGCAGACTCCTAGGCTGACCTCAAGACTACTGATTCAGAATCTTCTTTTAATAAGATCATCAAGTGAATTTTATGAGTATATTTTTTGTATTGTAACAAATTCAAGAAAGACTTTTTTCTTTACATTATTGTGCTGGTTTTGCCATACACTAACATGAATCCACCATGGGTATACATGTGTTCCCCTTCCAGAACCCCCCTCCCACCTCCCTCCCAATTCCATGCCTCTGGGTCATCCCAGTGCACCAGCCCTGAGTACCCTGTATCATGCATCAAACCTGGGCTGCCGATTCATTTCACATATGATAATTTACATGTTTCAATGTTGTTCTCCCATATCATCCACCCTTGCCCTCTCCCATAGAGTCCAAAAGACTGTTCTATACATCTGTGTCTCTTTTGCTATCTCGCATACAGGATTATCATTACCATCTTTCTAAATTCCATATATATGCATTAGTATACTGTATCGTTTTTCCTTCTGGTTTACTTCAGTCTGTACAATAGGCTCCAGTATGACTATTAAAGTTGGGAAAACACTCATTTAAAATATTGCTCTTCTGTATTTGAATATGGGAAACCAATGGCTGTGCCACTCATCAGCCACACACCCAGTGTCAATCCATAACCTATCTGAGCCTCACATTCCAGGGCAATTACCCTTAACTCACCATCTGTGGTGACACCAGAGTGGAGTTTTTATCAGGGCAAGTCAGATGTCTGACAACCTTTGATAAGGTTATCGATTATAGCTATCATTATATTTTTTTCTATAATAAGTAGCTCCTCTTTCAAGAGTTAAGGAATATTGAAATTCTCCAATACTTTCTTTTTTTTTTCTTTTTTATTGTTTTTGCCATACATTGTCATGATATCACCATGGGTTTACATATGCTTCCCCTCCGGAACCCACCTCCCTTCTCCCTCCCCCCCCAGGGAAATCTCGCTGCACCAGCCCCGAGCATCAATCCTGGGCTGGCGATTGATTAGACACATGACAATTAACATGCTTCAATGCCCTTCTCCCATATCATCCCACCCTTACCCTCATCCACAAAGTCCACGAGTCTATTCTATACATCTGCGTTCCTTTTGCTGTCTCGTATGTTGGGTTTTCGTTACCGTCTTTCTAAATTCCATATATATGTGTTAATATACTGTATTCTTGTTTTTGTTTCTGGCTTACTTCACTCTGGATAATGGGCTCCAGTTTCGTCCATCTGAGAAGAATTGCTTCAAATGAATTTTTTTTTAATGCTGAGTAATATTCCATTGTGTATATGTACCACAGCTTTCTTATCCATTGGTCAGTTGATGGGCATCTAGGTTGCTTCCATGTCCTGGCTATTGTAAACAATGCAGCGATGAACATTGGGGTACACGTGGCTCTTTCAATTCTGGTTTCCTCAGTGTGTATGCACAGCAGTGGGATTGCTGGGTCATATGGCAGGTCTATTTGCAGCTTTTTAAGGAACCTCCACACTGTTTTCCATAGTGGCTGTACTAGTTTGCATTCCCACCAACAGTGTAAGAGGGTTCCCTTTTCTCCACATCCTCTCCAGCATTTATTGCTTGTAGATTTTTGGATGGCAGCCATTCTGACTGGTGTAAAGTGGTACCTCATTGTGGTTTTCATTTGCATTTCTCTGATAATGAGTGATGTTGAGCATCTTTTCATGTGTTTGTTAGCCATTTGTATGTCTTCTTTGGAGAAATGTCTGTTTAGTTCTTTGGCCCACTTTTTGATTGGGTCATTTATTTTTCTAGAATGGAGCTGCAGGAGTTGCTTGTATAGTTTTGAGATTAATTGTTTGTCCGTTGCATCATTGGCTATTATTTTCTCCCATTCTGAAGGCTGTCTTTTCACCTTGCTTATAGTTTCCTTTGTTGTGCAAAAGCTTTTAATTTTAATTAGGTCCCATTTGTTTATTCGTGTTTTTATTTCCAATATTCTGGGAGGTGGGTCATGGAGTATCCCGCTTTGGGTTATGGCAGAGTGTTTTGCCTATGTTATCCTCTAGGAGTTTTATAGTTTCTGGTTTTATGCTTAGATCTTTGATCCACTTTGAGTTTATCTTTGTGTATGGTGTTAGAAAGTGATCTAGTTTCATTCTTTTACAAGTGGCTGTCCAGTTTTCCCAGCACCACTTGTTAAAGAGGTTGTCTTTTCTCCATTGTATATTCTTGCCTCCTTTGTCAAAGATAAGGTGTCCATAGATGCGTGGATTTATCTCTGGGCTTTCTATTCTGTTCCATTGATCTATATTTCTGTCTTTGTGCCAGTACCATACTATCTTAATGACTGTGGATTTGTAGTATAGCCTAAAGTCAGGTAGGTTGATTCCGCCAGTTCCATTCTTCTTTCTCAAGATTGCTTTGGCTATACGAGGTTTTTTGTATTTCCATACAAATTGAGAAATTATTTGTTCTAATTCTTTGAAGAAGACCTCTGGTAGCTTGATAGGAATTGCATTGAATCTATAGATTGCTTTAGGTAGTATACTCATTTTCACTATATTGATTCTTCCAATCCA